>JAUESI010000038.1:8079553-8092061 GCA_032275145.1 Synergus laeviventris | reverse complement strand
TGAACTCTCCTTCTAAACTAATTTCTCTAATTGCGAGAATAATAATAGATGCCGAATAATAATAGAACTCGTCAAGATTCGTCACGACTCGACAATAATAAATCTAAAGTCGATTCAAAGAGCGAATTGATAACCAAAATATACACTACAGAAATTCACAATTAATTAAATTCTAACTCGGAAAAATAAATTAGGCCGACAATCTTTTTTATGTTTTTTTATTCTCGCTTTCTTGTTATTTCCGAGAATTTCATTTTTTATTTTCAAATATGTGTTAATCAATCCCCCAACGTATAAATAGAGTATTTATTCCAATTTCCCTGTATAAATTTTCTGGCTTTGATACCCAATCCTCTCTAACCCGATTTACTGGAAAATTAAATTTAAAAAATTAAATTATTATTATTTTTTAAAATTTGAATTTCGCGCCAAACGTCATAAGTTTCGCTCGGGTACCTTCTCGGATATCATGTTCGCTGGATATACCAGGCTGAATTTTAGAATTTTCTCGAGCTTGGTTCGAGCCGTTCGAGCATATCCAACTCCATTCGATGGCAGAAAACGAGCTGATGCACTAGGCAAACATGATACTCGAAGAGGTATCCGCTGATAATATTAATTATTTTAAATTTGTATTTTGAGCCAGTTTCCAAGAGTATTGATTGAATACCTCCTCGATTCTCATGTTCGGCTGATACCATGCGACCATATTGCTCGCATTTCTTCGTATTTATTCGATAGCCGCTATCAATTGATCAAATTCTTATGGTGTCATATGCTGCATATGGTGTAAAACAACATGTAATACTTTATAATTGTTAAAATATATAAAATTTTAGTTAAAAATATGAATATAACGACAATTGGCAGAGTGGTTCTTCTTTTGCTTAACGACTGATGTCTGTTATGAGTGATATGTCGTATGCTGATGCCATTTTCAGCCTCCTCTTTTAGTGTTATATCTGTGAAAAGTTTAAAAATTAGTTCTTTTGGGAGCACAGATAGAAGATATCTTTCTAATCAGTTCTAGACAATTCATTTTTTTTAAAATAATTTACCGTTCAATTTATTCTAAAGGGGCTAAAAGCATTTCTAAAAGCTATTCTAAAGGACTTGAGAAGCCGATTCTAACCACAAAATTACTGATACAATTAACCCAAAAATCATAAAAAAGAACGGCAGGATTTACACGGTTTAATGTTTATAGTTTTTAGTTTATTCTCTTTTCATTTAAAACCTTTAAAACTGATGTACAATTTATTAACATAACCTCAAAAGTCTGACATCGTTTGTTTGTGCCTTTTGTGCAGCCGTTCAGTTCTATATGTTATATGTATAATTTTCTATTAAAACATCGCTTTTCAAATAGAATTTTATTGAAAATTGGAAGATTCTTAAGGCTTTAACTACCAGCAAATTCGAAGATAAAAAAAGACTAATATGAATTATACGTTTTTAAAATGTAACTTCTGAACGTTGTATTGAATTTAAAATTTTGTTTACCTGTGGCCTATTTTGTTTCCAGCACAAATCCAATCTCTGAAGAAGACGATTAACAACTGATAAGGACAACAAAAAGTACGAAGAAATTTTATGTCCCCTTAAGTATTAGATCGAATCCCTTAAATACACAGAAAGTAACAGAGCTATAAGTAAAGAAAACAATGTTCGTTAGCTTTTCTTTTATTAATTGAAACCAACAGCATTTAGCCAATAAATAATCATTTTACCACATCTTCTGGCGATATAAAGAAGTTGAATCGAGGACTAGTCCACATCATTGAGATATTACATTGTCGAACAATGTTCAGTAATTTCATCCATTTACTGCATAGGCAGATTTTTAAATAAACTCTCATTACTCAATTCACGGTTGTTATAAAATTTTTAAAATGTTTCAAAATAACTTTGACTTGTTGGTTCTATGATACTAAAATCATACGCTTGGTTTTTCGACTAAGCACACAAAAGTTAAAGTTCCGTTTTACTCATTCAAAGTTTCAGCCTTCCTGATACGGAATTTCAATGCATTTTGCACAGTAATAATCACAATAATATAATTAAATAATTATAAGATGAAACAATATAATTGAGTAATATTTCTAATGATAAAAGAAACAATAATAATGCATCGTTATCATCGTCGTCGCAGTCATCATAATGTATTTATAATATTTATACCGTGGTGATAATATATAATTACATACCATTATCATTGCGATAATATAATCATTAATCACATTACGAACGAAGTTCTATTCACAAATTAATCGTCGTCGTCGTCGTCGTCGCCATCTCAAAACAAATTTGCAATTACTGTTGTAGCTTCTTCTCATTAATGTATAATAAATTATCGATATTATTAATATATTTACAAAGGAGGTATATATTCACTAATATGTGGTAATATTTATAATAACTTACGATTATGTTTCACTTGACTACTGGGTGGGTAAAGTGTTGTCTATAAAGATCTCGACGACGAGTTAAATACGTATACAACAAAAAAAACAGACATTCTCACACTCACTATCGATCAACGACGTTCCCAATAATGAGATGACATTTGAGCATTTGAGATTAGCGCGTTTTCAAAAAAATATTGCACAAAAATTTATGAACACGTGAAAAATGGAGCTGAAATACGATTTAAAAATATTTTAAGGGTATTCAAATCAATTTCTACTCAAAATTCGATTTCTTCAATTTACTCAACAAATATTTATTATAATTAGATATTTTTTTGCTCTGTAACGCTATTAACTCTTTAAAAAGAAATATTTATGTAGAGCAAAAAAATCCAATTATAATATTTATTATGTAAACTGAAAGAAATCGAATTTTGAGTTTAGAACTTGGTCTCAAAACGCCCTTAAAATGAAACGTCGCTGATCGTGTTCCAAGCTCGCTCCTGATCTCGACGAAAAAGAAACTGAATTGAGTGGAAAACTCGGTTTATAAATCTCACTAGTTATGGCCCTAGTGCTGCAATCTAACGAGAAGGAACGGGCTCGATAAATATCTAGAAACTCTAGTCTAATCTAATCTAAAAAGCTGCACGTGTTTTTTTCTCTCTTATTAAGAACTAGATGTCTAATGCGAAATCTACCTCACCGCTAAAGTTTACCAACATGGACATTATTATTTGTTTCACCCTCCCCCCCTCCCACCCACCCAGCCCCACCCCCAACGTGATCCTTCAAAATATTCCACTTTTATTTGCCTCTTATAGCCCTATAAGAAAAATTGTATTGCTATATTATCTCAATTAACCAATAATATATTATCGTTAATTATTCTTATTGTTATTGTTTCAAATTTACCTTTATATATTTTTCTTGCTTATGCATAGCGCTGATTATTTTACTTGGATATATCACTGCTCATCCTCCTTACAAAACGCACGACTAAAATTCTTCAGAAATTACAGTTTTCTTACGTGATTCACAGCCAGGGATGCTGTCATTTTTTTCCGAGGAACTTTATCTTCGATTTGACGTTTAAGGGTCTTGAAACCATGCTCTAACTTCAAAATTTTATTTACTCATTTTACTCAATAAATATTACAATTTGATATTTTTTCGCTCTGTATCGGTACTCAAGTTTTAAGTAGAAATATGTGTACAGAGTAAAAAAATGTAAAATTTCAATACTTTTTTTGTAAACTGAAGATGGAATTTTGAGGGTAGATTTCGAATTCGTCCTTTTGTGCAAAAAGTACTCAAATTAAATCTTTTTTTGCTCTGTATGTATACTTCTATTTGAAAAGTGAATAGCACTACAGAGTGAAAAAAATATCTAATTATAATATTTCTTCAGTAAAATGAGGAAATCAAATCTTCAGGTTAGAACCTGAATCCAACACCCTTAAAAAGTGGCGGCAGGACATGCAAAAATGCCAGTGCTAGAGAATTAGGAAGTTGAAATGAATAGAAATTACAAAGGTGATTGATTTACAACTAGATTAAGCTGTGATTACTCGAAATAATACTAGGATTGATTCCGAATAACTACATTTTTTTGTCGTGCGTTCGTAGTAACAATGATTCAAACTAATTAATCTCACTCTCTCTCTTTCTTACGGACTCTCCCTCTCTCTCACACTAATTACCATGTGCAGCACAGTTACGTAATTAGCTGTATTATTACTTTATTATAATTAGTGTTACAAAAGCTTGATTATTTGGATCGGACTGTAGCAATATATTCACATAACTGTCATCGTGGAAAATGAAAGTTTAACGTTTACATTACAATTACTCGTTCCTCCACTTGACAATATTTGTAGTTTACCCCCCCCTTGACTCATAATAAATACAATAATTATTCATAATATCATCCTTGTTCCTCGGAAACGCCTTCGGTGGCGCGTTTCACATTTATGTTCACTTCATTAAGAGTGTTGGATCTTGAGTAGTTCCAACTTTAAAATTCCATTTCCTCATATTACTGACAAGTATTAGAATAAGGTACCTTTCACTCTGTAGACGTAATTTTTTTGTTAAATATAAGAAGGAATAAAGAGCGAAAAATCCTTTACTTTTAATACTTTTTGCCTAAAACGAAGAGTTCAAATTCCAATCTTTTCAATTTACAAAGAAAATATTAAAACTAGGTATTTTTTCGCTCTGTCTCCATAATTATATTTAAGAAATGAGTACACACACATACAGAGAGAAAAAATATCTACGTATAATATTTCTTGAGTAGAATGAAGAAATCAAATTTTGAAGTTTAAACTTGTTTCAACACCCTTAACTGGCTACGACTAAAACGTTCCGACTCGTGGTACACTCAAGAAATCTAGTGCGAGATCGGATGCATTACAATATAAAAAGAAATATAAATTAGGTCTATTACTCTCGATGCGCACCAATATCGGTGAAAAGAATAGTAAAATTGCACGACGACTTACATAAACAGATCTTTTTGCACTCGCACTTTTCCATTGGTTAGGAAATACAATTTATTATTCATCGCTATCGCACCACGAGTAATACAAAACATTGATTTACTTTTAAAAGATATCACAATTGAACGCAAAAAGATTCTCACCTATTGTTCTAAAAACGATCAACCTACTGTCGATTGAATTAAAAGAATTAAAAACTATTTTGCTAGCAATATCTAATAAAAATTGATTGCAAGGGTTACGATCATTTCAAGGACTAAGAAAAGTCCCAGAATGCTAATAAAATTACACTCTGCCCTTATATCTTAAAGTATTAAAATTAACCGCCGTTATTTACTCGCAATCAGCTTTTTGATCAGAGTCTTAACAGATTTGGAAAAACGGAAAAGTTGTTCCCTGTTAGAAAAACATTTTTTTAATCCTTGCTTAAGGGAGTGTTGGGACCAAATTCTTGTCTCAAAATTAAATTCCCTATTTATACAGAATGTATTAAAATTGTAGACTTTTTCGCTCTATACCGATACGTAATTCTATGTAAAAATGATTAGTTGTACAGAATAAAAAATATTAAATTATATTAATTATCGTGTAAAATTAAGAAATTTAATTTTGAAGTTAGAACTTGGACCCAAAACCTTTAAATATGTCCCGGCAGCGAATAGTCAAGTTTTTGAATTTTATTATGCTCGCTAAGAAAGGCAATCGAAAGCTCGGAATTTGTCTAAACTTGCCTCCAGAACAAGAGTGCAGCGTTTTGAAATCGCAGTTTGCATTTCAAAATTGATAGTAAATTGGATTATACACATTCAGGCGTGCATTATTGTTTCAAGGGTACACAGTATCGGCTACTGAAAGGCGTTCAGTTTCATTTTGAAACCAGATAAACAAAATCTGAAAGATCAAAGACTAAATAAGACCTTTCTCAGGGGGTCTAACATGTTCTTATAGAAAATTTAATAATTTGGACAACAGATTCGAACTCCTCAGGAAAAACTCTACGGAAATGGATCTCAAAGAATAAAAGATGCCTAATTCTAATAATTGTTGAGTAACCCAACACCTTTAAACTTAAAATCTTTTCACTCTATAAATATATTTTTATTGGAAAAAAGAGTGCATCAACAGAGAGAAAAGGTATCAAATTCTAATTATTCTTAATTAAAATGAAGATATTTAATTTTGAGATTAAATTCTAAAAAAAAAAATTCGATGACTTTTCCATGACTTCCACATTTTCCTAGACCGTTAGACAACCTGTTTTTCCAATTTGAGTGACTCACGAGCGTAAAGTCTCATTAGGGAAGAGAGGATCCTGTAAACAAGTCTTTACGCGCATCAGGAGTCTTAAAGTTGTAAGTAAGGAGCTCTTAAAATTAAGATAAAATACACAAGATAGGGGCGTTCGTAGACGCTTAAAGTTTTTTGTACTTTTCGTGTTTTCTCGTACCTTAATGATTATCGCGGAACGTAACAGCAACAGCGACTGAGACGGTGTCTTATAGTATTTATCAGCTGAACAAAAGGATCAAGGACAATAATCATTATCATCATTGAGAATTCCCTTGTAATGTTTCTGGAAAGAACCCTTAAAGGGATTGGATCAAAGTTCAAACCTCAAAATTCAATTTCTCTATTTTATTAAAAAAATATTATAGATATTTGTCCGCTCTGTACACATAATTTTAATTGAAAAATCAGTTCCTCTACAAAGCGAAAAAATATATAGTTATCATTTTTGTTGATTAAAATGAAGAAATCGAATTTCGAGAGTTGAACTTAGAACCAACTCCCTTAATAGCGGATTGTCTCGACGGAAAATTGATTAAAGCAGGGACATATCGAAAACTTTTAAGAGCTGTCCAGTGATAATGCTGACACACACTTTCCGAATGCGCTATTTTCACTGGTCAGACCTCGTCATTTATTTTACATGACTATTACCTTGACTATTGCCTCCGAAGGACAGTTATCCGCGTACCGTCGAAAGTGCGGATTATCATTAGAATCATCACTTAGAATCATCTACGCTATTGACGATAACTCAGACTGTCTTCCTGGTGTACATTTCGACTCAAAGAACTATATGTTTCGATTTGTCTATCGAGATCCCGCAGTGTCTGAGGTTTGGGCAGTTGCCACTGGGTTATGGCTTGTCTCGTACTCCATGACTTCCTGGTAGATCAATTCCTTCCACTGATCGACTGTGTGTTCCCTCTCATCCACACTGTGATCATATGGGCCTGGTGCTGGCTGAAAATTGAAATTTTCTGTCAATTTGCTGTACTATTTTAAAGATATAAAATGAGTTAAAGAAGTTTTAAAAAAGTTTCAAGAGATCTCAAGATTGTATCTTCTGATTTTTTTTAAATCCCTTGAAATCCTTTAACATTTTGTATTATTATTTAAAATCCCTTAAAATTATTTTAAATTACTCACAACTTTTATCTTAATTTTAGAAAATAAAATAAAATACAAATGTATGTGCATCCGGAGAACAAATGCGGCGTGTGAGACTCATTTCGAGATTTCGAGTTTATAGAAGCAGTTTTGATATAATCGCAACATCCCTCAGTTTTATGATGGGAGAGAATGTTTTGTTTCTTGTTTACTTACAGCATTGACTTCGCCTTCGTCGTACCACACGTTGATATAATTATGTAATAATGCATCGTCCACTGAGATACGACGTTCTGGATCAATCACTAACATTCGTGAGAGCAGATCTCTCGCCTGACTCGCTGAAATGTAATTATTCGAATTATTGGGGTTCCTAAAGTTTCAAACTGGGTGATATTTAGATTTAGTGTTATACCCTAAATTAAACTCACCCTTTAATCTATTATGTTCCGACGAATCAGACGGAAACAGAATATCTGGAAACAATCTTTCAAAAGCGTATCCAGGATATCGCGGCCTATTCTCGACGTAATTTCTGACCGTCGGTTGCAATCGTTGCATAAATTCTTGGGCTGGCGTTCCCAATTGTTCTGCAAAGAAAGAAGAGATAAACAAATAGAATACAAACGATCTATTTCCACAAATATTTAAACACAGTACTTTTTTTATATCATCAATTTCAATACCTCGAAATATCGACTTCTATCAGATAAAAATCACACAAACTATCCCTGAAGTAAATTTGATCCATATATTTTTAAAAAATTGATTAATTTTCAGAAAATATAAAAAGATGTTTTAGGATTTGGAAAGTTTAGGAAAATTTGTATTACTATCACTACTACTACTACTACTATTAATTAATTCCATTATATACCTATGATTTTGTTCCACTGATCAATATGATCCGTTCCGGGAAACAAGACTCCTCCTCGAATCATTTCGCCCATAATACAACCAACGGACCAGATGTCCACGTTCTCCTTGTATCCCATGCCAAGAATCACCTGCAATTAGAGTCAAATTAATTTATGACTGCTGAAAGTTACCGTATAGCGGAAGCTTGGTGAGACAAATTATAAAGATACTTTAACATAGAAGCATGCAAAATTTAAGAGATTTATAATACAAAATTGGAAGCTTACCTCTGGCGCTCGATAATATCGCGTAACGACGTATGGTGTCATCATAAACGTCGTACCAGCAGTCCTGGCGAGGCCAAAGTCCAAAATTTTTAATGTGCAGTCTGACTTAACGACAATATTGCTGGGTTTCAAATCCTGGAATAAAAATCTTCATAAGTGAGTGGGATTTACTTCTTGCTAAGAATTTATAAAAATTCTATAAAACTCAACAAAAAGGATCAAAAATGCAACTTTTAAAATCCGTTTAAATATTTTGGGATCTCTTAAAATCTTTGAATTCTTCAAAGCAGGTGTATACTAAAAATTAAAAAATTGTGGAAGTTTGACAACTGATTATTTGCTAACTGAGGCTCTTAATAAAATTGATTCTGGATAAAATGATTCGTTTACCCTATGAATGATTCCAGCAGAGTGTAAATGCTTAATGCCACAGAGCATCTGGTATAGTAAATACGACATGCGTTCGTGGTCCAGATCCATCTGGATCACTTGGCACAGATTGGCGTCCATCAACTCCATCACGAGGTAGACATCTTGAAACTCGTCCAACGACCGTTGAGGCGTGAACGCATTTAAGAGTCCAATAATCTGCAAAGTGTCACGTAAAATTACTGCAATGTCAATGCCGGACGTTCGCTTAAGAGACATCTTCTACGATGTGTGAATGTACAGATTCAAGGTGAGAATTATAATTCAAATCTATCAGGCATAAAATTAACATTCAAGGTTTAAGAGTATATTTTAAATTGTTCGACTATCGGTGTTGAATTTGTTAAGTAAAATTAAGAAATAACAATTTTAGGGTAGAACTTGGATCCAACAGGCTTAAACAAAATGAAAGTAGGAAGATAGAGGGGATTTTATTTCAGTGGCTTACATTTTTATGATTGACCAATTTCATAAGCTTGAACTCCCTGTACGCCCTCTTCGCGTGTGTCACGTTTTGAAAAGGTCTAGAGAGTTTCTTAATCGCCACATTTTGAGCCGTGACGGTATCGAAGGCCGCACTGTAACAAAAAATACAATGATTATGGTTTTATTGAAAAGTATTGAACAATTCTCTATTGTGTAACAGAATTGGATACAGAGTAATCCGAAGACTGAAATTGGAAAAGAGATAATGAAGGAGAGGACAAAAAGGTTGAAAAGGGAAAGAGACGTTGAAAAAATAAATGAATTAATTATACGTCAAAAGCAATAAAATTAAAGCAATAACACCCATAATAAACGTCATTAATTAAGACTAAAAAATCGGAAAAACAAAAACTTTTCTATCCTCTTAATCCTAATACTCATTTATTTCGCTCCCTATACTGCCTCTTCTCTTAAATTTGACTCTAAATCCTCCTTTTACGACCAGCAATCTAGAAGATTGGATGTCCTTTCACAAAAACAAAAAAAAAATAAGTAAGACATGAATAGAAAAATATCATTAACTTTTTTACCCTCTCGTTTTTCATCGATTGAAATTGAAATTGAATGATGAAATAAAATTATCAATGAATTTCATATGATTTCAAAGAATTTGAGTGAATTCAAGGATATATAGAAAACTTTAGGTCATAAATGAAATGAAATGAGATGAAATTTCAAGGAATTTCAGAGGATTTCAAAGTAGCTGGATACAACTAGTTAAATTATACGTAATGAAAAATTTTTACGTAATTCATGGAAGTCCCCTGAGGAAAAATTGATATTATAGGTTTCTCCATGTAAAAATAGAGGAATAATGCTTTTCTTTTTCAAATATTTTTGCTCGCACGCTCTATCTTGGGAGCGAAGCGGGTAGATTTTTTCATTCGAGAAATATCGGATTTCCTTGATGCTGGAGTCGAATTCTTTTTTTACTCACCACACGATACCCTGAGCCCCGACTCCCCGAGGTTGAACGTCGATGTAACGCTCGGGAACGCAGAGGACTGTGTCGCCGAAAACGTGGCGACTATATCCGGGCTTATGGTTGGAGACAGGATCCAATATATTCACCATTGCGTTATCCATACCTTTTGACCAATCTTCATAAAGCTGGGGTCGTCTCCAGTGGTCAGTGGTAATGTTGGCTTGTACGGTGCGTGTTAACTAGGAATACAGGCTAGCTACCAAACCAACGACAAGGACAACTAGTACAGGGAACGAAAACAATCGTGGTCAACATTCCTGGCACATTGGTAACAGAGAGAGAGAGAGAGAGAGATAGAAAGGAAGAGAGCATGGGTGGCTGAAAGCGAGAAGAAGAAAAGATATCCTGCTCTGTGCAGCTTGCAGTGTGCATCCTGTCTACGGGTATTGATTGCACAAACGTTCAATGCATTTCCGTCTCGTTTCATAGAGGATGAGAGAGGAATGGCATTCTACTCTCTATGTCTCGTTAATATCACAAAGGTTTTCTCTTCGTTAACTTTTCTTTTTCTCACTTTTTAAACTTTGAACTTTTTTGAAGGTGTCCAGCGAGATCCGGATTGTAAATTGCCCTACCTTTACATTCATTTGTCCCTGACTCAAAGACTATATGCTTCAAGCTTTTTTCAGGAATTCAGCACAGGAATACAGAAATCTGAACTTCAGTTAAAAATCTAGGTTGATCTTAAGATGCAACCAAAAGAATTATTCGCCAGTTGAAAGTCAACCGACGATTTCAATTTTACGTGAGGTGCATGAATATTCTCCAAAGTCCATTTGATATAAGTTTAATTTCATCGAATTAGAGATTTTAAAGGAGAAAGTTGATATAGTGGGAAATATAGTTGACAATTTGGACAAATAAAAAATATGGTAAATAGGTGTTCGATATAACTTGATTCTCGATCAAATGAAATTTAGGTCCAATTGAATTTAGGGGTGAAACTCAACCGTTTCAATTTAAGGTAACAGTGAAAATCAGTTATGCTAAAAAATCAGATTCTTGTATTAATGTGTGGAGACCCTGGGTTCTTTACAATCACAGCTTTCTGTACACCTCTCTGATACCAATCTGCCATTGTTTATTCAATCAGTTTTTTAAGGAAATATTTGAATTTTTAAATGATAAAAAAAGATGTTCTTGTTGTTCTTATTTCCGTATAAAGCTGATTGCAAGAGCCTTATTGTCGAAACCATCCATACAACTTCATTCAACTCCTAATCCCAAAGGTTGGATTAAACTGAAACGTGAAAATAAAAGATATTCAGTGTCAAGAAAATAAAGCATGTCAAATTTTTCTACTTGAAAATAATAAAGGTAGTGGATGGGTCCAAAAATCAAGGAAAGAAATTACAATAATGTAAAATATATAATGCAAATAATAAAAAAGATGATTTGAAAGATCCAAAGTGTAATCTGGAGTAGTGATATTATTTCTCTGCATAATTAAAAAGGAAACATTAAATATAATTAAACAATATTACATTCGAGATTCAAAAGAAAAACCACTGCAAGCAGCACTCAAGATTCACGTGCAAAAATAATTTACGTGCTAAATATTCAAGTACAGTCGTGTACATGCAATAAAGGAAAACTAAATTCGAAAAAAAAAAAAAAATTGAAAAGTGTGAAGTGAAGACAAAATTTGTATGGATGGTTCTTGTCGTTCCTTTCTCTAGATTTTTCTTGTCTTGTATTTTTAATGCCAAAAAGTTTAAAGATTTTAAGACAAGTTGAAAGAGAATTCATAAGGTTTTATTCACCGCACGTAAATTTTAAAGAATTTTTAGAAACTTGCTTTTTAAATCTTCTCAAGAATCTTGCAAAGTCTTTATAAACACTTGAAAACTTATAAAACTCCTCTAAACCTTCTTTTTGTAATCTAAAGAAATATATTCACTGTTTTGTTAAATTTCGAAATCTTTTAAAATTATGAAAAAAATGTTTAACTTATCTCGAGGGTCGTTTACTCGTAATTTGAGTGCAAACCAAAATTTAAAAGGTCAAAAGTTTTTTTTCGAATTTGAAAGGATATCAAGAGATTTTAAGGAGCTTTAAAGGATATCAAGAGATTCTGAGGAATTTTAAGAGATTTTAAGGAATTTCAACAGAAATCATGGAGTTTCCAAAGGTTTAAAGTGATATCAGACATTT
>JAUESI010000038.1:8028380-8040212 GCA_032275145.1 Synergus laeviventris | reverse complement strand
TAACTTAATTTATCAATGGTGATTTACTTTTAAAATAAAGTATTAGGCTGAAGTATCAGACGTCTAATCTGATGAAAACTAGATATTTATTTTTTTTATTTTAACTGATACATTTGTTTGGAAAAATGTCCAAAAACAAGCTTATTTTAGAACATTTTAATTTAAAATAAAAATGTTCTTAAAATTTAACAATCTTTGAAATCCCTTAAAATTCCATGAGGAACTTTAAAATCACTTAAAATTCATAAAAATATGTTAATATTCTTAGAAATATTTAGAAATTCCTTGAAATTCTACAACAGCCTTTAAACTCCCTTAAATTAATTCAAAATCTCTTTAAATTACTAGCAACCCCTGAAAAATCCTTAAAATTTCACATCCTTTGAAATCCCCTAAAATTCCATAAAGAATTCCAAAATCACTTAAAGTTCATCGAAATATGTTAAAATCCTTACAAATCTTTTGAAATTCCTTAAAGTTCTTCAAAATATCTTAAAATTATTTGCAACCCCTTAAAACTCCATGAAGAACTTTAGAATAACTTAAAATTCATCAAAATATGTTAATATTCTTCGAAACATTTTCAAATTCCTTAAAATTCTACCACAACCTTCAAAAAGCTTTAATCTTTGAAAATCTCATAATATTACTACCAACCCCTTAAAAATCGTTAAAATTCCACACAATCATTTAAAATATGTTAGAATTCTTAAAAATTTCTAATATCCTAGAATTTTTGAAACCCCCTTTGAAAATACCACAAAAAAATGTTAAACTCTACAAAATTCTTTAAAATCATTGAATATTTTTTGAAATATTTAGAAACCCTCAAAATCTCAGAAAATAACTGAAAATTCTTTATAATTATTATCCTTCAAAATTTTCTGAAACTACAAAAGCTATATAGTTATAAATTATAGTCATACTGAAAAAAAATGTGAGATAAAAACGCGTGATAAGCGAGCTGAACGTAAGAGTTTCAATTTGTAATGAGAGAAAGACAGAATTAATACTTTATTTTAAATAATTACTTTCAGTATCAGCGAGACAATATTTCCTATAATTGCTTTAGATTAAAAAGCAATCATACAGATAATTTCGTTCACTTGAATGTTCAGAAATTGAAGTACATTGAATTTGTGAATGTTCCACCTTTGCTCTGCGAGAATCAAACGATCAAATAATGTCACCTCGAAAGACTTTTGTGTTCAATCGATCTTCTGAAGGAAGGATCGAGTGAAATAAAATGCTCAGTTATTTTCTATAAAGAGAAACAATCTGTTTTTCATCAATCGAATTCATCGCTAAACTTTTCCAACGATTTATTAAGTTAGGTTTCCCAATTTAACTTTCCCTTCAACATTCAGATAGGGATTTGAGTAGGTTTCAGAGAAAGTTTCAGCGACGTTTATCTTAGTTTGATTGAAAAATGTGCTGAAATACTTTCTTGCTCGCCTATCTTTTCAACCATTCATCACTCTATCTGATCTTTGAGGGTTGAAGATATTCCCCTCGGAGCGACGCCACTCTAAATGCGCGATACATGACACCTGCTCAACCCCTGGTAATTGTCTGGGCAGATCGATGTCACTCTGAATATTGCGTATGTGAAAAAAACATACCTAGAGAAAATATTAAAGGAAGGTGACTGTAAGGATTTGTTTCCGAAAATTTTCCACTTTTTCATTTGATGCATAGTTTCACTGTTGAAAATTTCTTTTAAAATGTGAAAATAATTATTCCTCGACTATTATATTTTATCATTTTTCCATTCATGTTAATTAAGTGATAGATCATGAAATTTTTCAACCATATTAAAAAAAATCTATTGTAAAAGTACAATAGATTCCTATTTGCGAGGGCTGTTTATTTTTTGCCCACACAAATACAAAGAATCAATTGGCCGGAAAAAATGAACTCTCTCTCTTTTACTTCTTCTTTTTTAGAGGTGACAAACCCCAATATCGTGAGGAAGTCGAGGAACACATAAGTCCAAGAAAAATACCAGCAAGCATAAACAATTCCAAGAAGAAGTCCACGCCCTTTACGAGGGATGAAAAGGAGAAACGAGGAGATTAGGAAAAAGAGGAAAAGCTGAGAGCAAAAAGACTTTAAAATTGTAAAAGTTGCTCGCTTCTTCAACATTCGGAAGACGAGAGAATGTAAGTTCTTCGCTTTTTTGTTTCCCTTCTTTACTTCATTCACAAACTCATCAGGCTTAGCTGTTATTAATTTCGAGAATCCGATATCTCGGAATGGACTTTTGATTGAATTGTTAACAACTTTAATCTCAAATCCACTATTTAATTCACCTGCCCCACTTTGATCTTCAGATTTCGCATAAATTAATAATACATTTTTCTGTTATTACTATTTGATTTGTAAAGCTAATGCAGCAGGATCATTATGTAATCACTTAAAAAATTTTCCCTATACTCTCGTTTCTTTTTCACCTGGAGTAATTTAATTAAAAGTTGAGAGAGACTCTTTCAGTTTCACGTCCCTTTATCTCATTATCATATGTCCTTAGTTCATAATGTCATCATCGTCCTTTCCTATGTTAAACTCGTCAAATTAAGCTCACAGAATTCTCAAATGACTTCATCTGTCTTTTTAGTAATTTTCTTCCAGGAATTGTTCACTATCGAAAAATATTAAACTAAATAATTTTCAAGTTCTAAAAAATTCCACATTCTTTAGGCGAACATTAATTAATAGTAAGGCCAACAGTTGACTTGCAAGTTTGCAAAAAAAAGTTAAATACACGAAAGTATCAAAGTTACAAGAATGATAATGTTTTCAAAGATAATTTGTTTACGTGTTAACTAGATGTTATTTCAGTGTATAAATTCTATTTGGAATTTGAATAAAGAACGAGACAGTTTCAGAGACGAAATAAAACGAGGAAGTGACCAAGTTGCAGGTGCAGACTTGAATATAAGAGGTTGAATCTCCGACTGTCTCTTGATTAGTGAATCTACAGCCACGTGCTATTTATAATTAACGGCGTGAGACCTTTTCGTACGCGAGCGAAAGGCTGGATATTAATTATCGGGGTGGCGATTAATTGCTAAAACCAGCAGCTCTGGCGATGCGATTGCGTACCGGGTCGAATGGTAATACTGGTCGTTTGTCACTGCGGCAAGAATATTCCTGCCATACCTGTGGATTGGACGATTTCAAAGTCTAGACTATTTGTTTTATGGTAATTAGGATTCATTAAAATGTATGAATAGAGCGTTTATGGTCAAGGAGTCGTCACATCACAGGTAAAAAAAACTATGCAAGTATATTCGCAACTATAAGAGATATTAAAAGGTTTGGCCATAAATTCAAGTCCAATTCAGGAGTTTAAAATAATTCAAAAGTCAAAATAGAATTCAAAATGGTGAATAGGTGACGCCTGTGTGTCATCAAAAGCTAAAGGGCATTAAAAATGATCTTGGAAATCGGGAAACACGTCATTTGACTTTGCTAGTTAAAAATAATTAGGGGATTTGAACTCATCATCAATAATGAGGTGAAAGCATGTTTGACTCGAACGGAAGAAAAAGAAAAGAAACGAAAAGAAGAGAAAGAGAGGAAAACAATTTTGCCAACCTAAGTTTGTGTTGATCTTAAACTTTAGGGAGTTTGTAAGATTAAAGTTCATATCGCTTAGGAACAAAAAAAGAATTGCCGAGGACCAAAGACAGAAGCAGGAAAGCAGGCAGCAACACTAGTTATACATCTCGACTGGTAGACTCTAGACAGGTATCCACTAATGCAAGTACCCACCTTCCACAGGGAGCGAGAGAGAACGCCATTGTATTAATTCACGTCGCTAATGTGGAGAGTTTCTAAAGAACGACCAAACAATAGAACTGCTCTCCGGATCCCTCTTCATCCCCCTTTATCCCTCTTTGCTTTGGTGACTACACGCCCACGTACGTACTTACGAGTGCAGTTTCAAGCAGCTACGTGAGGGTGTGAGTTTATTGCTCACGTGTGTTCGCCCGTGACTTTGCCAACCCCTGTTACGAAAACGACGAGTCGGTAGATACGTGCTGCAGGAATTTAAAAGGAGAAAAAAAGATTCGACAAAGAGTGTTGAAGAGAAGGTCGGAAGATTGGAAGATTGGAAGATTGAAAGAAGAGAGTGGAAGATGAGGACTTGGAGTGTGATACCTGAAAAAAGAGATGGAAGAGAGCGCCAAGCAAAGGAAAATGGCTGACAATAACCAATTATTACACCAGGCTATGCTGTATAGAAGAAAGAAGAAAAGAATCAGGTTCATTGATGTGTACCTAATGTCCCGAACGTTCAAATGAACGAAACAGTTTTTCCCAATTCCCAAGCAAGACGGAGAGAAAATGAAGAATACAAGACGTGAAGATACTTCAAGTCGGATGAAACGTCTTGTTTTTCTTTCTTTCGCTCTCCATGCGACTTGAGTCGAATAAAAACTCCTGAGCTTCCGCAAGCAGCGATTCGTATGCAACTGGATGCTGGGCAATTGATTTTATCCGATTCTGTAATACATATTCATGTGAACGGAGCTGAGGAGCTCGACGAATGGTGTACCGTGGATGATAGAATCACAGTAGCTTGTTCTGTATACATTAAAAAAAGATTGCATAAAGAATACAGACTCAAATCAGCTTTAAAATAAGGATTAAAAAAATGATTACAGATGAGACGAGACTCGCTTGGTATGATAAATCGCAAACTAGATTAAGAATGAATTAGGCACCATGAAGGGCTGTAGATTAAGAAGATGCAGAGATCTAAACTAATGATAACGAGGGGTAACAGACGCTTTCGTTTAACGCCAATTTCAGCTCTTTTTGCTTGAAGAATGATATGCGTCAGTTGTAAAACTGGCGTATAATATCCAGAGAGAAAATGTGAGCTTGGAGCATGAACCTCTTCCGTGGGTTGTAACTCTTCTGACGAATGATCCTTTTGACTATAGCAAGCGACAACACAGATAGCTGTTTCGCCAATAAAGAGAGTTATGTCGCATGAACAGCGTTTACACTTTTTCTGCTTTTATTTTAGGAAGTAAAAACAGCACATTAAACAAGAATGTGACGCGACTTGTTGAAGGTGCGTAAATTGCTGATAGAGTGTATAAAAATGGTAGTAAAGAGGCATGACAAAAACATTTTTATAAAAATTAAATAGCTGTGAACTTCTCTGTTTATCCTCAGTTAAAAGTTAGCTTTTCTAAGTCTTATGAGTATACATGTTTATCTTTCAAGTGTATGTACTCTGTGTACTTCGTAAAGCAGTTTGCAAACTAGACACGAAAGTTATGTTTGCCTTATATTAACAAACACGCACAACACTTGTAAATTGCGAGGATGTTTGCTCGAAGCCAAAAAAAGAACCTCATCGGAAAGAGATCATCCATCATAAATTTCAGTGCCTCTCTTATCACAGCAATCTTAACTACCTGATGATATTCAAATCGGATTGCATCAATAACTCTGCATCTGCATAATAATTGCAATTCAGCAAATGGCTTGCAACACCTTTTTAATATGTACGATCGATAGAAAAGTTGAAATAAAATTGCTGATAAAATTTACAATGCTTGTGATTTTCTTTTCAAAATTAACTAATCTCTATAGTACCGCGTTATAGGTTTTATATTCACCTGTAATTATCGACGCAACGACCTTTCCATGTGTCCTGACGTTAAATTTACTAATCCTCTTTTATTATTCTGGAGTCGTCCTAAACTCTATCAAGCACAAGGCTCCATTATACTTCATCAAATTAATCGCACGTGCTAATTATATGTGTCTTTCGATATGTCAAAGATATATACAAAACACGTTTCAAAAAGAAAAAAGATTGATGGGTTTAACAACGTGTTTACTAAGAATTGTGTCCCCGAAATAATTCATAGGTCACATCGCGAATGTTCGATGCAGAGTGATCAATAGGTATGCAGCATTTCGATTAGTCTTCGATTGTAAAATACTTTCATTTGTATTTGGCTGGTGGCCAAGGACGCGTTGCCCAACGACGCGACCTACGACTATACTTATACCTTATATTGAACAACCTTCCAAGATGGTAAACACACCAATAAGCCGAGTTTAAGGTAAGTGCAATGCATTATTATCAATCTATGCACGTATCTTGGAAGACAATGGAATCAGTATATAAGACAGTCGTAACAGAGTTCCAACATCATTCTTCCATCATCAACCAGTTCAAGAAGCAACTCAAACCTGCCAAAACTATCAACATGAAGTGCATCGCAGTAAGTAAAATACCAAATATTTCAAATCATCCATGAATTTCATAAATTTCATTGTAATTTTATAGAAATTTATATAATTGTGTATCATGTACAACATGAATATATGTAGTAACGATATTTTACAGAATGATAAAAGGATATCGTTCTTAAATAATTGTACGATACATTTGTTTTTGGTTCATTGAGAAAATTTGATAGTTGGCTGAACTAATCAGTTAATAAACTATGGTACTTCTAGTTTTATTAGTCGATGGTAATAGCCATTCTTTTAGTTGAAGTTGCTATTCAATCTATTACAATAATAATTTGAGTAGTGACATGTGCTAATAAAATGTCTGACACAGTTTACTAAAGTGAAACCTTTTTAAATGTATCTAAATTTTCTGAAATTCCTTAAAATAGCTGTTTCATTCATCAACCATTACATTTATGCCAAAAAGCAATTATTTTCCTTTTCTAAATAAATCCTCCAACGCGAAATCACTAAAATATGTTTCCATATGATTTTTCGAGCATAATATTTGCAAAAATCGCGATTACTTCAATTTCAATTGTTTTTTGCATGATGCAAGATTTTGCGAATGTTTGAATTTCATAAGAAAATCTCTTTTTTAGGCTGTTCTTTTCTTGGCTTTGGTTGCCGTCGCTTTGGCAGAATCCAAAGAACCAGCGAGAGCCGTTTTACCGTCTGGACCGGAAGCGCAAAATGCAGTGGCTGCTGCAAGAAACAAGCGTGGATATCTGTTGAGCTCTTATACTGCCCCAGTTGCGTATAGTGCATACAGCGCATATTCATCGCCTCTTGCATCCTACAACTACCCCTACGCATACTCGGCTTATTCTTCCTACCCCTATTATGCATCTGGATACAATGCACCCTACTACCTAGTCTAGGATCCTTCTATCCGGTGATTTTACGTTATTTAGTATTCGTTACTCGATATCTCTCCCGCAAATATGATCCCTTAATTACTACAATTGATAACAATGTTAATTTCATGTGAAACAGAAGCAACCATCGAATGGAAATTAGTACATGGGATTTCAAAATTGCCTCAAAAGTATTATAAAAAAGATGTTTTGATCTGAAAAAATTCTTTCTTACAAAATGAGCGAGATGCGTGGAACGAATTAAAAAAACAATAATGATCAAAATGTTACAAAATGTTCAAATACTAATAGTACGATATTGTGAATAGTTCTAATATTATTTCTCAATCCTGTATTTATGTGTACAAAATAAATATTTATCTGGGTTACAACAATAACAATGTTTTATGTTCTTCATGAAATGTTATCAAAAGTGCAAGTCGAGAAACCAAAAAATAGTTGGATTTTCAACAAATAAAATGGTAAGTTTAAAGTTAGAAAATCATAATTCATAAAAGAAATAACGCTTTAAATCTAAATACGCCGTCGAGATTCTGCGAGAGGCAATAAATCGGGATTGTAAATAAAAGGAACTTGTTCGAATGGAGGTACTCGCATTGCATCAGCCAATGAGATAAGCTTGTGAAGACGCTTATCGAATGCTCGATGTGTATAATAATCCTTCCTGGAATTTGAAGCCACGAACTCGTGGTTACTAAAGTGAAACGTTGCTTGCATACAAAATGACCTTTTCCCTAAATCGTGTTCACTTATCCAACCATATCAATATTGTCAATTCGGTGCCAAATTTACTCAGATCAAAATAATGATCATCTTGATTTAGAAAGTTTCTGAAAAATGACATATCAGCAAATAGACCTTGACGCTTTTTCAAGCTATACAACCGAAGTGGCTAAGATAAGTTCAATAAGCGTCAATGCATTGCGTTATCTTGAAGCCGTGACCCTTTTGATCTATCGATATTGCCCTAGTACGGAGTGACGTATAATAAGAGTTTTGAAGCACGTCACAACTTCTGGCCCTGATATGTGAACAAAGCCGAAAAATGATTTAAGTATTGGGCTGAAGTTTCAGACGTCTACTCACAGACGGATATTTTTTTTCTTCAAAGATTCTACCTAAAAAATTTTTTTATTTACAACAATTTGTTTATTGCATGGGAAATTGTTTTGCAAACAATATTTTCAGTAGCTGATGAAAAATATTTGATGAAAAAAAAAATTAGTCATAGACGTCTGAAATTTCAGCCCAATGATTTTAGTTGGTTTTAAAAAGTTGCGAGGGACTAATAACGAAATTTCGGATTTTTTTGGGACTATAAAGAGTTTCAAAATATCTTAAAAGTTTTTCAAGAATTGTAAGGAATTAGAGACAATTAATAGATGTTATGCAATTTCATGAAATTTCAAAAGATTTTTAAGGGTTTTCCAAACATTTTTATGAGGCTGAAGTTTGCAACAATAGTTTTATACAACCCAATAAATCGCCTATTAAAGTTTCAACCCCGTCGCAAATTTTCTAACTCACCCTACATCATCTCTTAAAATTAAAACATTCACGAAAATTACCCTAAATTGTT
This sequence comes from Synergus laeviventris, assembly GCA_032275145.1. Lineage (NCBI taxonomy): Eukaryota > Metazoa > Arthropoda > Insecta > Hymenoptera > Cynipidae > Synergus > Synergus laeviventris. The sequence continues at coordinate 8,031,485 of JAUESI010000038.1, read as the reverse complement.
AGGCCAAAATTTTATTACTGATAATAATTATTTTCAATGCTAAAAAACACCTTAAAAAGTTTCATCACTCAAACTCATTTGGAATTCACCCTATATTCCAAAAAATTTTTTTTTTTTGGTCTAAGAGATGACATGGGGGTGAGTTACAAGTGAGCTAGAGGGATGAAACTCTTTTGGATGTCTTGTAGCATTGAGAAGACCTACTATAAATAATAAAAATTTGACCCTACGAAATTTTGACCAAGGGAATTTTTGGTGAATTTTTTAAATCTAAGGGATGATATGGGGGAGTTTCAAACCAGCTGGAAGGATGTAACTTTTTAGGATGTCCTTTAGCATTGAGAGGACTTATTATTAGAAATGAAATTTTGACCCCAACAATTAAATGATTTTAGATGAATTTTGTAAATTTAAGGGATCAAGTAGGTTGATTTCCAAATTTGCGAAGGGGTTGAAACTTTGGTGGATCATTAATTGAGTTGTATACAGAACTACTATTCACATAAATATTTTTTATTTTTTCCTCATAGATTTTCAAAATTCACTTGAAATATCTTCAAATTTTTTCATATGGGAATTTGAAATTCTGTACTCACTTATGATCACTTAAAATCTCAGGCAATGCCGGATAAATTTTTGCTAGTGAAATATAAACATATATATCTCTGAAACGTTCAATTTAATTATTTTTAGAGAAAATACTAGAAGGTAAATAATGTATAGAGAAGAGAAGGAAAAAGAGAATGAAAAACGAAGGATGTTTTCAAAGAGGGGACTTTTCTTACGTGTTTTCGTTCGCATTCTTGCCCTGGGTTGAAATCAGCATCGGTATTCAAAGGAAATTGAACTTTCGTTGAATTGAATTGGGTTGCTCACGCAACTGCCATTGAAAATTAAGAGAACCTGAGAATCGAGATTCGGATAAATTTGATAAAGAGCATTTTCATTTATCAAACACAGATCTTTGCTTGACGTCAATAAAAAAATTGATACTGACACTTAACTACTGTTCGATTTCAAATTAAAACTCTGACAATGAATACTTTTTTATTTTGTATATTCTTATGTTTTATTTTGACTCATGGTCTGAACGAACATTGTATTCATTTGGTTCTGTATATATTTAATCTCTTTGAGTGCGAAACGTAAAATAAACGCTTTCAAAAATTTGTGTGCGCCTCGATTGCATTTCGGACTCATTTATATTTACGTTTCAATCCGACAATTGTAACAAAACAAGTAATTGGAATAAATGAAAAAATACAGAGGAAAATGCATTTAAAAGCGTATATTTTGTGAACTGCAAGAGATTGAAGAGATTTCAGGGCATTTCAAGTGATTTTATGAAATTTCAAGAGAATAGAACAAATTCAAAAAGATCTCAGAAAGTTTGAAAGATTTCGAGTGATTTTAAGAGATTTAAAAATATAAGTTTTTTTTATTGAATTCCTTTGAAATCCTCTCCTAATTAAACTCCTTTAAAAAATCTTTGAAATTTTGTGAAATTTATTGTAGTATATAAAATTATGTTCACTTTATCTCTGGATAGAGTTACAAAGTGCTGGCTGACTGAAACAGAATTGTTCTACTTATTTTATACCCAGGTAAACCGCAGTGTGTTTTCGGTCTTACTGTCAACAAAATGCTTTATTTATTTTGAATTCAAGTGGGAAATTTTTCATACAGAATATTAATGTTAAGTGGAAAATAAAGCATAGAAATGAGTAATTATTTAAATAGAGAGAAATTATTATACTTTCTCTGATTGAAATGCTGACTTGTAAGTAACATCGACGATCGACAAATGAATGTGTTTCTTAATGAATTTACAATTTTGCATGTCCGAATTTGATTCTCAGGTATGATGGAAAAGAATATCATCGAATATACGAAGCGGATTTCACACATGATTAGTCAGAACTGCTAAATGATCACTTCATTAAATATTATTATCCAAGAATCACATCAATCAAATTTGCCAAGAATATGACCAGAAGTTACAACACAACTGAATAAAAGGAATCATATAATGAAAAATTTATAAGCTGATAATGATAAGAAAGACTTAATGTCAATTTGTCAATTTCTGCTTGTGGTAATTTTTATAAATAGTATCTATATCGTTGCCCCATAAATTCCTAATTATATTAAAATAATTTTATTGACTATAGAAATCTCGACCAGGGCCTGCTCAGAACTCTATTTGAAACAGGGCTAAATGGGTCAATTTCTGCACTGGGGACTACAAAACTCAATTTAAGGTGGAGTAATTAATTGAATGCGTTGGTCAATGAAAATTTCGAATTGATTGGATAAAAAATCCGAACCTCGCCATTTGAATCGCTTTTCATCAAAGCGCAGTTGACTATGTCAAATGATCGATCTACCGAAAGGCCCGACAGAAATGCACGACTTCCCTCGTAATTTAATAGAACAAATTCGTTGCCCATTGACACTGGGGACACGATCAAAATGGAAGCTTTAAAAAGGGATTTTTCCAAGCAAAACTTTTCACCATTACTCTTTGTCATTTTTGGAACGGATATATTGAAATTCACTAGACTGGGTACCTATTGATTTTAATGTTATGAATGATTAAAATCAGTAAGTATAACCCAGCGTGATTCACCTTGCACAATTTGCACGTTCATCCCCTTGAATTAAACGAGTCGCTTTCTGTACACTTTGCGAAATAACAAAATGGAAATGAGAATCTTCTAGCTACTTCGACATTCAGTTCACGTATACTATATAGTTTTTAGCCCTGCCTCAACTGAGACGTGGCGATAATTGTGACATTTTTTTCAGTTTCCAGACATGGGGAAAGCACTTAAGTACTTAAAATACACGTGACATCTTTCTCTTCTGTCCCTCATAAAAAAGTCTACACTCGTCACAGTATACCGATTGCCATTAAAAGAGGAGATTTTAAAAAAATAAAAATATGTAGGTGAGAAATAGGTGAAAACAAAATAAAATAAACAAATTAAAATGAGATACTAAACAATTTGCCTACTCTCTCAATCTGAATTAGTAGCCTTACATTTGAATATTGAATTCGTCATTTTTCTCCACTTTCTACTAAATAAAATAGTAAGTCACCTA
>JAUESI010000038.1:7999347-8014115 GCA_032275145.1 Synergus laeviventris | reverse complement strand
CACCAGAAGTCCATCTAAATTTCTGCATAAGCAATGGTAACCAATGGTCACCTATTTGAGTACCTATCCGAGATATTTAGACTGAATATGCAGATACTTAGACTGAATATCTTAGATGACCGTCAGATAACCTCTAAAATTGAATCAATGGAAGTTGACTGATTTTCATTGACTTTCTTTTCACGATTTCATTCAGTGAAAAATCACTGAAAGTTTCAGTAATCGTCACTAAACGACTAGATTTTTCATTGATTTTTCACTGATTTATGATTAGAGAGGCATTTCACTATCCAAGATATTAAGGTTGAATATCCATTTTTCTCCGTATAGTAAGCGATTTTGCATTTCCTAATTATTAAGAAACTATCACTATTAATTGGTCACATTTAACTATAACAATTCAAATTGAGGGAGTATAAGTATAGAACTAAATGCTTATCGATGCACGATGCTGCTTTTGCACGTGCTGGCAATAATTTCAAGGGAGGAAGGACGGCTGAAGGTAAAAACTGGAGGCGGGAATGGAGGGTTGTTGCTAGTGCCACAGGACTAAATTCGCAAAACTCAAGTGCGCTGAGTAGGGTTTTTAGGAGCATAGTCTCGCAAGGGGTGAAGATCTAACTCCTATAAATCAAACACCCTCCCCAATTTCACGATCCCCAACCTTATTCCGGCCTTATCCTTGGTTCGTTTCGACTTTTTCTTTTTCTTCCCTCTCTCGAAATAACTTAAAGACGTGCTACTAGATCGAACCAGAAACCAGCCTGTGCTCAATCGATAAGATAATTGGCTCACGGGCATTGCCTGAATTCCTCGGATGTCCTGTTTCACTAAATCTTGCTAAAATTATGCGAAAGTCAATTAAGTAACGTGTTCTATGTTTTCAGAGGTATTCAATTTTCAAAACTTCTCGTGTCAATTGTTTTCGATAAAAAAGCAAATTACTTAAGCTAACGCTAGAAAAATGTTGCATCTCTTTATAAGGCGAAATTTCAGTCACGCAGTAATAATTAATTTTCAGGTACACTGAGAGTGTTTGTCGATGGAAAATATTACATTGCTTGCGTCAAAGACTTTATGAATATTCAGTTTATTAATAGTGGACACCCTCGGATGACGCAAAGGGACTGAACAGAAAATAATTAAGGAAACAGACTATTAAAGAGATTCTGCAAATCTGCGTGGAGATAAGGAGAGCAGGAAAAGTGAGACTAAATCCCGCTGAAATTCCACTGATTCAAATACAGAAGTATGCACGCAATGAAACTGGAAAATGACTATTATAATTAGACTCGATTTGCTTCGAGTTGAGCAGCGACTCTCTGAGTGGAAATGGATTGACAGACTTGCCAATTAGCGCTACGTAACTGTCTCAGAAGTTATGCTTGCCTGTGTAATAGAGCGGGTAACACCACTTGCTTCCACGAGGGCTCGAGTGATGCGAAAGGCGTAGCGTGGCATTTACGTACAATTTGCAAATGTCGCATGCTCGTCCGACTAATGCATGCATTTCGTTCACAAATCATGTCTTCCACTGAGCAAACAAACAAAAAAAAGCACGTGACAATCAGGCATGCTATTAAGATATTGTCGCTGAATTTAAAATTACATAGGGAGTCCATAAATAATAGCAAAAAAAAAAAGATTGAAAATGGTATTGACTCGAGAGTTGTTTCACTAATAAAATTACGAAAAAGTTATTTTACTTGCATGACTCATGAATACTTAAAATTTCTTAAAATACTAATGAATCTCGTCATGTGTCCATCTTTTTGAACTTCCTTTGGTCCATTAGACGTGACAGGGCAATGAACCAGGAATATCCTTCATCATAATGTAATGCGAAACCTGGTGGTTAGTTTTAGAAGGACTAGCATGCCACCGTTAGATCTGTCCTCAGTTTAGTAATGCCTTTGACCGTTTGATTTAACAGCGTCATTAGCTTCGCGGTTGACACGGTGACTTCGAGTAATTGACTGTATTAAATTTAATAATCCAACCGGGTTGCGTATCCATGCAGCCAAAGCGACGATACCGCGTGGGCGCAAGCCGTGAAAATTTCGTTTGCTTTACCTAATGATGTCAGCCAGACTCTGTTTGTCCAGGACACAAATGTTTTCACAGATTGTAGAATCATATAGAGCTGCATAATAAGCTGAACATTCTTTTGAATATCTATTTAGTCTGCATTTTTTGCAACAATAGGTATCTCCTAAATAGGAGGTATGTTAAGCTGGCTCAACACTATTGCCATTTTGAGATTTAATTTATATCATAAATTATAGGGCTTATTTAGAGCTAATTTAGACCCTTATTGCAAAATTTTGGGCTAGAAATTAAGGGATTTTAAAATTTGTGAAATTCCCTGAAAAATTTCAAATTGAATTCATTTGCATAATTAAAATAAAGGTTGTATGTTTTAAAAGGCATGAAATTTAGAAGCTCTACAAATCGCGACTTTGTATGATATCAGGGTAAATGCCGAGATCGATTATGTTTCTGGGCTACGTATACGTTTACGAGAATGAGGTACAATGTTACATATACTAACATGATAAGGGAAAAAGCAACACGTATAATGCACATCCGAGACGTGGTGGTGAAACCGACAACCCAGACGTCACTAGTGAGGAAAAATCAATAACTCGGTATATGTGTTAGTATTATTTCACACCGCCATCTGTTTCTACATTAAGGGGCATTCCACGTGAATAGTTAAGGCCAAACATTCGCCTCTTCACTCAGGTAACTTTGATAGCCTTAATCTTTTTCAAAATACGTTCCTCATTTACTAAATCTGCTACTTTCCAAGGGACAATAAACTACAAATATAAAATTTAAAGCTTGTTTTCATATTCCGAATATAGGCTTCCACACCGTTAAACCTATCGTAACCAAATGTTACAGGCGGTGATAAATATGTCTGGTGGATTTTTAAAAGATGTTTTGAATCCCTTAGAATTTATTAAAATGACATGACATACTTTGAAATCTCTTCAAATTCCTTAAAATAATATTCCTAAAACATTTTTAAGTTTTTATGAAATCCTTTAAAATAATTTTAAAATCCTTTGAAATTGTTTTGAGACATCTTAAAAATCAGACGAACGCTGGGTAAATTTTTCCTAGTTACTTCATAATTGTTTACATCTACTAGTCATGGTACGACAGATGAACGAGAGACTGAAATGTTTCATTTTTATGCAGGCTTTCAGCGTAATGATAAAAGTTCACTTAGGATATTGCAAGCACGTTTCGTTTTCATTCACGAATGCAAATCCGCTTCAAAAGAAACACTAGTTCATTTTTAAATTTTAGATTATTCTCTGATGTCAATAAAGATCCTTGTGCCAAATAGAGAGGAAATTTCATAGGAAATGCATGGTGGTAATGCTTTATTGTAAAGAATGGTATTCGATTGAGAATGGCTCATTTATTTATGGAAATATGGAGTGACAACATTACCTTATGGAGGCTTGAAATGCTTAAAAGCTTTAAAAGCATCAATTGTGTGATCCTGATGGTGAAAGCATACTATAACTATGTTCCTAAAGATCAGGGACAATATATAGTGGTATTATGTGTCATAGGAAACATCTTCTTTGCAACAACTGATAAAGGTATCAGGAAGATTTGATAGATCCCATTAAAGTAATGAAAAGCTTTGATCCCTATTCTTAGAATTGGGAGCACTGATCAGAAACATATTGTACGACAGTAGACAAGCTTCATGTCAGGTGGATTACTCGTAAGGGAGAATAGACATAAGAAAATGATCCTGGGCGAGGACAATGCTCCTCACGTTCCCTCGTTCAACGATCCTGACGACGCGACGTCCAACTTTCAGCAGAAACCTTTCTCATGGCGCCAAGGGCTGCTGACATTTGGTCACGTGGCATTTAGGCGGACTGGTAGGGAACATCAGTTGATTTGTTGAGAAACTATTGTTTCAGTGAAAGCAGAACACAAACGAGGAAAAGAGTGAGATGGATATTAAATGAATCCCAGGATCCTATGCAATTTTTATAAAGTTAAATTTACAGAACTGAATGCGAATATTTCAAAGAAGATTATAGAAGGAAACTGAAGACAAGATGAAAATATTGATATTTCCTTTCAAACTTGAATGGTATCGGTACTGTAGAAAATGTCTGAAACGAAATGACTGATGCCAGAAAAACATAAAATTTTATAAATCTTGTCTTTTGTGAGGCTACCGACCTTTTCAAACAAAGTTTATATTCTCAGTTAACAAGAATGCAACGGCGAACTTTTCGGCAATAAATATGGCCACCATGTCGACAGGAAACATGCGATGGCGATCGATGTTGGCCTATCAGGTACGAAATTGAGTTCTCCCGAGGCACAGGGGTAGGTTCGATAAAAAATTCATCAGTTTCAAGTCAAGGCCGTGGAAACGAAAGTGTAGAAATAACTTTAAGAAACAAGCTTGCTTTTTAAAATGCATGATATATAGATAGATAGATTTTCATCCTTGAAAACATTTGCATTGCGGCTTTTGAACTTGTTTTATACCAACATCACTGAACAAACCGGCGTTCAAATAATTCGCGATAATAAAATTAAGTCGATAAGATTAAAGCGAAAGATAGTTCCCGAATGTTGTATCCAGTGAAGTAAAACAAGCGTTTAATTCCAGTTCTATAAAACACCGTTTTCATCAAAACTCCTAATGATCTCATTAGCCTTTGCAATCAAGAGGAACCCCGGCTTCTGATTCAAATCCGAGTTTTCCCGCTTTCCTTAATTTCCTTTTCTTAAAGAATGTCCATTTAAAGAGTTAAAGGAAATAGAAACGCGGGCAGTTAAAAAAATTAATATTTAAATAGTTAAATTCCTTAAAATTTTATAAAGTTCGACAAAATTGCGTTCAAATTCTATGATCCTATGATTCCAGTAGATTTCTTCAAATGCATATAAATTCCAGAAATTCTATTTTATGTAGAAATATTGTTCCAAATAAGAATAACAATAAACATTGCAATTTTCTTTCATACATAATTATTTTCAGCGCCATTAAATCAATATTTTAAAACTGTTTCTAGTTTAAAATACAATCACTACAAACTTTCATTCATTTGAACGTTAAGAACTTTTCAGTCATTAAAACTTGATGTTTTACATGTTCTATATGAAAATGGAAAAAGGTATCAGCTGCAAATAGCATACCTTCTAATGTAAGACACTAAACTTTATCCACGGGGCGGAAACCTTCGAGAATTAGTAAGATAGCCGGAAAACTTCACCGTCTCTGTCATTCACCACGCACGTGTTCGCCGGATGTCGAAACTACCACAGATTAAAATTCCACAAATTCCACAACTAAAACTTGCAACAACAATTTTCCAAGTATTTGATCACCTCTTCTCTAGATTCTTTACCTCGTCTCTTGTTCGCCAAACAGATTGACTAGAAACCACCTAAGGTAGCCAATGACACAATAATTAACACATGTATGATGTGATGCAAGATATAATAAAGGGTAAACAAGGGCGAACTACTTTGTCATTGAAAAACACAGCTGACTCTAAAAAAAAAATTTTCTATACCAATAAAATTGTGAAAAAAAGAGCGCTAATTATCGCATCAATTATTTCGCGATAGTGCTGTCAATCTTAAAACGTGGGCTATGAAATAATTTGGAAAAGCATCGTAACGAGTTAACGGGGTTCTTCCGTACTATTAAGAAGCGATCGAGGAAGTCAGTTGTTGTTGTTAGAAAGAAGTCATATCAATAAAAGTGATTAATTTAAAAATACTAATTAAAACTGTGTGAAAGGAAATAATTAAATATTATCTAATTCATGATAAATAATAATGAATATTATTTTGAATTAAGTTGACTGTATTCTTCAGAATATCGACACTGTTCCTCGGCTTTCTTCCGAAACATTACCATTTTTTGTCACAATTGAAAAAATCCTGATCAAATTAGTCATTAAAGTGAAAAAAAGGTTTTCAAACAATCAATTTTCTTGGTTTGACTCGTTTCTGAGTTAACAGTAGTGATAGGAAATCAACATCGATTTTTTGCTTTCGATGTATTCATTTCACAAAACATCAATGCTGCTCTCTAAATGAAAATAGTAATGATAACTGCAATTAGAGTATGTCAGCTTCCTAGTTAAGTTCATTACTGCAGTTATTATTTTCATTTGGAGGGAAGAATGTTTCTCTTTACTTCTACGGGACATCGACATCGAAACATGATAAATATGGATGTTCAGACGCAGATGTCAATGTTTCAAACACCGATGTTCACTTTCCCGATGTATTGATGTTATGATTAATATTTGTTTTCGACGTCCCATCACTATAAGTTAACGGTGTTCTTCAAAAACAGGGCAAAGAAGCGCAGCAGAACCTTTGAAAAGCACTGGAGAAGGGCGAGACACAACCGGTCGACGACCTTCCGATGTCGAGACGCTTGGGACGTGGAGGAAAGATCGAGTTGACGGAAAGTGTGTTTCGTGTCGCTTCCTCGAGATGCTAACTAAACGGTGTAGCGGCGTGCGTAGGCGTTTTGCGGAGGTCGACGATAAGACGATACGCCGCGTGTGAAAGGCCGCGCGCGACTGACCGGCTGGGGGAGAAGAACATGTTCAGCGCGTGCGTCGCCCGGCTTTTTTCCCTCTTGCCCTTCGATTCGGCGAGCCCCTTCCCAAGAAACCACCCTTGCCTCACCCACTCATCGCAAGGGGTGAGGAGTGGGTGAACCTCAACCCTCCGCCCGACGATTCTTCGCCATATCCCAGTGCCCCGACTGTGTAATTTTACTTTAAATGATTCTGACTTATCTGCACTATAAGCTGTTCAAGAGGACCCTACCCCCCCCCCTTGCTTTGTATTGCTTTGTTTTGCTTTGCTTCTTTGCTCGACAACCACGCAACCGCACTTAATTAATTATTTATTTAAGAACCCCTTGCCCCCTCACAACACTCGACTGGCCCGTCTGCTCTGGTATCATTTTCCAAGTGGCCATAAATTACGCCTAGTTTGTCCCTGCAAATTTGTCTCGTGTCTCGTAAGATCCTGTAACGTTTCTGACAATCCTAATAAATTTTGTTATATCTCTTGAAATCTTGTAAAAGTCCTTAAATTATTTGAAATACTTTAAAAGTCCACAAAATTAGTGAATATCCCATAAAATATCGTGTGACGTATTTCAAAGTGTGTATGAATACTGAGAATTATTCATAAAAATTCCATAAAATCAACCGTTAGAAATTTTTGGCGTAATTTCACGTAAAATGTGTTGGAAATTTCACGTGGTTGTAAGTTTCGTAAATCTCAGTAAATTTTCAGTAAACTTGGTAAATTCGATTACAAATATAGAAATATTGAGTTAACAATTACTGAATTTTTCGATACATTGTATCTGAAAATTCCGGAACGTGTAACGAAAACATTTTTCTGTTTCGGTAGTTTAAATATTATACAATTTTTAATTACAAATTACGTAATTGTTTCGTAATTTAAGGAAAATTCAACCCTATTAGAAGAAAACGGATTGAAACAGATAGATATTTTTTATCTGTTTGAATGTATACTTTTCATCCTTTTCAATCATATTCTATCCATTGTTAGAATTTTAAATAGAAATGGATAGCACTACACAAAAATGGATACAGAAGGATTAAAACGGATAAGGTTTCAATACGTTTACTTGCAGCAGGAAAGACAATTCCGGTACAATTAGTTTTTGTCAACTCTCTTAACTTAATTTAAGTAAAGTTGCATTGAGTAACAAATAAAAAAAAGCCTCTTACAACAAAAGTTACACGCGAATGTCAATTTTGACGTTTTAAACTTCATCCAAGAATTGCAAGCGGTTAATTCGCATATTTATTTCTTACTCATCGTTTTCGTGAAAAACTTGAAAACTTGAATGGTTACATAATTTTTAATTAAAAATAATTGCATAACACTTAAGCTACCGGAACAGAAAAATATTTTCGTTCCAAGTTCAGGAATTTTCAGATACAATGTATCCAAAATTTCAGTAAATTTTAACTCAATATTTCGTGTATTTGGAAAAAGTGAAAATCAAAAAATGGAAAACCAAATTATGGTCAAAGAAAAGTGCTTTCCTTCGCAACATTCTTTCACAGAGTTCAATGCGTCAACGAAATGTATACTTTTAGCCATATGATTTTTAGTTAGTACAAACCTTCAAACCATAAGCGTACCATATAAATTTGACAGCTTTCGGACAATTGGTTCTTGAGATATAGGATTGTGAGTGAAGCAACTTTTGTTATTGTGAAAAAAATGGATAAAAAAAGTTTGCTAAATTTAAACGAGGCGAAATGAACGTCGAAGACGATGCATGCAATGGATGTCCGAAAGAGGCTGTTACCGTCGAAAACATAAAAAAAAGTCGACAAAGCAATTTTGAATGATCGTAAAGTGAAGTTGATCGAGATAGCTGAGACTCTAAAGATATCAAAGGAACGTGTTAGACATATCGTGCATGAATATTTGGACATGCGAAAGCTGTATGCAAAGTGGGTGCCGCGCGAGCTCACAATCGATCAAAAGCAACAGCGTGTTGATGATTCGGAACAATGTTAAGCGATATTAACCGTAATAAAGAGGCATTTTTCAGACGATATGTAACAATGGATGCAAAACATGGCTCCATCACTACACTCCAGAGTCCAATCGACAGTCAGCTGAGTGGACTGCACGCGATAAACCGAATCCAAAGCGTGGAAAGATGCAACAGTCAGTTGGAAAGGTTATGGTATCAGTATTCTGGGATGCTCATGGTATACCGTGTCACAAATCAATGAAAACGATGGTAAAATTGCATGCATTAGACTACGAATTGCTTCCCCAACCACCGTATTCTCCAGATCTAGCCCCGAGTCACTTTTTCCTATTTGCAGACCTCAAAAGAATGCTCGCTGGAAAAAATTCAGCACTAATGAAGAGATAATCGTCGAAACAGAGGCTTATTTTGAGGCTAAAGAGAAAACTTACTATAAAAATATATATTGATTAATAAAATCTAATTTTACCAAAAAAAATTTTTTTTTACTATGTTGGCCTACCATATTTTCAGCCGAACTGTTATATTTACCATAATTTCGATCTAGATAAAACCTCCTTGCATTTGTGACATTTTTCTTTCCTTATCAGAAGAATGGATAATATAAAAAGACTCTCGTTAGTACAATATTTCACTGTATTGACTTATCAGAAAACACGATGCTATACTATTGCAATATTATAGTAATATTTCTGAATATTTATACTCATGAAGTGTATGCAGTAACTTCAAAGTTACTGCTTTCTTCCGAAACCAAATGAATTAAGACCTTCGAATCAATTTCATTCTGGAAAAAAGAATTCATCATTGAGTATGAGAGGGAAATTCACTTATCAAATGTCCCTTTTACTGCTCGCTCATAAACTCTAACATCAGGGAATTGTTATTAGTTAAGGCACTATATTTTCACGACTTCTATACTGTCGTTTGAAGTAAGGGCGATGAGTCTCATTACTTTAAAGGTTTAGGTCGCCCTCATTTTCCAAATGCTGTAGTTCAGAATGCTCCCGATTTAAATATATTGTTTCCCCAAAACATTTCGTCAACAAATTTCTCAATAATTTCATAATCTGTTCTCAACGTCCCGTTAGGAATTATATAAGCATCTGTGTGCAAGACTGAATTATCCATATTAGTGACTCCAGTGAACACGAACATTCTACTATCTCTCTACTCGCAATAATACAATTCGAACGTGCGTCAATGGCTATGTCACGTCCAAAGATAAACGAACAATGAGAGAGTCTGATAAACGATATAAAAATAAACATGTATTATTTCCTTCCTTTAAAGAATGATTTTATCTCACAGGAATGGATGTTCATCTCTTTCCTAGTTGAAAATCTAGTCATATTGTTTCACTTTAACCAGTTTTAACCCAGATACGCTATTATATCAGGTGAGAAGCTGCATCGGTTGAATTATTGATTTGTTACTCCTGGCAAGCTAACTACTCGAAAAACTTCAAAACTCATAGACAACTCAAGAATGTTTAATGCCATGCCAAATAAAAAAAAAACTTGCTGCATAGAGAGTATCGTTTCATCAAGCTATAATTAAAAATGAATTCAACAAAACGAAAGCTGAACGGTTTACAAACAAAATGAATGGTTTAATTTTTCCATAATTAAATTACGTAAATTGAAATACAATACGAGAATACAAACAATAATAAAGTACGATGTATATTAATACAATCTATCATAAAGTATCATATATTTATAAACAAACGTACGATCTCTTCATGCTTAGGTATATTAATCAGGAAGAGAAATCAACGTGTTGTGTGTGAAGGTTAATTAAAAGATAATTACACTCTCGAAGCTATAATACCAGAATAATGCATCCTGGACTTCACGACTTCGTTCTCTTTATTTGGCGACATTGAAACATATTTCATGCGAAATTCGATTAAAAAACTAATGAAAAATTCTTGAACAATTTTTGTAAAAATCTATACTCTATAAACAAAATTATAGCTGTCATATTGATTATCTACTGCAGCTTTATAATATACTTTCTAGTTTGACCTCACTCGATACTGAATTTTACAGTCTTTTTATAACTACCCATAAACATAGAAAACTAACTTTTACGATTTTAATTGAGACATTTTTTCAAGGGATTTAGAATATTTTAAGTCATTTTAATGAATTTCAAGTAATTTCAAGCGATTTCAAAAGAATCAGAAGAGTTTAAAGATTTTGAAGCAGATTCATATTCTCTCAATTTGAATTAGTTAAATTTTACTAATAATTAGTAGTTTATTACTAATTCAAATGGTGCGAAGTCGTTGACTATAAATTAGTAAAAAGTTGCGTATCCATTAGTAACAATTGGCAACTCCTTACTAAATGAATTACACCATAATATTCAATGAAACATCTTACAAATTTTTAGATCCCTTAGAATTTCGCAAAACCTTTTCAAAGTCATAAAAAACCTTTTGAAATAATTTTAAATTCCGCATGAGGAACTTTAAAATCACATAAAGTTCGTTGAAATCCTTTCAAAATCTTTCAAAATGTTTTAAATTCCTAAAAATCTCATGAGTCAAATCCAAGTCTACTAATTGACTTAGTAAAACTCTTACTAATTCAGATTGAGAGAGCAGGATTTCAATGATTTCAATGATTTCAATAGATTTTTAAGTGATTTTAATTAATTTCAAGTGATTTTAGCCTGAAAAGATTGACTTCCCGGAGTTATTTTAATTATCTCGAATTCTAGAAAGCTATTCATCTCGGTTATGAAAAATAATAAAGTGGCTATGAAAAAAGAAGGGGCCCGCCTTTTAATAAGTATTCGTATAATGTCTGAAAAGTTTTTCTTCCTTGGATTCAGGCGACTCAAGTTTTATTGAGCATTGTCGAACAATACAGGAAAAACAAACGGGCAAGGCAAGCAAATGGACCTGGCAAAAAAATTAGAAGCACGTAGTTTTATTTTCCGAAAATAAACCCTTTGAAACGAGTCGAGTTCAGCCTTGCGGAAGAAAAGGTTGCGATTCATGAAATACGTGCTGCTTACGGTATCTAGAGACTTATAGCACAATTACTTGCAATTGGGTTACCTATTATAAATGAAATTTGTGTTCGCACGAACTGCAACTATATATAACGTAATCACACTCTCGATTCAGTGCACGCGTGCATTATAATAGCATGGACTAATGTACAGTACATCTTATCAAAATGTGTATAATTTACAGCAAACTAAAATATGAGTAAAATATGACAAAAGCAGTTTAAATGCTTCCGTTCAATAAGTGAAGCAACTGATAAGATAGTATAAAAATAGAATCATATAATTATTGATTAGCAGAGTATACACTCAACATTTTCCTAGCCCGGATTTATGTAAATTCCATAGCTTGTTTCCAGGCTTTTCCGGTTAGTAGACACCTCGTGTCATTATGTCATTATAAACAATTCTGATAATCGATCAATGTTAAAATGAACAATGATTTTGATGTAATAAAAGATTCAGGATCGTTAACTTCAATTTACAGCATCACATCAATCACTCTTTGTTCTGAATTTTTCTGTTTACATGCCCTGGCATTAAATCGATAACTTCTATTGTTTAAAAAATTATTAACCAGGTCGTATTATCATTAATGACGTAGAAGATCAATAGAAATACCACCGGTGAATATCGGCACATACCTCTATAATTCTATAGGTATAGAGATGTGCTCCCCTTTATTGGTCAATGAGGTTGCGAATGCTCATGAGAGATCAGGAAATTCCTTCGCATTTCCCACGCATCCATTAAAAATAGTTCTTTACTTGCGTCACGATCCAGTATTATCACAAAGTTCTGCATTTTCGCGTGAGCGATAAAAATATACCGGTTAAAAGTGTAGATAGCACGTTGGTTTACACTTTAACAGATAAACAATGGGATAAACGAACAAATGAACACAGACGTTTTGTTCGGTGACATATTTTCATTTGGTCGTTTCTTCGAAAAGCGGAACTTCAACTTGTGCAGTTTTCTTTAAAATTCCATTCTGATTATGACACACGAAAATTCTTTTCATTCTATAATGAATGCAGTGTCAGACACCTGATCGTATGTTTATTGTTTTTGAGTGTTTCCGTCAAATAAAAATGAATCACTCTTTGGATGGAATGTAAATTTTATGAGCACACATCAATCCAATAAATTTGATAAACATTTCTGCGGTGTTTATTCTGACTCATTAATATTGTGTAGACGAAATAAAATGGATCTAAGGAATAATCGTCGAACAAAAGTTGATGGCATTCCGTCGACAGTTAACCAGGTCAACTCGGGGTTCTTCATTAAATTCATACGAGTCGGGAGGCCAAAATCAGGTGATCGATAGAAATAGAATCCGCTTATCTATGATAACTCGGTAGATTGATGAAGTGCACAACAATAAAGCCTGAGTGTAGATGAAAATATTGGGCTCCTCTGTGTCTTCAGATTATATCTACAAAAATCGATTACTCTATGACCCAGAAGAATTTTAATCGTAGCTCTCGTTTTCGATAAACCACCCTTGGAGACCCTCGTGCGAACATGTCTAACCGACTGACGTCAAAAGCGATCAAGATGACATGATGTATAATCCAGTTCCTCTAAAAGGGATTATTTTGCTTTTAGAGAAGAATATTTTCAGCCACGAAAAAAACTCAACTATATATCTGAATCTACCATCTGTAACCCAAATTCTTCACAGATTCACTTTGATATGATAAATTCTCGGCAATTCTATTACTACAAAAGCCAAATTCTTGTTCCGAACATCCCTAGAGATCTCACTCCTCCGTCAAATTAAGGGATTAATTCTGTATCAAACTGAGAATTATTCCTGTCAGTTGTGACAGATATGTTACATTTTGAACAGGAAGGGCTCAATATACTCAAGGAATTAGGTGTTCCAGTATTAGTAAAGCAACCGTGGAAACTATGGAGAGCTTTCTCACGACCTTTGGGATTTTGCGATTCATTTACATTTACGTTCAATGAATGCACACATATATACACGAATGTTGTACTGTAATCTTCAAGCTTTATGAAACCATCTTAAGTTGTTAGTGATTTGCATGTACCAGAAGTTTTGAACGTTCAAATTAAAAAAATGCTAATGAATCAATATTTTTAACCTGTTTCTAATTTAAAATACAATCACTACAAAATTTCGTGAATTTGAGAAAAATAATCCATCAATTCGTTCAAGTGTAATCTATCACGATACAAAATGAAAAGAATGAAGAAAAGTAATACTAGCATATTACTATGTATAAGCATGCAAAAAAATTGGAGTCGAGTACGTGGAAAAATCTGCAAGTTGAGAGTTAACTCAGTGTTCCAGCGGTATAAAACTCGACGGATGATAAATATGTAAGCTGAAGATACCTGAAAAAATCTATACATTTTTAATAAAGCTAAAGGGAGAAACCCCAGGGGACGAGAGTTACGCGTTTCGTGGTTCATTGAGTTTCAGGAATATTGGCAAAGATCAGTCTCTCGATATCCGATAAGATCCAAACAACTACTACTTAAAGGGAATATTTTTAGCTCATTTATGGAAGCATTATCCAGTAAATACAGCATAATATAATTCAACTCTCAACTTATAAGAAAATTGGAGAACTCCGGTTTCAGCGGAAATTGCAGGTGCCGAAATGAAGATATGGCTCAGCAGTTGCTCGTCGATAACGTGGTTGCGTTATCGAAACCCCCTACATATATACTCTATATCAAATGACCGATAGGTGGAAAATTCATTGCGGAGGTACAGGTAACTCAATTTTCGCTATCCATTAAGGTTTCGGTTTTGCAGATTAGATAAGATGACATTTCTAAAAATATTGTGTGCATTTGAATTCTGTAATCGGCATTGCAATTCAAATATTAATATCTCTTCACTTATACTGTATTGTATATTTTTCTTGACAAAACGCATACATAAAGCCAGGAAAGAAAAGTTTGATGTGTGCTCACGTACATTGATCGTGCCTCAAGATTCAACGAAACCTTTCTAGATAGTCAACTCTGAGATCCCGTACAAATTCGAGCTTCGGCTAGGGTATGATGGGTTAGACGAGGTGGAGAGATAAAAATCCCCCCGAGTATTGCCGAGACGTACCAATGGAAATTCTCAAATAGTCATACATCAAAATCGTAATTCCGAAATATCTGACAAAACAAAGACAAA
>JAUESI010000038.1:7977661-7993828 GCA_032275145.1 Synergus laeviventris | reverse complement strand
GAGAGAGAGAGAGAGAGAGAGAGAGAGAGAGAGAGAGAGAGAGAGAGAGAGAGAGAGAGAGAGAGAGAGAGAGATAGAGAGAGAGAGAGAGAGAGAGAGAGAGAGAGAGAGAGAGAGAGAGAGAGAGAGAGAGAGAGAGAGAGAGAGACCAGGGCCTCGCCAGGACTACTGTCACTATTATGAAGTGTTGGGAGTGAAAAGTATTTTTCAGCCCCTAAGGCGTAAAAATTGCTTTTTAGTCTACAGTAAGTTCAGTCCCTGAAAATTACATTTTCCTCTCTGGTAAAACTGGGATGAAAAACATTATTTAGTCTCTAGTGAGTTTTGTTCCTGAAAATTACTTGTACTCCATGCGGAAAAAGCTGTGCATCATTTGAAAAAGAGACAAAAGCCAGCAACTAGTGCGTCTTAATTCTGTTTATCAAAATACTGGAATTCCTCTTCATATGAACACAAAATCTAGAAATTGTGTACCTCGTTTATATTATTCAAATATATCCCGTTGATGCGCAAGGAAATAATTTTCGGATGAATGGGTACCAAGATTGTGCAATAGAACCACGTGCTATTTTCATCAGTTCCTCTTGTGAGAAGCCAAAGAGTCAACAACTCGCGTGGCCAGGATGATGGCCTGGATGGCGTGTCAAAGTGTGTTAAAGTCGTGCTTTCTAAAACTCTGAGCGAACACCTTTTATTCCGGGTGCTGTAACACTGCTTGAACTACCAAACTCCCCGTTTATTATTTTCTATTTGCAGAAAAGTAATAACATAAATCTCAAGAAATAAACAAGAAATATAAAATCCAGTTCTATCTACACTAGCTTATCCCAATAGCCTCAATCACTTAAACAAAGTAGTACCAAACGTCAGAAATTTTGTCAAAG
The DNA here is from genome assembly GCA_032275145.1 of Synergus laeviventris. Classification (NCBI taxonomy): domain Eukaryota; kingdom Metazoa; phylum Arthropoda; class Insecta; order Hymenoptera; family Cynipidae; genus Synergus; species Synergus laeviventris. Next base: position 7,992,944 of record JAUESI010000038.1, on the reverse strand, counting down.
TTTAATTTCACAAAGCAATTTACGCGGCACAATACGGTGTAAAAATATGAACGATCTGTCTTGAATTAATACTACGGATAGGAAATAAAACTAAAGTTTGCAATGTTTACAATAAATGGAAATACAAAAAACAATTTTTTCTACAGCAAGATCCAAAAGTTACAATCTCTTTCTAAATTAAGAACTAACCCTACCCTCATTCCTTAAACTTGAAAAATTCATCACAAACTCCCTAATTGATGAGATAAAAATTGTATTACTGCATGATAAGTCTTTTCCAAGACAAAAGACATCCCAAAAACTTTCATCCCTCCGGCTTATTTAGAACTCACCCCGTATCATCTCTTGGACCTAAAAAATTCACCACAAATTCCCTAATTGACTCCGGTATCAAAATTTTATTGTTTATAATGGGTCTTCTCAATGCTAAAATACATCCCTGGTCATCCCTTAAACCAAACAGTTTTTTGGTGAGTATGGGGTGAGTTCTAAATGAGCTGGTCGGATGAAAATTTTTGGGGTGTCTTTTAGTACTGAAAAAAATTATTATCAGCAATAAAATTTTGACACAACGATTTAGAGTAATTTTCATGAATTTTTAAATTTTTTAAGGGGGGTGGTTGAAACTTAGGTGCTTCATTTATTGGAGTGCATAGAATTTCTTTCCACCAAAAATTTTAAGATCTTGTCTATTGTAGAAACAGTTTTTTTATTTTTGATTATTGTAAAGGTTGCAAAATTCAGTCTCATGATAGAAATGCAAAAAGATCAGGATTTAAGTAGTAAAAAAGTATTTTGTTGAAATGAACATTCACAATTTCACAGGAGTTCAGAAATGACAGGATTTGAAAATATTGCAAAGGATTTCAAAGATTTTTAATGACTTTACAAATGATTTTATGAATGTTTTTGTTCTAAATAAATCGGCCTTCTTCTTACAACTTCTGTACATGTTAAAAAAAATTGTTACATGGGAGTGGAGGCAAAAAATAGGAGAAAAAATGTTACGTAATTTATGGATGGCCCCTTACATGGGAAGAAATACATGAATTCAATAAAAATAACCCTAATAGGCTGAAAGCAACCGAGTTGTCCCTTTTTTTGAATTCGATGTGTCCAGTAGTTTAGAAAAGTGTGGGCGACACGCGAAGGTTACGTCCCGAAAATCCATAACCAACCCCTATCGCTGTTTGCGCGATTGCGCAATGCGGTGCCATCGTCGTGGACCAAAAGGGGTTATTCGCCTGCTCCTCATTACAACACATTTTTCGATAATTAGAAAACGTTGAAACAAAGCATGAGACAGACGACGTTGAAGAATTGAAGAGAATCATTATCTCAAAAATTCAAATACACAAAAAGAAATCTTCAAGAGGATTTCAGTCAACAATTCTCAAGCGGAAGTTCCTCCTAAAATTACCGCGATTTTCTCGAAACTGTTACGCGCCAACTTAAACAGGATTTTGCATGTTAATTTTCAGGAAGTTCTTTTATTCATGCTCAAAATTCCGCAAGTAATTCAGATTTTAATCATTTACTACCAGCGGCAGAATTGCACTACAAAATATACCATGCTCAGACTAGTGAAAAATGTTTAGATACAACCACACATCATATAGATGCTTGAACATCATATGGGAAATAAAATCACGAAAACTTTGCTAATTACGCCAAAGGTATTATTCAGCAACCACTGATTGCAACGCGAGTGAAAAATACAACACCTGAATGCAGAGGAGAAAACTTATTCCTTCGTAAAACTACTTGTAGAGAAAACAAATGTTATTAAAACTTATGAGAAGTGTTTAAGGAAATGAATTCTTCCTATTCTCAGTTTCTAATTATAGATTTGATTAGATAATTCAGTCTGATTACACAGTAATAGCTTGTCAAAGTCATTACGAGAGACTCAGTGCGTCAGTACGTTTCTCGATATCGTAATATATATGTTGATAATCGATACAAACAGTCACTGTACTGGCCATTCATTAATATCGTTCAATCGGGTACCCGCACTTTAGCAAATCCATTAGTGAAAAGAAATACTTGAGTTACTTACAGTCATTCTCAAAATGTATATACCATAAGAAAGCGGTCTCTGGAGTGAGTAAAATATGATATTTACTCAACTACGTTTTGTCGACATAAATCATTTTTTTCAAGCAAAGATTATCAATGTAATTAATATATGAAAAAATGAACGTGAACCTCTGCGATCATCTATGTGACAACGTCTCGCCGTAGCTTTTTTCAAGATTAATTAAATTCTTGCGTGTAAACCTTGAACTTTATATAAAAGAGAAAAAGTTTCAAAGTAAGGAAAAAAATGTTCTGTGAAGCTTTCTTAAAATTTATAACTCTTGTTCCTAACTATTTCATCCCTAGTGAAATATTCTCCTTGCAGTAAAAAGTAAAATAGAATGCAATTTCCCACAAGGGGTAAGATATGCACAGTGCACACAGAATAGAATGTAAAGAGAGTAGAGGAATATGAAACGAACACTCACCGATTCAGGATGCCATGAATAGATCCATGTTCCTTGCTTGCTGCAATCCCTGAAACAAAAGTCAGACAAACAATCGTAATTAACGAGATCCCAGAGTAACAAGTGCAGGGAATGAAATAATTGAAAAAGCAATCTTGAAAAAATCAACCCCATCATACTGACGATAAGGGCCGCAATATTTTAATTGCAATTATTTCAAAACAACCCTTTATATCTATAGAAACATTGTTAAAATATTGATTAATCTGGATTCAAAATAATTCTGTACAAAAGAATTTTGTAATGCCTAGTTTTATTTCTAGTTGGAACAATATTTCCGAATAAAATAGAATTAGCGAAAAATCACGTTCATTTAAACATGAAAGACTTCTGATACATCCCTTATTATATTATAAAAGAGATTATTATTGTACTGACATCTGTAAATAAAAAAAAACATTAAGACGTTTAAAGAAAATACTTCTTGATAGAAAAGAAATGTTTGCTTGATGAAAGCTAGGGGTTTTGCATTTGTTTGTAAGAATTATCATGGCCTTTCAGACTCCGCAGGGAAAACAAGTGTTTCGAGAGAACCTTTCACCCCACGTGCAATACCAGCTCAATGCATCGTCTAATTCGAGGGTGGAACATGAAGGATAACGTTGCAAAACATCCCCATTTTAATTTCATCGCGGTTTCACACTCCCCGATTCATGCATGAATAAACAACTGCTTCCACGATACTTCATTAAGAAAATAGATATTTCCACTCTGGAAACAATTGTAACCCTTAAAATGAAGAAAATGATTGAAAACCCCTTTCTAAACAAAACACCCCCTATCCCTTTGACCTTCACCCCTTTTCAACTACCCCCACCCCCTCCCATTTACAAAACAATTCTTCTTCTCTTCCTTTCCACCAAAATCCCCCTCTCTTTGAAAACAAAACTATTCTATTTTGGTTTTTTCGAACCCAACATCTCTTCTCCTTTCCAATGAAAAAGCTTCTTCCCTCGTCAAACCAAAACTCACATTCCCTTTTTTAACTACTCCATTACCCCCCTCCAATCAAACCCCAACATCTTCACTTACCATCCAAAACATCTCTACCCCTACGAACCAAAAACCTCAAACCTCTTCCATTTTCCGACGTAAAGGCTTCTTCTACATCTAAGCAAAAAATCACCTTCCCTTTTTCAACTTGCCTCACCCCCTGTCTCCCATTTACAAAACAATACGCTTCTCTCTCTTACAACCAAAATTTAGCTCTTTTTTCAACTAAAACCCACCCTTCTCTTTAAAAATAAAACTCCTGTTCCTCTTTTCATTCCAAAACCCTTCTTCCCCTACTGACCGAAACCTTTTCCCTTTTCAATCTGAAATCGACCCTCCCCTTTCCACCCTTTACCAACCATACCCCTACACCACCACTTACCAATCAAAACGTCTCTACCACTACAAACCAAAAACTTCCTCTCCTTTCCAACGAAAAGCCTTCTTCCCTCGTCCAAGCAAAAATCAATTTCCCCTTTTCAACTACCCTCACCCAGTCCCCCCATTTACAAAACAATTTTATGAAAATATGGGTATTATTTGCGTAGAATGATACGCAAACACAATATAAACAATTCGAATATATATCAAAGGTATCTTGACTTATTTCGGTATATTTCAACAGATTTTAGCAGATTTAACTTGTGTCTGCGTAGATTCTCCCCCCCCCCAACTTTCCACTTGTTTTACAGATGACCTTTAACTGTAAATTACAGAATTGATTAAGAGATCCATCAGTAAATCAAATTCCAAAGAATAGTGGAAGTTCGCCTATAGGAAGAAACATAACTTTAGTCGTAATTCTAACAACAATTCTTCTGCAATTACAACAACTTTCGAAAAACGTAGAAATTCAAGCTCGAAGAATGAAAGAGAGTAAAAGCGCCAATTTGAAAGTCATTTTTTAATTTATCACAAGAGAGGAATAGACACCCTGCTCCCTATAACATTGGTCTGTATCACTCTACCCACATCGCAGCAATTATTTAGATTGGCGTATGTGAGTGCCCTCTTGTCACCCATGGTGCGTAACGCACGTGACCATACGTGTGAATGTTCTACTCAAAGCGACCATAACGTAATAATGCGACGTGAAGGAGAGAAATCTTGCAGAAAAAGATATCGATTTCCCGAGAAAAGAATGTACCAGAAATTTTAAACGTTCAAATGAACGAAACATTTTTTCCTACTTCTACTTTATCTATAGAAATATTGTTCCCACTACAAGTAACAATAGAAAAGAATGGTATTTCCGAGACATCATATTTTTCCAAGAAATAAACACTACAAATTAAAAACACTACAGTTAAAAAGCACTACAAATGATGATTAATCATCAAAGGTTCATTGCCTGGACCATAATTCACAAAGGGCTGAATTTGCATTGGACAGATTTGGCTTAATATAGGGTAAAACACTCTGCTATTAATTATTTTGATCACGCTTCTGCAGAATTTAATAGCAGAGTAATGTTCTTTCAGTTTCAGCAAAAGTGTAAAGAATGACTTTTCAATTTAGAGAAGGGAAAACTTGTTTATATTACCAAATGTAAAACATGACTTTTAAGAATTTTGAAGCCAGATAGAGTAGCTCTTTAATTAAAATTTCATGTACTTATTAGAAAGAACCTTCACGAAATTTCTTCAAACGGGTATGGTAAAAAGGCCTTTAAATATTTATAACACCAAGTCCCTTTACATGTAGAGTGGAAGAACTGAGTCGCAAAAAAACTATATCCCTTACTCAGAGAATATCTTAAAAATAGAAAATTGGCTTTGCTTTAAAGTAGATAATCATGACGAATTATAATAATTAAATTAACTTTCAAAATTTATTAACTTCTAACGCTACTTTGTAATATGTATGCACGTTTCTATATTTCTATTATAATTTGAGTAGATTATGATATACTTTCGATTATGTTAGACAAAATTTTGAATGAAAGCATGAGTTTTTAGCTGATTATACTAAAAGTCAAAATATTCCTCTCATTATTTTAATTGTCCGCTGTCATTATGATAAAAAAGCTGGAGAGAATGCCGCTGCTGATACTTCTTTCTCGTCTAACTTTAACTTTTTCATAGTTTTAAGTATCCCCGACCATTTAAGCGTTCTCTACGGATTTTTAAAAAACTTTCGGATCCTCTTTTCAGCTCAGTTCCTTTCAGACTATAAATAAAGATAATAAAAGTTCCAGAAATTCGTTTATGATCACGAATACACTGATATTTAAAATTTAATGAAATTAAAGTAGTCTGTATCTTTATATGTAGTGCAACCTACTGGCGCTGACAAGAATCTTCGTTTACTATATATCGACCAGACAACCGTCGGTAAACTTTGCTTTTGGATTTAAAAACGATATAATAGACACAAAAATATAAATATAAAATTTAAACCAAAAATAAATTAGAACTTCTGTTCTGTGCACACGATGCTTCACAGAGATTTATATAATAATTTAAACTGACAAACATTGCATCGTCCAAAGCACCAAACTTCGAAAAATTTCACATTCTTGGAATAAAATTTGCATTCTGTGGTAAATTTACGAATCATATTATATAAAGAGGGCTATAATCGAATTATCGATCCTCTTATGACCACTACCTGGGAATGAAGCCATATTGCGCTGATATAAAGCTTTAATTGCTGAAAGTTTGAATGACTGTCATGAAATTTTATACCTTTCCAGATATCTGCGAAATAGAGAGCACTAAATGATATTCAATTAGAAATCACAATTGAAGATTTGATCCACTCATGTACAGTTAAAGGAATAAAACAGAAATTGACTATCGTTTTCCTGAAAATAAAGCCAACTGTTTTCAATCGTCCATCAGTGACCCGAGAATTAAGCAGATTCCTCGATAATTAACAAGCCTAGAGCAATCTCGAGTTTCTGTGTACCATATGTACCTGTGAGTTCTGAATTAGCTTCGGCATTCGCTTCCGGCTTTCATTTCGTTTTGGCAGCTTTCATCGATCGCATAAATAGTAAGCAGATTGGATTTAGTGTATAATTTGGTGGAGACAACGCTCTAATAATTAATTCTACGAGTGCAGCGAACTTAATTGAGTGAACCCGAAAATTCGAATTAAAATGGAAACATACGGTAGAAAAAATAAAGACAGCCGACATACGCCCTTACAGGAATTTGGATGGGGTTCTGGTGGGGCCCTGACCAGGTTGCTTTTGTTCTAGTGTGGCCCCAACAAGATTAAAAAACTATTCTAAACTATCCAGATATAAAAAAGAGTTAGTATTAAATCGAAAATAGTTTCTCGCAATCACGAAATCTGAAGGCACAATCTCTTTAAACCCATTTGATAGACTTCTATTTGCAGCCTGTACTTGAAAATTGAGATCAGAGATGCAGATTTTAAGGAATTTAAGGGGATTTCAAGAGAGTTCAAGTGATTCTAGGGAATTTAAAATTATTTCAATAAAATTTAGAAGATTTCAAAGATATCAATATTTTTTTGAATGGTTTCAAATGGTTTTGAGTGATTTTAAAGAATTTAGAGTGATATCAATAGATTTCGAATGATTTTAAAGAATATTAAAAGATTTTTAAAGAATTTCAAAAGAATTCAGATGAGTTTCAATTAATTGAAAAATTTTCGTAAGTATTTTAAAGGATTTTAAATGATATTACTCTCTAAACTTGAATAATTGAAAAATTAGTGAAAAATATCATGGAAATCAGTAAAAAATTACTGAAAATTACTGAAAATTTCAGTGATTTTCCACTAATTCTCATTGGATTTACACTGATGAAATCTGCAGAAGAGTCATTGAAAATCAGTGAAATTCCACTGATTCAAATTTAGAAAACAAAAAATTTTAACGGATTTTAAAAGAATTCTGGAGAATTTTCAAGAGCTTTCACAAGATTTAAAACATTTCAACATATCTTAAAAGATTTCAAGAGATTTCAAGTGAGTTTAAGTTATATGAAAAATTTAGAAGAGTTTTAAGATTCTTAAATAATTTCAAAACATACAAATTATTTTTAGATTTTTTAATATCTGTTAAATCTCTTGAAACCTGCTGAAATCTTTAGAAATACTTAAAATGTTTTTTTAATTTCATTTAAGTCTTCTGAAAAATCATTTCAAATCTGCAGAAATCGTCAAAATTCCAGGAATTGTTAATTATCTCAGTTTTATTTCATTATTTCAAGGTGGGAATGCCAATGAAAAATTGATATTTATGAGATATTACTACTATATCGTTGCCCCATAAATATCTAATTGTATTAAAATATTTTTATTGAAAATAGAAATCCAAACCAGTGTCGGGATAATAATAATAATAATAATAATCTTCCCGGAAGATGCTAATTTTGTAAATAATATACAATATACTAATCAAAATAAAATAGTTTCAATTTTATCCAAACAGTTAAAACTAAAGTTAAACTTTCGGGAAAGTCTCCACCCAATATTGTCTGAAATTTACGTCATAATTTTAGGCTTTTATTGAACACCCCAAAAATACCAACTATGATTTTTGAGCTCTATCCCTTCATGCCAAAATTCACCCCCATGTTGCAAAAAGTTGGTAAAAATAATTTTTTAGCAAAGTTATATATGGCAACATGGGGGCGGATTTTGGCATGAAGGGATGGATCCTAAAAATCATAGTTGGTATTTTTGGGGAGCCCAAAAACAGTGTTTACTTAAAATTTCTAAAAATATAATTTCTGTAATGGGGGTTGATTTTACAACTCAAGGTTTTTTTTTGGATAGTCGCTTTATGCGGAATTCATGAACCCAAAAAAAACCCTAAACTATGATGTTTTCGGAATTAAAAACTTTTCCAAACTCTGTTAGATGCTATGTCCCATAGTGAAGCATTTAATTTCCAATATTACTCCATTTTGATTTGATTACTTCAATTTCGCTGAATTTGTTAAAATATCACTGTTCCTAATCATCCAGAAGATTTCTCAATTATCATACACTCACTATTTAAACAAATATCTCTCATGCATGAACCCGGAAGATATTTGATAATTCCAATAGACTCGATAAGTCCACATCATAAACTGATGATATGAATAGATGCATTAAGCACAAGTGGTAATTATCATAAGAGCAAATTTAGTTTACCCAACTTTACGTATGCAATAATAAATAAAGTTGCTAAAGCTAAGCTGCTCTTATGCTAAAGTACTATATGTTCTCAACCATGAAATCAACGTCAAAAAAGAAAGTTTTAATGATGGATAGAAATAGATTAATGTTTCGTTATAGTCGGAATTCGAAATTCACACCCTCTATGTTTTTCAAAAATATAGTACAATATAATAAATATACTACCTCAGGCGTAAACATTGATATATAGTATACCGAGATACCCTCTATATTAGTATTTAATCAGTCTTTACAAGAATATTCTTGGATTAGTGTTTTTGATTAGGCTAGTAAATTTATCATCATATTATACTGTACTTTTTGGGAAAGGAAATTTCTATATAAGTCAATGTTTTTGGGGCAGGATAGTACATTTGCCGACATATTCTGCTTCCTGGAACATTTTTTGGAATGTTCCGAACTTCAATTGGAATATTCGAGGAATGTTTATGGAAAATTGTGTGCTTTTTATACGCGAAGGCTTCAATCAGCTTCAATTATAAAGTAGTCCGTCCAAGTTAGCAGGCTGAGATCCTTTTCTGATGGACACTAAAACTTCGCGAATATAAAAGTCGCGAAAGGCCATAAAAACCGAGCTATGTATAATAAATCTTCATGGCGCGGCAGAAACTTAATTTAATAACATCAAGGAAAGGGAGTGCATAATGGGGCGGTTGGATGTCAATTAGGACGGGTGCCGAGTCTGGAGTTTTCAGGGTTGAGTTCTTCGTCGCAATTTCCTTTCGTTTCTTCCTCTTTCCCAAAGGGAGGCTCGGGATTGAGTTATCGATAAGAACAAAAAGTTGAGGAAGTGCTGGAATATTGAAGATCGACTTTACGTGCCATTGCTCGGAAAAGGAAATGTTAATCAGCGAAAAGAATACAAGCTGGGAATAGAAATGAAAGGCATGAATATATCTATAATAGAGATTTCACAATAACAACCATTGGAGAAAAGTATTGCTAGATAGAGAATTCCTTCTCAGATATACCTACCTATTACATAAATATTAATTAGAGCATGAAGGTTGATAGATCATTAACCTGTGAGTCGGTTATTGGGTAATTAACCAGATTACTGTATCGATAAACCTATAACAGCACTATCAATATACCCACCACATAATTGAATTTAATCAAAACTGAGTAGGTATTGCAAGATTATAGTTCCTATTTATACACTCGGACCTCATTAGAAGTCAACCTAATGGGATGCTAATCTCATTAAAAACTATCTGAAAAATGTCTTCTTTATTATCATAAACTAGCCCGAAGGCACAAGGTCCTCTTACTCGCTATATCATTATAACAACTTTCATTGAAAAATGAAAATATTTGATCAAGCACAGCTGTCCAAGTTGTTAGAAAGATAAAGCAAAACTTTGCATAACGACTACAATTTAATACTGATCCTAGAACCTGCACTTGCGTTTCCACACCCAAGTTTCCAAACTTGAAGTTCAAAGCAAACTTTGCTATATTATATCTACAATACAACATTTTCCTATATCGGCTTTCTCTCGTCTATCATCAAAACTTCATTATAATTCTTAAGTGTTAAAAATTTTACAAAGCTTGACCAACTGATGTTGAAACGTGATAGAAGTAGAAGTAATCCTAAGGGTTGGACGCAACAGGGGTAACAGAAGAGACTAGAGTTGTTCGAGGCAATCACCCAAATAATTGGCAACGACAAGCCCAGAAGCCCTGAATCTTTTGCGAACCAATAGAAGAAGAACGAAATGCCTATTGTTTTCACCTTTTATTTTCTCTTCACTTTTTTCTGAATTCAATTAATTCTGGTACACAGGAGATGCGCGGAAATTTTCTGGCCATTAACAGAACGTAATCGACGTTGAACAACGTCATGTTTCTGAATGGATTTACGGTTGCGGTCTAGTGAGGTAATTACTGCGACGCTCTCAAGCACATGGCTCAAAATCACCTGCTTGTGTACATGTAAACAGATACATGTTGGAGAACTGAACCTGCGTACATGAAGGGTTGTCCAATACCAAACTCAATCAATCAACTTGAACGAAAACTCAACTTCTCTATCGTGCAAATATAAATTCAGTGTCATTTGTCAACACTAACCATTTATCACTGACAAATCTTACAGATAGGTGAGACAATTTTTGGAAGGCTATTTATTTTGGAGATTTATTTGGAAGCTGTATTCATTTTCTTATTGAATGAATATTGATTCATATCCAGGCTCCCCAAGTGAAAATTGCCGAAACTCGAAACTGAAATTACGGCACAATATTGGTCCAATATTGCTGGACCAAGTGTCAGTGACAGAAAAGTGATGGCGGTCAGAGTCTAGGCCAAAATTGAGCGCCAAGAGTTATGATTCTGAGGTCTCCTAATATTTTTGAAGAAGAGAATGAACTATAACCCTAACTATATAAACCTAAACAAAAGCATTGACCAATATCGAAACCTCCCGCTACATTTTTAAAAAAGAGATTATACTAAACGTACTACCCTAGACAAATAGATTGGTCCATATTAAGGTCCTCAAATGTTTTTGGAAAAGGTACTTCATCCCCGCTGAGATCCTCTATGTTTTTAAAACAGGCTGTATAATTTTGTACCAAACATGTTACCCTAGGGGTCTTCCATAAACCACTTGGTTTTTTAAGGGATGGACCAAGTGTATGAGACAGAAAAGATGATAGCGGGCAGAGTCTGGGCCAAAATTGAGCACCGAGTTATCATTCTGAAGTCTCCTAAACAAAACCATTGACCCATATTGAGATTACCCTAATCAAAACACATATCGAAACCTCCCGCTTTGTATTTGAAAAAGATATTATAGTATATACTAAATATACTACCCAAACAAAAAGTAGTTTACCCACGCTGAGACTCTTTATGTTTTAGAAAAAAAATTGTATAATATGGTACTAAATATATTACCATAACAAAAAAAATGATCGGTATCCAGACCCTTCAGGCCATGTATCACTCTAATAAAAAAAAACATTGAGTGGAAATAAAGTTTTAGGAAAATGTGACGAAAATTAAATTTAAACAAAAGTTTCACAAAAGTTCAAAAATACATTAAGGCTTTCTATAATGGTCAGAATTGATCTCTAAAGAAGGTTGAATCGAACTTAAGGTTAGGATACCACCGCGTGGTACCTGTTTCATTGAAGGGGTGAATGGGGGTGAATGAGGCTGAATGTCGGGATGCAAAAGGGTAGCAGCAAGGGATGGAAGTAGAGTAGGAGTAGTGACAGTGGTGGCGGATGGGTCGAAGTCGAGGACCCCACAGGAGTCGGGGGCAGAGGGTCGCAATGCTGTTTCGACGACGATCAATACTTCGCCACGCCTCGCGCCACCACCACCTAACGTGCAAATCTTGACTTTTCCAACCACCCTTGGGTCTGGGGTCCACTATACCGACTCTGCAGATGTGGCTCAAATTGGATACTTTTCCTTTCAAAACGAAATCCTACTACCGGTACCAAATCCTTCTACTTTATTTCCAATATTCCATTTTTACCTTTTTCTCTTCTTCTTCAAGTTTCTTATTTTTCACTATAAATCTTTTCCACGACTCCCTAATAGAGAGAATCTCGGAATAAAGAAACTCAGCTAACAGTTTGATGGTATAAACAATACAAATAGGATGTATACCCAGATGCTCTTCTATTAAAAGTCAATTTAACCCCAAATCCCAATGAATGGGGTCATGCGGCATATTTAAGCAAATGGAAATTCCACAGATGACAACGTGCAAGAAGCAGCACGGCAAAAACATTTCCAAACTCTGTTAGGTGGCTACCTGTTCCAACCTGAAGAGCATTTCATTTCCACAATTATTCCATTGGGATTTAATTAGTTCAATTTTCGCCGAATTGGTTAATGTCGCTATTCCTAATCATCCAGAAAATTTCTCGATAATCATAAACTCAATATTTAAACAAATATCTCTCATGGATGAACCCGGTAGATATTTGATAATTTCAATTTGACTCGATAAGCCCATCCCTGTGAAGTTCCACCTCCACTATTAATATTAAGTAATTTTCATTAGAGTTCTAAGTTCCACTTCAAAAGTTCTAGAGTTCCTGATAGATTTTACACATATTTTTGACCTTTAAAGATTAAAAAATCCATTTTTTTAAATGGGGAGGGGCTACCTTCAGGACCCCCTTCCCCCCACTTTTGAAAAATTGAATTTTTTTCGGAGTTCTGAGTAGATTTAGCATAGTTCTAGAGTTCCTGATGATTTTCGGAAATAGTTCCGGACAATTTACCCCAAAAAAATGTTTTTGCAAAAAAATAGCTGCCTCTCACTTTTTCAAAAACAAATTTGTCTTCGTGTCATTTTGTTTTCTTCACAGAGTTCTAGAGTTCTACAAAAAAATTTTTTTTTAATTAAAAATCCTCAAAATTACAGCATTAGGAAAATTATAATATCATAGAAAATTTTTCTTCAAAAGTTTCAAGAGTTCTGTATCTCCTCCCAAAGAGTTCTCGAAAAGTTCTACACCATTTCTCCATGAACTCAAAATCCAAAAACCTGCGAGATTCTAAAGATGTAAAAAAATTTCGATTTTAAAAATTTTGAGAGTTCCAGGAATTCTGTTGAAAATTCTATTCCTCTCCCAAAGAGATCTATCAAAAGTCCTAAACCATTTTTCGATCAACTCAATATCCAAAAATCTACATGACTCTAAAAGACATAAAAAAATTTCGGTTTTTAAAATTTTAAGAGTTTTAGGAGTTCTGTTCCTCCCCCGAAGAGCTCTATCGAAAAGTTCTACACCATTTCTCCATCAACTCAAAATCCAAAAATCTATGAGATTCTAAAGATATCAATAAATTTTTATTTAAAAAGATTTCAAGTTTCAACAGTTCTGCTGAAATATTTATTTTTTTAAATGTAATACATTAATTAATAATTAGAATCAAAACTAACTCATTGTTAGTAGAAAACGTTACAGAAACATTATAAGTAAAAATAATATCACTAATTCATTAGGCAAATATATTAACTGATATTAAAATATTGATTATTGTGATTAATAATGAGTTAAATACAAAACTCTTAACACAACTCCTGGAACTCTCAAAATTTTGAAAATTGAAATTATATTTTTGGATTTTGAGTTGATCGAAAAACAGTATAGAAATTTTCGATAGAACTTTTTGGGGGAGGAACAGAATTCCTGAAATTTTTTAAGAAAAATTTTCTATGATATATTATCATTTTCCAAATGCTGTAATTTTGAGGATTAAAAATTTTTTTAAATTATTTTTTGTAGAACTCTAAAACTCTGTAAAGAAGACAAAATCACGCGAAGAAAAATTTGTTTTTCAAAAAAGTGGGCGACAGTTATTTTTTTTCGAAAACATTTTTTTGGGGTATTCGCCGGAACTATTTCCGAAAATCATCAGGAACTCTAGAACTATGCTAAATTAAGAGAAAACTCCGAAAAAAATTAGACCCCATTTTTAAAAATTGAAAAATTAAAGGTAAAAAATATGTGTAAAAAACCTATCAGGAACTCATAAGTCTATAGAAAATTTCGAAATTTTAATAGTAGGATGGAACTTCCTAGAGGGCGCGAACCAGTCAGATTTTTAAATTAAATTAATGAATTCTTGGTTATTCTCGATTTCCCAATAAAGTTGCCACCTTGCAGAGAATCCCAGACATATTTCTATAAAAAAATTTGCTAAAGACCCGACAGACTAATGACCCGACTATGTAAATGCTTTAAGTTCAAAATGCAGTTTTTACTTCTTGTTATTATAAAAATGAATTGGAATAGTGAATACCTAAATAGCTTAAGTAAAGACAGAATTTTTTCGCCTCTTTTAAGAGAATTGAATTCAATTAAACTTCTCAAAAATCAATCTCTTGATTTTTCTCAACAAACATTATAATTACTAATTATTTTAGTAGTCAGTTTTTCTCTCTGAACTTAGTTTAAAACTATAAGTATCTGTAGAAAGCGAAAAATTTCTACTTTTAGTGCTGTTTGAATAACATGAAATGATTGAATTTTGAGGTTATTATAATGAAAGAAAATTAAATCTAAAAGATGAGCATTTTCAATTCTAAACTTAAAACCTAAAAGCTACATATTCGACAGAGAATATTTTCCAAGTTAACTATAAGCCAAGTTAGACAACACTAGAATGTCAACAATTAAAACCCAAGCATAAAATAAATAGTGTACAAGGTAATATTTACATTTCTTGAGAAAAGAGATCAGACGCACTAACCTCTTTTCCACGAAGCAACAGCCGCGATCCTTCTAGGAAATGATCCTTTCACAAAACAGTCACTACGCTTTAAAATAAGCTTAGAAAACAAAAGTTTTTTCACTACAATATTATTACGAAAGAAATTTAAGAATATAAAAATCGCGAGCGCGGAACACGTAGTATTTAACTTCCGTCATTGAACACTTATGTCTCAATAAATGAGCGGAGAATAACAAACTATAGTAAGACTTTCCAAAAAGTATAATTCTTGGAAAACTTTTCTAAAACTTTAGAAAGTAAAAGCACAGCACAATTTAAAAACACTTTTGAATAAACTACCGGAAAAATTAAGAAGATATTTTACTTTAATA
>JAUESI010000038.1:7899350-7961947 GCA_032275145.1 Synergus laeviventris | reverse complement strand
TATTAAAAATATTAAATAATATAAGGCCAGGGCCCGGACTTGAAATTTGGAAAGGGTACTTACTACCTTGGTAACAGGTCAGTACCATTACTTTTTGAATATAATGAATGATTGAATTTTTAGGTTTTCATAAAAAAGGAAAATGAAATCTAAAAGATGAGCAATTTCAATTCTAAATTCCTGAAAAACTTAAAGCTACATATTTTACAGAGAATATCTCCCAAGTTAATTAACTTAAAGCCAAGTTGGAAAACACTAGAATATCAACCAATTAAATTTTATGCATAAAAATAATTAAATCAACCGATATTTATAAATAGTGTACGGAAAAATATTTAAATTTCTTAAGAAAAGAGATCAGACCCACCAACCTGTTTTCTTGAAGCAACGGCCGCTATCCTTCTGAGAAACGATCCTTTCACAAAGCGCTCACTACACAATGGAAATAGCACTTTAAAATAAGCTTAGAAAAAAAAGAGACTTTTCACTACAGTATGATTACTTAAGAAGTTTAAGAATATAAAAATCGCTAGCGCGGAACACCTAGTTTTTAACTAAAGTCAGTGAACACATGAATCTGGATAAAGGAGCGGAGAGTAACAAACTATAGTACGAGTTTTAAAAAGAGTAATTGTTGGAAAATTCCAAAACTTCAGGAAGTAAAAGCACAGCACAATTTAAAAAAAACTTTTGAATAAACTACAGGAAAAATTAAGAATATTTTTTTACTTTAATATTTTTACGGATATTCACGAATTTTAAATTAATGGCGTACGCAGAAGCGCAGGTTTTGAGTCATGCGAAGTGGACTCCACGCGAGTCGAGATCCAACTGAACTCCTCGGGTCTCCCATGCGCATGTCTCCTCGCTTCACACTACCCCTTCTCTCTCTCTACTTTCCTGCATTTATCTTTGATTCAACTCCAGAGTAAGAAATTCACGTTGTGACGTAATAATCCAAAATGGCCGTACGCTGGCTCTGAAACATTGGCTCCAAATGCATGGGGCTGAACTTTATTTTTGTAATATCTTCATAAATAATCATTTCTTAAGATTTTAGTATTTTGAAAATAGTTTTAGTTTCTTAAAAGCTATTTAATAACAGAATAAAATAGATACATTTTATAATTTCTATTTTTATATTTTATTTAAGTTTTTCAGTAACCAAAACAATTTTTTTGATACCAATATGTTGAGAAAGTATTTTTTAAGAAGATCTTTAAAAAAAGAGGTTCAGTCGCATGCATTTAGTGCCAATGTTTATGCACGAGATATTGCAATTTTGGATTAATATGTCACAACGTGAAATACCTAATTCCAGTTGGACACGTGTGTGGAGTTAATGTTTCTAACTTTCCCAATGTATAGGGTAATACACATAAGCAGTAAATATAATATAATATACTCAAAAACCCCCAAAACCTATTAGGCTGTGTAATTTCATGATAATTTTGCCCAATGAAAACTTTCATGAAACTTTCTAGATCTCATGAAACATTGCAATGTTTCAAAGATTGCAGCTTGTTTATTCAAACCTTGCACAGAATGTCTTCTTTGCATCTTTTTTAATTATTTATAGAAATGATTCAACACTTTTCTTGAGCACATTCACAAATGTGATTGTTTTAAGATCTCAGCAAACTCGTGAACTTAACCTATAACCTGGACCTGCAGAAGGCGGTAGTGTCCTTTTCCCTCATATTGCCGTATCTCTCTTGCGGTCTCGTGAGAAGAGAGATGAAGCAATATGATAAAAATGGACAGAACCATCTTTGCGGGTCCAGTTACGGGACCAGTTCACGATTTTACTCTGGCCTTTACTAAAGTTTACTAATAATATTCCGAAAGAAGTTTAAAAGTGGTGACTAAGGCCTATTTTCATCCCATTTCCTTCTCTTTCCCATAAAAGTTGCATAAAACGATGATCTTTGACTGTGAAACATTTCAAAGTTTCAAGTGAAAGTTTCAATGAAACGTTTTTTTGTTTACAAATGATTACACGCTCACGCCTTACATCGCTTACTACTACCCTACCCACCAATACAGCGTAGAGGTTACCTGTCATTTTATTTTAATCTTTTATTTTTTTGTGATTAACATGTTCTGATATATATTACCTTTTAAACTTCTTATCCCTTGTGACATCTACCACCAAAGGCTTTTGAATCTATATGTTAGTTATCAAGTTAATTTTTAATTTAAATGGATGTCATTGATAACATGAATGTATAAACGTAAATATAAAAAGTGCTATCATTCGATAATCAATTTTTATAGATTCATCTGTTTTATGAGATTTAAACAAAACTCTAGATAAATGGATAAATTGTTAAATTTATTAATGAAGAATTAAATTTTAAATAGATCAACAAGTTAACTTACAATTTTTCAAACTATCCATACTTTAATATTGCTTAGAAAAGAAGTTGAAGTAGAATTAGGTATTCATACTATAATTGTATTTATTAAAATTAGAATTTATAAAATATTTTAAACTAAAACTACATTTCTTATTTCTTTTACAGCCTGCCTGTTTGGTAGTATGTACTCCAGAGAACAAATTGAGCAAAAGCGGCTTCAAGCTCTAGCTCTCAAACAGAGAAACGTAAATACGGCAAAAAATGGAATACCAGAAACGAACAAGAATATTCGTTCGAATGAAAATAATTTACTGAGAGCATCATCGAATTCGCGAACGCCTTCCAAATTTGATTGGAATAAAAATAGCACAGGAATTCTCAGGCAGCGTTCCCAAAAAAATCGTTACGACCCGATCAAGCCGACCAATTTTTATGGGAAGAATCAGCAAGCAGTTACTGGGAATATTTATATGATCACAAATGATCGATTTGCGGTAGATTTGTCCAAATTTTACTCTCCCATTATCGACGTGTTTAGGACTATCCCCAGTAAAGCCTACGGTATAATTATGTATATTATTTTATTTTTCATTTTATAACCATTTTATATTTTACTATAAACCTGAGGTTTCCAATTTTTAACCCTAAAAGATTTGATTGCTTTCCATTGGATATTTGATTATCTTAAAGTTAATCAATATTTCAGATTCTCAGAAGAGATTGTGGCATTTCCACTTAAAAGACTATGAGCTCGTCTTAGAAAAATTAATTAGAAGGTCTGATTGCACGGTGACCGGATTACCAAAATTCACAAAGGAGGTGATTATTATTATTATCACAAAGAATAATCCAGAATCCCGAATATTATTATTTGATATAATTTTTCAATTTTAAATTATTTTTACAGACGTTCGAAAAATTAATTGACCAATCAAAATCGAAAATATTTGTCGAAAATAATGACAAAATCGATTTATCCAGAATTGACGAAACTCTGCTTCAATCATTGTTGCCTTTCCAACGAGATGGAATTTGGTAAATTATTTATAATTAGTTTAGTTCAAAATTTTACTACTCTTCTGACATATATTTATAATTTTTTTTTCGGTAGCTTCGGTGTTTCAAAACATGGCAAATGTTTGATTGCGGACGATATGGGGTTAGGAAAAACTATACAAGCTTTAGGTTTGGCACATTATTACAAAGAAGACTGGCCTTTGTTGATAGTTACACCTTCTTCAGTCCGGTAAAGATTTTTTGGAGATTTACTGAGAATTGACTTTATTATAAAATAATAGAAGATTTGAAAACCTAAATAGTATTCTTCTTTTTTTACCAAAGTGATTGATAGTATTTCTTATTTTTAGATACCTGTGGTCCGAAGCAATCTACAAATTTTTGCCCTCAGTTCCTATTCATAACGTGCATCAGTTTACTAGAAGTAGAGATGGTTTCGAAGTGGGGCAAGTAACTATTGTTTCGTATGATTTACTAGCTCGAAGTACAGATGAGTTCGAAAAAAAAAATTTTGGCGCTGTTATTTTTGTAAGTGATCTTTTTTATTTTAATTTAATATTCTCATTACTGAAATCTGATTTGAACGATTTTTTACAAGGACATATTTGTATTAACTTCAAGCTTTTCAAATAGTTTTTATCTCATCAACTATTTGTAGTTATTTTGAATTGAAAATTTAGTATTAAATTGAATAGAAATTCGCTCATAAAGTTAATTAAAAATAAATCGAAAATTAGCCCCTAATTTTAATATGTGTAATTTATTACAGGATGAGTCGCACTTTCTGAAAAGTAGCAAAACGGCGCGCTATAAAGCCGCACAGTGTATATCAGTTAGGGCACGTCGTGTAATTTTACTTAGTGGAACTCCAGTACTATCTCGCCCTATTGAACTTTATTCGCAGATAACTTTAATTAAGCCACATTTCATGGGGTAAAAATAAAATTGATATTATCGTGGTTATCACCTGAAAAATATAAGAAAATTTCAATTGAATAATTATTTTTCTAGGGCCACAGAGTATGGAATTCGTTACTGTGCTGGAGTTAAAGGAACGTTTGGATGGGATTTATCCGGATCATCGAATTTACAGGAGTTAGATTTGCTATTAAAAGCCTTCTGCTTGATTCGGAGGGTAAAACCCGATGTTCTGAACCAACTTCCAGCAAAAGTCAGGTATGTTTTTCATTTCTTAACTTTGAATATATTAGTTGTTTAACTTGAAATGTGTTTTTTCTATATCCAGGCAAGTCATCGTGTTGGATCCGCAACTGATAGAAGCTGGCAACAGAGAAATGGAGGAATCTGCACTTAAATTACAGCGAAAAACACTATCTTCTTCTGAAAGACATAGTGCGCTGTTACAGTATTATAGTGAATCGAGCATCGCCAAGCAGAAGGCGGTTTGGTAATTATTTTCGTTACTATACTAATATTGTTTTTATAACACTACAATTAAATTGAATAATTTTTTATTTTTCAGTAACTATATCACCGATTTACTGGAAAACCGAGAGAAGTTTCTTGTGTTTGCTCATCATCAAGTAGTTCTAGATGCCATTTGCGATGTACTCAATTCCAAAAAAACTAGGTGAAGATCTTAGTGATTATTTTATTTTATATCGAGATATTTTAAATTATTATTCATGAAACTCAAGAAAATACATTATATATTGTAGATATGTGCGAATCGATGGGAAAACGAATCCGGAACAGAGAAAGCATTTCGTGGACGATTTCCAAGGTGATGATAATATTATGGTCGCGGTTTTGTCCATAATTGCTGCAAACTCTGGAATTACAATGACAGCATCCCGACTCGTCGTCTTCGCAGAACTAACTTGGAATCCTGGTGTATGTAATTTGTATTTAAAATTTAATTTAATTAAAAATATATAATAAACGATGAAACAAAATTAAAATGGGAAAAATAAAAATGAATAAGGTTTTTCAATAATTATTGCAGATATTGGTTCAAGCAGAAGACAGAGTTCATCGAATTGGCCAAGAACGAGGTGTCGTTATTCAATATTTGTTAGCAAAAAACACGGCCGATGACTACTTGTGGCCTAAGATACAAGCTAAGATAGACATTCTTAATAAAGTTGGTCTGGAACAAGATTTTAAAGTAAACACTCAGGATGTGTCCGTTCAAAAACCAACGGAAGACAACGAGCAGAAAAAAATTGACAAATTTCTGACAGGAACCTCACCTATAAAATCAAATATAGTACCTCAAAATGCCAAATTCTACACGTCAAAAGCGTTAAATCCTTCGACTTCTTCTTTTGGTGAAAACCAAATGAGGCTTGATTCATTTGTGTTACCATCTAAAAATTTTTCAGAAAAAACCGATTTAAACTGTAGTAATAACAACTCGTTTGATAAAATAATTGATGAAGACGATGAATTCGACAATTTCCAGTTTGATGATTTTTTATAATCATCAATAGTATAATAAGAATAGTAATTTGAGAAAATTATCTGCCTATGCAAAAAATTGTAAATTCTATTTTTGTAAATGTGTCTATGGTCTAAGTATCGTCCGATTTTGTTTGGCGCTCTAATTTATAATTTCCGTACATTTTTTCTATTGTTCAAAGTTAAAAGTAATATTTTTCTGTTTTATCCAGAAAGTACGACGTTTGATAATTAAACATTTCATTCTTAATTACAGCTTATAGTTTTAAAGAATTTAAAGTTTATTAAAGTAAAGTTATTTAAAGAATGTCGAAAAGCGTTATCCTGCGAACTTTTTAATTTGAAATAAAATAAAAGATACGCGAAATCGACACGAAACCTATTCTTTCAAAAATCTGTTTTATTGCCTGTATAGTTACACCTGATTGGTTTTAATAAAACGAGTCAAGTTGACTACCGTAACTCGAAGTTTTATACGCATAATACGTAATTTACGTATTAGACGTAAAAAATGTAATTAATGTAACAAAATGGTGGACTGTAAAAAGGGGTGGGAGAAAAGAGCATAATATAACCTCACTTTTTCCGGAATGCAGATTAAATGAATTATTTTTTATAAAATTTAAAAAATGAGTAAATAAAATGTTGGAAGTGCAAAGGGACAAAAAATCCCTTGGAAAGAACTCAAGTTTGAGCAGCTAAAAGTTGAAAATCAAGCCGTTTCAAAATGTTCAATTATAGTAATTGTATTTTTAAAAATACTAACTACGATCGTGTTATAGCTCATAGGTATGTTAATATTGTTGATCCTTTTTTACCTGTTTAATAATTTAAAAAACTATCATTTAACAAGCTAACAGTGTTATCGACTTGTCGGCGAATTAAAGAAGTAGGCTATGTTTACATGTTTACTTTTAAAGAGCGCAGTCGCCATCTTGAAAACGTAATTTACATATAAAGAACTACTCAAATTACTTAAGGTAAATTACGTGCGCAACCCTGGTGAGTGAGCACTTGCACTGAGCAATGAGGAGCGGCCTGGGCACAATCAAGATGGTTCTGTCCTTTTCTATCATATTGCGCTAATCTCCCTTGCGGTCACGTGACAAGCGAGAGGGAGCAATATAATAGAAAAGGACAGAACCACGTTCTGGTTATAGATTCAGTTCAGAATTTGGTATTTTACGTTGTAACGTAATAATCCAAAATGGCGATTTCTCAAAATCTTAGTATTTGGAAAATGAAAATAGTTTTAGCTATTTTTCAAATACGAAAATGATGAGGAATGATTTTTTATGAAGATATTAAAAAAATAAAGTCCAGTCCCATGCATTTGGTGCCAATGTTTTGCACCAACGTATGGCCATTTTGGATTATTCCGTCACAACGTGAAATACCTAATTGTGCTGAGGGCCTTACGGTCCTTACGGATATTACGTCCTCATCCCTGGTTTTAAAACGCAAAACGGACAATTAAGTAGAACGGTTCAAAGATCTTTGCAACGGACTCCTAGGCTCGTCTGCTCGTCTGCTGCTTACCCTGCTTACCTTGTTCGTTGTATCCACACGTCTACACACATCTATAATTGCCATTATTCTTTGGCATTCCCCAATCTTGTAGACTCGATTAGCTTAGTTTGCGGCGTATTCATTCTTTCTGTCCTTGGTGCGGTGATTGACAGTGACTGATCCGTAGTAATTAAAATAGTAGTATAGTGCGATCAACGACAGTCTGGCAAAGATGCTGCGAAATGCTCTAATTGTGTTCTGCTCAGCTGCAATACTCGTATCAGGTAATTACGACCACTGATCAAATTAATAGACAATCCTCTCATTTTCAGATAATTTTTGCGTGAAATATCAGTCCCCGGTGAGTATTCATGACGTTGCACTCTTATTGTCATGATGGCCTGTAACGCCTTTTTCATTTGAATGCGCATAATATTCTGGTGGTCGTCGCTTTCCCAAACCTGACAGTTTTTTCTTGAATACCTGCAATCTTTATTCAAAAAATAATTACGAAGTCTCTTTGTTTGCATTTCATTGTCGGCTCCTCTCTCTCTCTCTCTTGTGTTGCATACTTTTGCAATGACGAATTTGGATACAAAATCCTTGATTAAAATTAATGTTTTGAGAAAAAGTACAAATTTATCATGCAGATAAATCAAGTTTTGTATAAAGTATTACGTCATTGCGATATTCTTTGCACTGTCAGTTGCCAGACTAAAAAATGGTTTATCCAATTGGATTCAAGTTCACTGACATATCTTTGTGATTATTACTTCAAGAACTCTTTAATGTCCCCTTTATATTTTATAACGTTTATAACTTGAGAGTTTTTAATGTTTTCTAGTATTCAGAAAATTATACAATTCTAGAACGTTATATAAAATTGTATAAACAAATGGTATAAAAAATGTATAACTTTATTATATCACATTTTCTACATTTTTTTCTATAAAAAAAATCCGTCTGAAAATTTAGACACTTGTTTACTATTTTTATTTTACTTTGTTACAATGTCTGGAAGGCCTGTTTATTATTTCAATTTTTCTTCGGTATTGATAAATTGCAGATAAATTGAAGTAAGGAAAAACAGTTCATTAAAGTTTGTTCAACTAATGTAAATGATAAAAGTGCATACTAAGGTCGTAAAATTGGCACTATGTGATAAAAACAATCGGTCCCGAGTCATAAGATTTATTTTCTTTTTATTTATTTCTATATATAATTACTGCCGCATAGATTTTGTGTAATCATTTACAAATGTACTATATATTCTTCCCATTATATTTATTTAACAAAAAGGAGAATAGCATTTTTAAACTAAGGGTCTATTCTCTACTTTGTAGAAAAGTGTAATGGACAGAAAGCTTGCGTTAATATTTGTAGATAAGTCTTCACAAGATAAGAAATATAAATCCTGTGTTTGTGTGAGATTCTTCGTATGTTTCCACGTTATTTGAAAAGATATTAGTTCACTTTTATGTATTCGTTTTCCTTTTACCCCTTGATTTTCTTTCTTCACACGATATATTTTTGCAGTAAAAAACTCTTCTCTTTATGTCCTTTATGTAGAGGTGCAATCATCCAGATACTAAAGTAACTGTAACGATTTTTAGATATAAACTTATAGATAGCAATTGAGTGTAGCGTAATCAGGAAATAGTTTCACAAATTTAGGACGGAAAATAGATTCAACTCAGTTTTATTTATCTTAGACTATCCAAGGTCAAATTTGCTACACAAAAACATATTCTCGGGATTTCCGAGGATTATTACAATGAATTAAGAAAGCCTAACTGAATCTTTCCAAATATGTATATCGATTGCTGCTATAAGCAAACGCGTAACTCGATTTTGTGCATTATCAGACGGGCGTAAGTCAGGCGTTGCAAGCGGGACTTACGCCCGTCTGATAATGCGCAACTTTACAGTTTGTTTAAATGTAGATTTAAAAAAATAGAATCGCAAACTTGACCTATGATTGGTGCAAGTTGGTGATGTAATTTTCAGCAAACTCTAACAGAAATGTTCACTCATACTATGTTCTTATCACATTGAGCACTATAATTATTATATAATACAATAAAATTTTTATGATCGCTTGTCGGTTTGCTTTGAATCGTCGGCAAAAAATTCAAAAGATTAATTTTTCTATAGGAACTACTTGGTAATGGATTTTTTTTTGAGATTCAATATTCCGCTCACTTCAATTTGTTTTTGTTCTTATAATTTTCTAGTATTATTCATAATGAATGACTTAAAACCAAAAAATAGAATAATATTCTAACTTATATTTTTAAAATTTTTGAACTATGGGAATTAAAGAATAAATCAGGGACGTAGTTAACCCTTCTGTGAAAATTATCAAGTTTATTATGAAAATTATTAGGAATTTAATAAAGTTTATTCGAATTTTGTTGCCACCATGTATAGTGTATGAAAGTGCGTTATTTAATATCCCGAGTCCTTAGCAGTTACTTAGAAAGACGTGTGTGTGTGTGTGTATGCGCGCACAATTCTATAAATAAATCTGAGCAAACCTTTAGTTTCTGATAACTTTAATTTTCAAATTAAAAACAAAAATTAATAAAAATTCTCTTGATGAATTATTAAAAATCATTGAAACAAAAATGATTTTACAGGCTTTTGTCTGTTTTTTGGTAGATAATTAATTTTGTGGTTTTGCTTAAAAATATTCTAAATACAATATAGAAAAAATATTATAACAACTACGGTTGTTACTAATCATATCATATTTTTTCAGCAGCTGAAAATGCAGGTAGTCCTGTAGTAGAAGTTCTGCAAAGTCAAAGTTCTACTGTTACTGGAAAATTGATGGATGTTATAAGTACAACTACACTTTCATCTATTAAAAAAAATATAACAGTGACCCCTGAAACCACAACACCTACTCCTATTTCTACATCAACACCAACACCAACACCTGCACATACAACAACGACAACAAGCCCTTCAACAATGAAACCACGACCAACTCCAGTCCCACTGGAAACTGGAAAATGGTCTGTGAACGGTACCAATGAAGTTTGCATTGTTGTTCAAATGGCTGTTCAGTTCGAGATTATGTACCTCTTCAATAATACGGTATGCCTTGATCTTCATTATATTTTTTTAATTGTAACACACATTTTGTCAAAATCTTAAAAAATTTTTATTTTCGCCGGATGTATGCAATTTTCTTTCTTCTGACAGGAAAGATAAATTAAGAAGGCTTCCAATTTAGCTAGTAATGTGAAATTCAAGATCGCTTATCAATCATTTCTATTTTGATTACATCACTTACTATTTAACATTTATTTTAAAACTAAGTATAAAAATATTTAGCTAACTTATGTGCATTTATCTTGCAGAATAAAACCATTTCGCAAAAATTAAACCTGCCTGTGAAGAATATAAATGTTACCGGAGACTGTGCTCCAAATAAACAAACCATCACTCTTTCCTGGAATTCAACTTTGGGATACAATGATTCCTTCACTATCCAATTCGTTAAGAATGATACGACCAAGCAATACACTCTTCACTACTTGGAACTCGCTATTGTGCCACAGGAGTTGCCAAATTTCAACTATACATCAAGTAAGTAAAGAAATACATAAAACTTTATAAAGTAAATCTTGTAAATAATCTTTTTAAATAATGCTCTCTGTGTTTTTAGACGATACGCTGAAGTATGTGCACAAGCAGGACGAGTTACATACGGCATTGAGCAACTCTTACCGTTGTGCTAACCCACCAAAGTTCAACTTGACCAAGGATGGAACGGTAAACGGAACAGTTCAATTCAGCAATATGCAATTCCAAGCCTTTAGATCTGACAAAACCACTAATTTCGGCCTGGGTATGTATACTAAATTGTCACTTTAATATAAATAATAACAAAATCTATTATATATTATTCATTTTCAACGCAAAAAACGGATCACGATACTAGTTATGAATATATATTTTACAGCTGAAGATTGTTTGACTGATACTCCGGACGTGGTGCCAATTGCGGTTGGATGTGCGCTGGCAGCATTAGTAGTAATAGTATTGGTAGCCTACCTGATAGGACGTAGACGCGCACAGGCCCGTGGCTATCTCAGTATGTAATTCTAATGGAAAATTCCCTTTTCAAGGTTTTATATTATATTATTATACAAAGTAATGTTTCAACTTTACCCAAAGGCGTTACTCTGCTAAGAAATAATTTGAGATTGGTTTTATAAGGGCATCATTTTTCCAGTGCTCTATTTATAATTTGTACTCTTAATTAATATCGGAAAAAATCCACGTCAGTCGGTGGTTCGCAGAGCGGAAGTGATTACTAATTAGTCGTAGTTAACGAGCTAATGGCTAGTGAGCATTTGTACACCCGAAAGAGAAATCTTCGTGTTTTGAATTCTCGTTATTAGAAATTTGGCAAAATTTAAACTCAAATTATCAGCGATTTTCCCTTACTTTTAGAAACACAGAGATATTTTGCAGTCTTTGAATGTGAAAGCTTGACAAAATTTCTCTGAATTTCTGGAAACTGAAAAGTATATTCAGAATTTTGTTATGGAAAGGTGCCATGAAAATGGCAAAATAGATTGGCTACATTTCAAAACACGAGTTAATGATGATATACGTAAGATGTATTGCCAAATATGAATACATAGGAGCGAAAGTTGCGTTCGCACTCGCAGAAGAGACTGCGCCTGACATATCTTTAAACACTCGTGTATTTCGAACTTTCCCTTCCTGAGATTTTAGCCTTTGAATGTTTGTTCACGAAGTTTTGTATCGTTTTTTGAGTTACTTGGAAGTTTTTATCCACAATCAAATGTGAGTCTTTGTTAATGACATATTAAATGAAATATTTTTTTATTAACTATATTGATAATTGAAACACACGATTGGCTGTAGAAGTAAAGTTTCTTCTGTGAAGTGTTCAGACTCTTTCAGTGAATTTTTTTGTGCATTTTGTAATGGCAAGCTTTGAGTTTGAACCCAAAAATTCCTTAAGCCAGCCTTTGATTTCTCCTGAGTTCCGGGTGATCCTAATTCACTTGATTCAACAGTCTGTCTAAATCAATTTGACTTGTGATATAGAATAGGAACTAATTGGTCGGAGTGACTCTTTCATTAAATTAAATTATGTATACTCTGCTTTATAAGTAATCAATTAATCATCATAAGACTGACTGAATCGAGCGAATGGAAGTCATCCATGGCCAAGTTTGGACCGTAAACTTTTTGAAAAAGTATGTACATATTAAAGTGAAATTAAAGTAAATCCTACTTTTCAATTAAATTACCTGTGTCATATTCATGATTTCGCTTCAGTATCGATAAACTTTATCATCCCTGTTGTAATAATTACTGCAATAAAAACTGGAAAGTCAATAAAAAAACTGGCTATTATTACTTTAATCAGGCGCTAAAATGTATTTATAAAGGTCCATTTTTAGTTTTATTTTAATTACATTGTAGAATCTCACCTTCTATCTGACTTATCACTTGAGAAAAGATGTTGATACTTTCTTCTGACTTGAAGTGTATGTTCCTTAATAGACTCCTGAGCTTCTCGATAGGCCAAAGACTGAGTATATTGCACCACCTTCAATGAAATAAAAAATAACTTTTTTCTATTTAGCTACATTTTTTTAACTTCGACCCTTAAATATTTTAATAACCTGTTTGTAAAAGTCCGAATAACCTTGTAATATTCCATAAGTAATAACACTGATAGTTACTAGGGCTATTGATTTTTGAAGTTGGAGACCCATTTTTCGTTTAAAGTTGGTTTAAGCATGAATTTTACGTGAAGCCTTGAAAAATATTCTATAAAATTTTCCACAAAATTATAAAAATATTGACAATTGGATACAGTCATTTTTTCTGAGAGAAAAATATTTATAATTTTACAAAAGAAATTAAACTGACTCTAACTGAAAAATCATGTATAAGGTTAAAATTACGTAATTAAACATACGTAATGGAATTTAATCAATCATAATTACGTAGAAATCCATAACAGTTAATCTTAGTTGCTTACTTCTTAAGTAAAACTTAATCCTTAAAATATCTCATTACATACCTCAATTGTATTTTATTTTTTTAATTGTAATTTCAAATTTGGAAAAACTTATAAAACTCTCAATGATATAAAAAAAGGAATGTAGCAAAAAGAGTTTTATAACTAGCTTCAGAAGTTAAGTATAGTCATTCGAAAGATTTAAAAATGGCGCGATTTCTTGGTTTGTGGCTTGTGGTTTCGAGGGTTGCGAAGAACATGAAGTGGATTAAATTGAGTTTGAGAAATAACGGGTGCAATTAAAGTTTCGATTTTCCATAAAAAAAGCGAAAATTGATATTTTTCATGTTTAGAAATCGAAACAGTACCAGAGATTGTATATAACAGTACATTGATTTTAGACACTGGCTTGACTCATCGATGAATTTCCGCGATTTCCGCCACACACTGACGTCACTGACAGTATTGCGGCGACCTTCGACCTCGCGTTAGTTCGCGGTATATTTTGGCAGCATTTGGCAGGCGAGGCTAATGTCAGTTTGACATTGAGTGTCAGAGAGGTCCAGCATTTCTGGAATAAAAAGCCTTTTTTGAATTATTCAAAAAGTGGCGACCTATTTTTCCTAAAGTTCAGCAATTATTTTTCGTTGTGACATAATTTTCCAAAACTGCTAAGGTAAATATGAGTTTTTGTAGACCTATTGAAGTATCTAACCTATCAACTATTTGTCAATAAGTAAATTATTGACCCACTATTGTTACTTTTTTGCTCCAAATTTTTTGAAATTTTTTGTTTCGGTGACATTTATTTATAATCATGATTGTCACTAATCATGAAGTGTCAAAAATGCTTTTCAAACCTATTATGTAACTTAATTATACGTCCGGTGCTTTTATTATCTCGTTAAGTGTTTTCCTGTGCGTTTATTTCCTCGTAAATAATGAGGTAAAAACTTTCAATGCTGTATTAAAAAGGAAGCTCCTAATTATATGCTTTGTGTTTTTTCAAAGGAGAATCGAGTGACATTTGAATCAATTTTTGTCTTATTATTTTACGATTTATGTGCTCCATTCTAAATTTTAGATTCATTTTTGTAGCATCTATCTTAGAAAAAGTTGACGTATTTATTATTTTAACAATCATTGCAGAAATGTTTGAATGGGCATACGACGGGGTGAATAGTTCAATTCCCCGCAATTCAGGACCAGAATGTGCCAATTACATGAGCCCTAAGCGAAGAATAATTGAAACCTTCTGTGTATCAATATTCATCATATTTTGCCTCTCATGGGGCTACAAACGAATTAAATTGCCCAAGCCAATGCCTTACGTCAACCAAGATAGAGTAGGGAAAAGGATTCTATTAATTGTTATGTCTCTCGTGTTGGGCATGGAAATAGGTTTTAAATTGACTAGTCGAACATTCATTTATTTTATGAATCCTTGTCACATCCACACAATCGCCCAGGTGAGTTAATTAATCAAATAGTCATTTTTATGCAAACTCAATTAATTGCTTCAATTATTATTTCAAGCTGAAGATTAACAAATGAATTGATTAATGAATTACATTTATTAATGAATATGTATATTGTATATGCATATATAATATTGCTGTAAACTTTTCTTAGAAAAAGAAAACTATGAAATCATTGAAAAACTCATTTTGGTTTTTCAGTTGTACTTACTAGCAGCCGATCCCAGTCCAATGGTAACGGCAGTTTTTAGGGTACAAATGAATTATCTAAATGGACCATTACTAGCCTATGTATTTCCAGAAACTGAATCTCGATACGTAAGTTTTCAACCTTTAAATTTTAAATATGAATCAAACATTCATCTTAAGGAAATCAAAATTATGATTACAATTCTTTCAGATTTTTGCTGATAAAGCCTGCTACTACATTCAGCATGGCTTGATGGTCGTAATTCCCTATTACCTGTTGAGGCTCGGAGGTAAATTAATATTCATTATTTCTAGTGATACTTCCATTTTACTAAAGTGTTGATTATATTTTTTTTTCCTGCTATTTCAGGAGCTTATAATGTCGAACCTCTCACGGATTTGAGTTGGCCAGTATTTAGTTACGGACTGAACCTTGTATATCACTTTTGGATTCTTCAAGCAGTTGCTCTGGTAAGTTTACTTGATTTTTATTTCCAAAATTAATAGTATTTACTGAAACTAGGAACTGCTTTAAACTTGGAAACATCGGATTGATCAATATTTTCAATAATAAATTACTAAATTGAAAACTTTAAGAGTTAAAATATTTACTTAGACCCGATGTCTATCTGTTGGCCATTCTAATTATAAAAAATGTACAGTTGTTTCTATATTTTTTCCTGTGTCTAAAATTAATTTGTTTGTCAAGCCTGTGCAAGTTAACTTGAACCACATGCTGTGTCCGGCTCTTCTGGACCCATTTGAAGGTCAAAACTACCGTCTCTGGGCAACTGCACATCAATCTCTACTGTGTCCACTTTTGGGCAAATTATTTTGCGTCGCAGCGAACTATTTTCTGACTAAGTTCACTGTTACGAAAATCAAACCAACACTTGATCACCCAATTTTGAGACAGGGAGCGATTTCCGACAAAATAGGGTCTCAGCCGATTTCCGAAGGCTACGTAAACGGACGTACACACGTGGATTAATCCCAATTCACAGTAGAATTCAAAATTTATTTAAATTTATTGAATCGAATTATAAATTTTCAGTCCTCTGTGATTCCTAAATCTATAATCACCAAATGCCCAAGATTGTAGAACTCGCTAGTCTTTTCTTGGCTGAAAAATATTTTTTTAACGCCTCTTCCATTCGAGGAAGAGATGGATTAGAAAATACAATTTACTCTGATAACTTCTACGGTATTTCAAATAACTTTTTGTTTATTCAAAATTTTCATGTGTAAATAATACACAATTTCAAAGATAAAAATCAATATTAAGATAAAATTATTATAAAAGTGTAAAACAAATAATATAAAGAAAGAGTATTTTTCAAGATAAGATCTTCTAATAGATTTAGAATTGAACTAAATTAAACCATACAATCAACTTTTGAAACTATCAAAGATTATTCAAAATTTAGTTTATGAGAAAAAGAAAACGAGATTTTATTTAAATGAAGAATTAGATCTGTAAAGCATTATTCTATTAAAATAAGTCCTAGTCATTTGTACAGCCACATAGCCTGTACAAATTAAAGATAAAGCTCTATAAAATCTGGTCAGAGACTTTTTATATTGTCTAGAAGAAGTGATCTACGGGAACAACGATGAATGATATTTAACATAATTATGATAATTATCATGTTTAGCATTTAAAGGAAAGTTCCTTACACAGATTTTATTATTCATTCCACTCTTTTTAATCATTAATTTACTTCCTTGTCATTCTCCAACTTGAAAGTGTTAAGTAAACCTTCTGTACAAAATGAGTGACAAGAAGAATCATCAATTTATGGCACTCTCTCAAAAAATGATAAGTCCATGTTATTTAGTATTTATAAAATTTTTTTACTTTCTTTTATAAATGCATTTCAAAGCAAGTTTTTGTTTATCTAGAAAAAAGTAGTTATATTTTTTTCAAATGAATGTCTGTTTCCTTTTTTTGACTCTTTCGATTTGATATTTCAATTCGGATGTTCAAAGCTTCTTCTTTTAACGAAACCTAATGTAAAATTTTAAGATGCCTATTTTTCAAATCAAAGCCAAATGCTATTCAGTCAGTATATTGCAAATATTGTATTGTATTTTACTATGCATACTAGTATATGAGTTAAAGTTATATTTAACCGCAATCAATAGATCTTACAAGAAAATGTAAAAACATAAATAAAATGGATATTGTGGAGATAAATGTCATTGGTTTTAAATTATTTTATTTTTTGAAATCCTATTCTCCAAAATTGCATGAACTTGTATTTTTTAAGTGCTCTAAAAAAACCCGTATGAATTGAGAAATTTTTCATCTCTTTAGAATTGAATTATCTTTAGTTATTGTTCAATCAACGCTTTATCAGTTAATTCTCCCTTCATTTCCATTCCAGATTTCTTGGAATGTATCCTATTTTGAATAATAAAATAAAAGTCGCGATTGTGTATGAAACAAAGTTTATTTCAGAAATATTTATAATCGCTATGTACACAATTCTGTACAAAAGTTTAGAAAAAATAATCGATGAAACCTGCACGTGATAAATACAATAATAGAAAAATGTATGTACATTAAAAGCATCTCATCTGCTATCTTTCGTTACCATGAATTCTACGTGAATAAGATATCTCGTAAAAACATTCCTACACTAGGTAGTGTTTTGTCAGACTGTAATATACAATCTGGATATTAGTTACATTAAATCGTTTTAATAAATAAAAAAAAAGTACTTTGCAATATCACTAGAAATACACTTGACGGAATATTCGGCAAGAAGAAGGAAGAACTGAGCGGTATTTTAAATACCAAGCTGAAGAAATGGAATCTCACTGACCTATAAAAAATCAGGGACATTTTTTGAAAAATGACTTATTAAATTTCATGCTTCGTGGACATAAATTTTCACAGAATATTATTCTCTCTCAATCGACTTTCTTAAGCACGTAAATACACGAGTAATACGCGGTGTGGCCTCAATTAGGAATGTGTTTGCACGATCACATATTAAATCAATGTCGAAATTCTATTGGCGTTATTAAATGCAAGTCGCAGATCAAACTACTGATTAGTATTTGTGACTAGTTCTGCGTCGTTACATATGGAATACGAATATTCAGTAATTGAAAAGCGAAACTGGGGTAGGAGAGAAATAACGGTACTTAAGTTCAGTACTTTTGGCTGCAAAGCCTTTAACTTTAAGTAAACATATACTTATTATCTAAATGAGTCGTAGCCTATGTACATCATCGGCCAAACACTTTGTCGACCTATACGATAATGCCTTTTCTTTCTCTTCTTTTGATCGAAAAAGAAATCGTCGGAACATTCTCAATGTAAAAATTCTACTTAAACGTAGATTTCAGGTCGTGAACGTGGCATCGATCAGGGATTTTTTAAGTCTATGATTCTGCCATTTCCACAATGTTACCCATCCAAGGGCGGTCCTAAATATACCATGGAAACTTCCGTATTTCCATAGACAGCCGAGACTGAAGGATAAAATTTTTTATCCGGAAGTCCTGAAAAAATAAATTTAATTATTTAGTGAACTAGAATGAGAAAATCATTTAGAAAATGATTTTTTTTTACCTCGGAACGCTACCCCTAGGAATTCGTAATTTTTTTCAAAAGAGAGCGTGTTGTCGTCGCAGTCTAAAATTACTCTAATTCTTTCACCAACCTGTAAATTTGAAAGAAGTTTTCTTCAGTTGGTGGATACGATGCAAATTTTTTATTTGAGTTTGAAAAATATTGGAAAGATAATTTACTTGATACTTTGGAGCATTGTTGAGTAGAGGATAGTTTCCTTGCGCATCCCCGTTGTGCAATAGATGATTATCTACGAGATTCCAGCCCCATGAGTGCTCATCAGAACCCAGAAGTGCTACGTACCCATGGCACAAAAGGGGTGCTTCTTTTGTTGCTATTCCTATAACTGCGACTGTTCCCAAAGGTCCTTCCCAAATTACTTCCCATGCATGTCTTCCATGCCGAAATCCTATTTTACCTCTACAAGCGTCTGTACTTTGTGCCACTGGATTTCTGAAAAATTATTGGTGTTTGTTTGAATAATATAAAGAAATAATTCATTCATGACGAGTATAGTTATTAAAAGTGATATTCAAACATGGCATGTGTCATTAGTGCCAAAATTTCTCTAGGATTCGACTTGGCTTTCTGAGTAAATGAAACATTTCCAGCATTTTATTTAAAAGATTATTTAAGCTAACAATATTATTGATAAGGGCCTAAACCTAAAAGTATATAAAATAAATATATCCATGCAAATATATAAAGTAGTAAATTGAAAACATCAATCATATTGACGAAAAGGATCAAAATTCTGGAGATCAATCAATGCAAGAAATCAACAACCAAAAAAGCAGTAAATAAAAACTTCAGCAAATATCTCCTAAATAGAAAACTATAATCGAAATTATATATAATTTCGTTTCTGATGAAATTTCCTTCTCCATAGAATGAAAACGATGAAAGGGTTGTTATTATCTAAAAAGCTGTACTTGACATTTCAGCAAGAAATTAAGTAAATATACCTGTGCAGAGTAAATCCGTTGGGTTTGATGAAAATGTTCCGCGAACAATCATTTGGATTCCAGGCGTGATAAAATGCTCGTAACTTGGCTTTGTATGTCGGAACCGATGACAGCAAGTCTGAACTGAGCACTTCTTGTGCCAATTTTCTAATGCAGTGCATTCGCCACACATCATTATTTTCGTCATTGAGAAGTCTGTACCAGTTTTTACACACTAAAGAACAATTTCTCATACAGTGCAGGTCTAAATATGAAAATATCACTTCTAAAACATTATCGGGCATCCGAGTTACTATATCGTCCATTTTGCCGGTCTGTCACTCGCGAATGGGGAATGGGTCGTGAACAAAACGGTTGCTTAGAGTGGAAGCTCTTTTTCCTTAAAGAATCGAATCTGCGCGCGCGATTTCAAGTTTGCGCCATCAACGTTATCTTTAAAAATGGTGTCTTCACATTTCCGGCTCCTTTTAACGTTGCCAACATACTAGCGATTTATAACCAAGTTGGCACCTTATTCTTGATTTCTATTGGTTTATTTTTTTTAACGCACTGTTTTTATTCGTCATACCTTAGATCTAAGAGTCGTGAAATACCTACCGCCAAATGTTGGCCACTCTGGACTTGTTTCCGGTTACGAAGCCAGCTTCGAATTATATTATAAGTATTGTAACTGATTTTGTGCGTGTGTATTTGTGCTTAGTTTTTATATTTTAAAGTGTGTTTTATTATATTTATACTGACATAATTCGTTTAAAAAATAACTGATTAATCTGCCAGTTACGAAAAAACTTTATTAAGTGGTGAGTCATTCGCTTTTTGCACTTTCTTAAAGCAGGAAAAAAATATAACCTAACGTTAGATTTTTTTCAAATCTCTTCATTTATCCCTTAATCTGTTATATATTAGCGATCAAGTTAAGAATACATAGAAATATAAACTTAATTCTCGTAATATAAACATATATCATGTAATGAAATTTTAAAACGTAATTTAGAGGTTATGTTTTTGCGTTTACTTCTTGGGCTGCCCTAAAGATTCTTTTTTCAAATAGAAAAGTGTTGTTGAATTCACGAATATATTAACTTCTTCTATAATTTTAAAATACTATTTCTTAAATAATGGTATGTCTCTTTCATATTTTTATCAAGAAAAGAATAATAGAAATAAAACAAATTTTTCTTAAGTCTTTATTCGTCAGATTTTGGTCATGAACATGCGTAGGTAAAGCTTATGTTAAACATACATTCGGCTACAGTCTTTTCGTGAAAGCAGAAAATCGTGTCCTTTTTCTTTAATTAACATATTTCTCGCAAGACTTGGTAGCTTATTATTTTGTTTAACTGCAAGTCTGCAACTTTAAAACCATAATTTTCCATTTCCAAGAATCTGAGGTTTTTTTACGGCGACCTTGTTAACTAAGACCGTAGTAGGAGAATTGTTTTCAAAAACAATCCCCCAAGCCGCCGTAAAAACCCCTTCGTTAGCACCAATAATTTTTTTGAAATTATGCACAGAGTAACGATTGTATAATCCCCAAATGCTGTTCATCAACTTGCTGTTATATTGCAATGGTGTCAACTCCATTCCTGAAAGAAAATGTAATTAAAATATTAGTTCTTTAAATTTGGTTTGGAATATTTTATTCCAAACTTATTTTGATCCACGTTATTTAATTTAGATAATTATTGTTCTTGCAATTAATATTATGTATTATCAGAAAAGAGTTCTCTTCTTATCTGATAATATTTATAGTCAATGAGCTGATATAATTTAATCAAGAAAGCACTAATCCTTTACGACTTTCATATACTTTAAGTTTAAATTTAAATATCTTTTAACCTTCTGGCGGGGATTTTGGGTAGGAATGAGCTTTCCCTTCATCTTTTTTTTCTACCTTCGATGCTAAAGTTAGTCGATTATTATTTTGGCGCACTTTATGAGTAGCAAAAGCTCCCTGGGGTATAGCAGACATTTTGTTGCAATCTGAAATAAAAGAATATTGTTTATTTAAGAAAAGCTATCATAATTTGAAGAGTTACTTATAAAATTAATTTCATTGATTTGAAGAAAAATCATTCAATTTTATTTATTCTGTAAGTATTTTTTAGTTTTTTTTTCTCAAAAACATGAATTGATTTCATAATCATTTTATTAGTATGTTTACTTTATATTCGGAAAAAATAGAGCTAAAAGATATAGATATATAAAACAAGACGAGTAAATATAGAATAATAAAATGTAGGCTCTTTAATTTTTATAATTTAAGTATACGAGAACTTATTGTCTATTATAATAAACTATTTATACATTGTGTGTGCTGAAAAGAAACATAACTAACCGAAGCAATTTTCAAATAGAAGTTCCAAAATTTGTCTTCTTGTATATTTCCTGAAGTTCCTTTTTTCAACCTTATCGCCAAGAATATCAGCTTCGGATTCTTTACCCAGGCAATGAGCTTTGCCTCTTATTCTCAGCCTCATTCGATTCGTATTTTTCAGTAATAAAAGAATCCAACGTTCCACAAATTCTAAAAGTTCGTTATCGAGCTTTAAAAATCACTAGTTATTTTTCTAACTCAATAGTCAAATATTCTTCAAGTTTAAATCACTGAGCTTCTTAAGCACTGTTTAAAGGTTTAGATGCTTGCTACTCAGAGAGAACACTGTCCGCGAACTGGCACGTAGTGAGGGAGATTTCTGTTTTATGAGTCCGTCGTTCAATTCTCGTCGAGGGATTTCTCATCTCTGAAGTGTAATGTGAAAAATATCCGAATGCTATGAAGAAAGGGTAACTGAATTTTGCCAAACACCAAGCTCCTTGTGTTATACTTTATGAAGCCATCGCCGTAAAAAATGACCTTATCATTTTGATATCCATTATCTAACTCCAAAAGTTCGCAGGGAGTCCCGACAACTTTCTATATTCGGAGAAGTTATACGCAATTATTCTCATATTATCGTAATGTTTAGAAAAACCACGAAGCACTGATTTGTTATTGCAGGGACTGATAAGAAGTTTTCAATTCAATAAAAAGAAAATGATATCCTTTAAACTATTTTTATTGGAAGATTGAAATTGAAGTCAATAATAATATTATTTATTACATTATATAGTTACAAAAGTTTTGAATTTAACAAAATTTTCTGAAACCCAGGAAATGAAACTCAAGTAATTTTTTTATATAGATTCTTTAAAATTAATACAATTCCAATTTGAAATTGTTATACAATTGTGACTACAGTATTTTGAAAGCTTTGAAAAAAATTTTAGAAATCGTTTGAACTTTGGGTTTGGGGGTATTTATGACTACTATTAACCACCAGAAAAAGGTCGTCCCAATCTGACCAGGTATTCTTGATCATCACTGTCATACAATTTAAGGGACTTAAATTCTTGTTTAAACTCATTTTTTTTTGCAATTCTAAATGTAAGGTACATTAAATTTAAAAATATATAAAAAGTAAAACGTAATTAAATTTTCTCCAGTATGGTCTTTTAATTAAAAGATCGGCTTATGATTCATTGTAATACGTCCCTGGACCACTCATAGTGCAATATCTCCTGATAACGAGAGAAACATAGTAGCAATTGAGTTTTTTTTAAAATTCTTTTATCTTTTTTTTTGTGGATGACTGCTGAAAAATATACAGTCTTAATTTCTGAAAGATAAGAGAAGTTGCAAGAATTGTAGAGAAAAGAACTTTCAATCGAATACTCACTAACAGAATCTTTTAGTTTAACATAATTTATTCATTTATATCCAATTATTTTTTGATAAAAATTTACTTATTTAAGAAAACTTATTTTTAAAAAATCTCTTTATCAAATTATATCAATTATAATACAAATAACTAAAACAATACAGTTTTATGACCTCAGGCAGGGTCGAAGTGCTTCTTCCTTTATCATTTTCCTGTTAACGTTTCTCACATTTTTTGCTTCCAATCTGCATTAACAGAAGTCTGTCCACAGTGTCAGTGTAATTCATTGTCTTAATCAGGCTAATTACGTTCGTGATCTACTTCTCTTAGTTATCACATATGTAATTTGCGCTGCTTCGTCATTATCGTCCCAATATATAGTTCATGTGTAAATCAGCCAACAAAAATTCAATTTGACTTTTGACACCGTGACATTGCCTTTCAGTTTATAAGAATTCTCAATAGCAGGAGAATGAGGTTTTTGCAAAAGCTATTGAACAATAAAATTTAATGCATTATACTTTGCTCGGCAATATTCTTTTATCTTCAGCACGTGTACAGTACACAATAAAAATAAAGTTCAAGTTATTTCAAAATACAGCTTGCATCTGATTCACAACAATTATAATTAACAAAATTATCTCTGAGTTAATCCTATATTTGAAAAATGAAATATGAACAATTTATAAAAGTGCTTAAAATCTAATCGGAAATTATTATTTCATTGGATCTTAACAAATTTTTAATCTCAGGAATGTGATATAAGATTTTAAAAATAATTTTGATTTTTGTACTGTTTATTTGACATTTCTTGGTACCCTATATCAGATGTTTAAAAATAAATATTTTTCTTTGTGTGGGGTTATCAGTAAGGCACGTGTTTTTTCAGACAAACCTTCTCTCTGATAATGTGATTTTCATAAGTTATGTATTTGTTCGACTAAACTTTGTATTGTAAGTTCTTCTTGACAATGGCAGTCAGTTTCATTGAACTTGAAAAAGAATATCTTTGTGGTACTAGAAAAAAATAGTAGCTTTTAAAACGAAGGAAATATTTAATAAAGTAGCAGTTTTTATAATCAATTTTAATATAGGAATATTTAGAATCAAGTATCTATCGCAAAATATATCAGATTGCTGGAAAATAATAATATGAACACATTATGTTCGTTTTTTTTTTCAAAAAGGGTGCTTATCATAATTATCAGATTGTTTCTTATATTTTTGTTTTGTTTACATCAGTCTTCTTTTTTGTAGTCATGCGTCCACACAGGCTTGCGTTTTTCAATGAAGCCTTTAATTCCCTCTTGAGCGTCTTTTAGCTTTAAATTTCCAACCATAATTTCTGTCCCAAAAGAATAAGCTGTCTCTATATCGAGGTCTATTTGCTCATACAAAAATCTTTTGCCAAGTCGGATAACAGATCGACTTTTTGAATTAATGGCACTCGTGATGTTTTGAATTTCTTCCTCTAGAAAAATAATGGAGAATAATACCTTCATTTTCTTGAAATCTATTTATAATCATAAGATTTCAATGCTGTACAATTTTACCAAGTTTGTCGTTAGGGACAACTTTGCTGACAAGTCCTGCTTCACAAGCTTCCTTTGCAGAAATTGGAAAGCCCGTAAATAACATGTGAGATGCTACTTTTCTAGAAACATTTCGAACCAGAGGAATGCCTGGAGTAGAACAAAATATTCCAAAATTTGCGCTAGAAATAAATATTAATATTTCATTCTTAGAGTTTTATATTTTGTGTTCTAATGGAGATTTTTTTTCAGAATTTATTGCCATACCCAGGAGTCGAAAAACTACTTTTCTCTGTGCAAATCGCAATATCGCACGCTGCCACTAATTGACATCCCGCTGCAGCTGCCAAGCCATCAACTGCAGCAATTACGGGTACAGGACTATGCATAATTTCCTTCATAACAAGCTCGCAAGTTTCGAAAACTGATTGGTGATGTCTGCTTCCCGTCTTCGAGGTCTAAATGATTTAAGTAATAATGCCTCTGTGGTAACGTAACAATTTCATTTTTCATGACAAACTGAAGTTCATTAACAAATTAGAGAGTAAATTCATATTTGGATGATGTTACAATTAACTTTTATAATAATTTTTATGAGTTTTTTAAAACATTTTTTCTCAAAGACATGCTGAGCAATAGTCGATTTTAAAAAATAAGAAATTAAATGTTCAAATTTACCAGTTCTTTAAGATTATGCCCTGCGGAAAATACTTTTCCAGGCGCAGCTTTAATGACAATAGAGCGAAGTTCATGATTGTCCGAATCTCTGGAGATATTGTATAACAAT
Source organism: Synergus laeviventris (assembly GCA_032275145.1). Lineage (NCBI taxonomy): Eukaryota > Metazoa > Arthropoda > Insecta > Hymenoptera > Cynipidae > Synergus > Synergus laeviventris. The sequence goes on along the minus strand of JAUESI010000038.1, from coordinate 7,936,386 downwards.
AAATTAATCATTTCTAAAGATAGAGCGTTTCGTGACTTCTCATGGTTAAGTGTTATTGTTCTCACCTATAAAACGAGATAAAAGAACAATCATTGTTCTATTTATAGAATTTGATAAAATTATAAGTGTAGAGTTTACTTTCAATGTTTTTAATTTATTGGTCAAGATAGAATTTCAAGTCAAATTATATTTTAATTTAGAAAACAGACCATCACTTTTTCGAATCATTATTGAGAATTATTCCTTCATTGGATTAACACTTTTATCACTCACCCCATCACTTTCTTTCGTTTCTAAATATTTTTCCTGAGAAGATAATATCATACTCGTTGATACTGTCCTTTTAGTAGATCCTCCTACCTGTAATATTGAAATCCAAAGTATTTAAAAATATGTAATTTTTAAATTACCCGCCATAAATTACTCGGCAAAAGTCGATGGTTTCCGTCCACTTTCTGAAAACTTTCTAAGCGCGCAAAATTCAAATCATTTTCCGTCAGAAAACGATGCCTACCAGTAAAATTGCTTTGTCTCGTGGTAACAAATACTCGCATTGGCTGCAATCTAGTTGGTTTTTAGTGTACCGAACTTGACTGAACTTTATCAATCGCTGGCTTCTTTCATGAGAGCAAAGGGCATGTAGTAATAAATACAAAAAGTATTTATATTTTTATACACACATTTTATCTGATCTCACTTGCATTGCATTGTGAGTAACGTACTAATTACGTAATATGTTTATTCTAAGAAATTATAAAGGACTTTGTATTTAAGTTTAATTTACCTGAATGTGAATAGAAGAGAGAAGTCGTTTGCACCAAAAACTTAACATCTTAACCACGTGTTAGGAATACACTTGTTTATTTCACTTGCCCTTGCAATTTTTTTAACGATTTATAACAATAATGGGTGTAATTTATTATCTGCACGTAGTTGGGTTTAGCCTCGACCTGACCCGCTGCGCAGGCGGTCTTTACTTTTGAAACGATGTGATATCTTCTTTATTGTATTTCAGACTAGCCAGTACCGTATTTTCAGGGACTAAGATTTTGATTATGAGTTTTAAAATTAATAAAAAATTACAATTTCTTATTCCAGTGAAATCTGAAAACGATATTAAAAATTAAATAAGTTATACAAAATAAAAATACATAATGCTTACAGAATGGCAAAAGAAACTAGGAACTTTCTCTTTATCTGGACCACCTGCTACATAAATAATGAGTATCAAAAAACGGATTCATGTAATAAATTGAAGTGTGAACTCTGTTTAATTTTAAAGCCATAATATTTCATGTCTAAATACTTTTTAAGAAAAGTACAAAGAAATAAATTTAGTAAGATAAAATCTTCTAATTTAATGTCTGTCCGATTATTACGGTATATTTTTATTAAATATAATCCAGATATTATCACGTATCATATGACATATTATCTTTCCTAAAACTGGAAAATATCATGACTAATTTATCTGATTTTTGACAAGGACTTCTGACAGAGTTGTAACATAACATTACGGAACTAACATAATTTTCTGAATAATTAACACCTACACTCTAATCGTATCAAATTACCAATGGTATTGATCTGGGATTAATTTAGTATTTTCAGGAAACGTGAAAGATCAGATATACGAATGAGGAATCGTATACTATTATTTGAGTAGATCTTTTTAAATTTATTTGAGAGCTTATTGCTTTATTTTATTTATAAATTTATTTAAAATCTACCATTATAGTTGAAATTTGATTGCCTTTAACTTGAAGATGCACTACATGTTCTTTGAATAGGTATACAACAAAATTATAAATAATTACTACAAAAAACTATCTTGAGCTATTGCTTGCTTCGCAAAGAGTGAAGTGCAAGCAATCTCGATTAAATATTATGTGCAAGACTCGTACAAAGTCTTGAATAATAAATTATGCGTTGGTAGATACTTAAACTTTGCAATGCGTATATTTTTATAAAAAAGTAAGTAGAACGTGTAAACATTAGTTATTATTATTATTATTATTATTATTATTATTGTCTAGGGTCGCGTACATCATCGTGAATTAAAGGAAGCATTGTATCCACATCACAGGAATCGATAAAACAACGACAGACTCAAAATCTAGAAATGGTTGATATAGTAACGCAGGTTGAGGGGTTTTTAGCAACCCTTCGAGGGTTTAGGGAAAAGTTCAAGAAACGATTTCCAGTCATCTGTTCAGACTTAATATACCTTTACTCATAAAAAATATACCTAATTGTTTTTAAAAGGTACAGAAGTTATGCAAGGTGCATATTAAAAGTATTTAGTATCGAAATTTAAAAAAAAAGCCGGGAATCGACCGGGAAGTTTTTTTTCGAAAGGGACCTGCATTTATTTTCAAGTCTTGTCTCAGAATTTGCTACATTTCGATTTAAGTGGGGAATATCAACTTTATAAAGTAACTTTTCTGAATACTGCAAATTTCCTACTTGATATTTTAAATTTATAGAATATCAGAAGTAGAGAAAAGATGAGAATCAGAAATTAGAAGTTGACAATTCCAAAAAAGTATAGAAAATGTTTTGAAGATTGGACGTTTAAAAAAATTTTGTATCCTTATTCGTTACTTTCATTCGAGTTGTAATTTTTGGAAAATAATTATAAGTAATTGAACTGATAATCTTTAGAATTCCGCGTGTTTCGACATAGGTTGTCATAACAACCATCGGCTCCCGTAACAACTAACATGGCAGACGCTGAGGGTAAGTTCGTACATGTCAAATTGGCAAGTGCTATTTAAAACAAGTCCCTATAGCGTTTAAAGGTTGGAAAGAATTTTTTAAGTGTGTTACGATATATTTTTGAGTCCACCGGTGCGTCTTTCTTCGTCGTTTAACGAAGTACGTCCTCCCTTCGTAGTCACTTTCTAATTATATACGAGTGAGTGTCTTCATTAGTGTGAAATTTCCAGATACATATGCTTTTTAAAGATACTCATTTAAATAATGAAATGACCAAACATGTCTTTAATTAAAATCAGTACAATTAAAATTAATTATAAAGTTACTGCCATCAAGTTGATGCGAATTGTTAAAGTCAAGACACTTGTCGAGCCACGTGTCGATTAAAAATTTTTTTTTTGGGAAGAAGAGATTTTAAACTGGTAAAAATTAATTTTTGCGTGTAACTAATGGTTCATATTTTGAAAATTATTGCTTCTATTGATTATATTAATTATATTGATTGTATTCAATTCGAGATAGAGAGTAAAGAAGGATCCAATATAAAATAATAAATGGGCATTTTCAAATTCCAATTTCTTAAACAAAAACAACAAAAGATTATATTCTTTCCTGAACATTGAGATTCCTATTAATATAAAGGTCATGACTTACGGGTAACTGCGACCGATTTAACATGTGAAGAACATTAACATGTAAATGACGTGTGTTAGCGGTAAAATGAATACTTCACTAAATCAGTTGTGAATCCACAGTACTTGGAAAAGATTATCTGAATATTAAGTAGTTGCAGGTGCATTTTTGTTATTCTTTGTATTTACAATTTCATACGTCGGAGACTCTGATAAGATCAAAAAGAACAATAAAAGTTATAAATATATTTAAGGGAATCAATATTTTTTTTAAAAATAAGATTTCATAAATCATTCTTTTCCCGGAAGTCGCACATAGAAAGAGTGCGAGTTTATTACCTAAATAATTAAATAAAAATTGAAAACCTAAAAGAAAAACTCTTCTTTCAACACAATTTTATTTCTATCTTTTGAAATATAAAACTAATGTTCATCTTTTAACGATATCGTTGTGTTTCCGGAAATTTCACAGTAGTGATCTTCTTTTACTGTTTCGAGTGAAATAAGAGTCGCGATCCTTTCCGGCGACCAAAATAAACTCCTTATGAATTGAAGAGCCGCGGACTGAGCAGGGTCGAGTAAATACAGAAAGAGAGTCTTCGAGAGAGACTTGTAAAATGGTAGAATGTAGAATTGTAGATTACAGTCTCCAGTCAGTATCTCTCTGACGGTTCTGATGTTGTGTTGCGTCTCGAAAAAGGCCGCGGCTGGGGCGGATTTAGAACCCCCTTTGCTAGGGCTTCAATTCGGGAAAGTTGTGGAAAATCGTGGATCCGTTTTTGCAGCGAACGTAGAAAATTCGCCGGTTCCACAGTTCGCTAAAGAGAAGGCCAAATTGACTCTGGAAGAAGGTGGGAGTTAGGCTGACGTAATGTTGACAAGCTCTTGTTTACTAAGTTTGGATGCTGAAAAAATAATCTCCTTTTAACTTTTTGAAAAGTTTTTTTTTTATTAATATTTATTATATCTACAAGCTTACATTTTATTGGCAACTTTTCAGATTAAATATGAGTTTTTTAAGTGCTGGAATAAAAAATGGATTCACCAACAAAATTCTATTTCCTCATTTTATTCAACATATATTATAATTAGATATTTTTTCACTATATAGTGCTTTTCTTCTTTAAACAAGAAGTTTGCCTACTGAGCGAAAAAATATTCCATTTTAATTCTTTTTGCACAAAACAAGGAATTTAAAATTTATCCTCAAAATCTTAACTTTTCATTTTTCGTAAAAAATACTCTAATTTTTTGGATTTTCAGCAGAGTCATATTTAATAATCTATGAATTTCAATTTTTAATTTGTCTTTATTAGGAAATGCAGAATGTTTTTTTCAAATTGAATGACTGGGTAAAAAAAAAAGTATCCTTACTTTATGGTATTTGTGTAGGTGAGAACGTGGAACTTGTTAAGCTGCTAATTATATTCCGCGACAAGATTTTTCATCTTTATTGTATGATTTCCAGTTATTAAATATTTCAAACAGTATTTTGTCTGAGAAGATTGTCCGATTTCAGTTTAATCGTATTTAAAGAATACGGATTTATACTAACTCATAATTATATGTGTCTCAAGTAAATAGTTGTAAAAGGTCAAATTTTAAACATGTCGAAAAGCCCATATGACGCCTACATGGCACACCCACGTTTCTTAAATCTTACATTCAAATTTCTTCCTTTCTTGAAATATAGTAAAATTCTCTACAATTGATTCAATCATTCTAATTTGACAATATTTGAGGCCTGCTTCTTTCGGTCTCATTTATCTGATGAACCATCCAAGCAATAACTCATCGACTTTTTTAATTTCGTAGAATCAAAAACGGAAAGGCATCTTGATTCCTTAAAAATGTTGACTCTAGACAAATTGTGTCAGGACCCCGTCCCTTTGATCAATCGTCCGACTACGCCTCCATTGCAAATGGATCTTGAAGGTGACCTGGGTAGCAGGTTCATAGCGATCTTACCTTAGGTGGAAGGCCGAATCGGAAGAAACAGATAGTCGTTGGTGCGAGTCGAACGGCTCATGTTTCTATATACAGGGGATTTGTAATTCGTGACGTAATTACTATCTCATACAAGGAAAGAAGTTCAAGTCTCAAGTACTGCCCTCTCATGCAAAGTTAATTTCATCTGGAAATGCTAGTTTTTCTGTTCATCTTCATAAATGGACTCTATCTTATGTAATATGACTTAAAAACTTGCGTTTTTTGCTTACAAACAATTTAAGAATGATTTTAAACTACTGAGAACTTTTAACTTAAAATTATATTCATCCTTATTTTAAAAATGTTATTAGAAAATTCAGAGGTTTTTGAATCCAGGAACATGATTGATTCTGTTATGTTCGATAGATCAGTTTGCCAAATAAAATGATAGAATTTGAAAAAATGACTTTTCCGAAACGGACTTACTGTTCACATGGTACATTCGTAGCACGCAGAACAATATCAACTCACGTTAAGTCATAATACCTAAAAAGGAAAGTTGTCTCTTGTAGGCGACTTGGTCGCGGGGGCGAGTAAAACGTCGTCGATCCTCCGATTTAAGAATCAACTTCACAGAGTGAAGAAATCTTCACAGGTGTTCGGGGGCCTGACTTTTCTTTGTCGATCACCAAGAAAAGGCAAGACGTGTTCGAATGTCAATAGTAAACGTGCAAAACTCAATGATGCGCCAGTGGAAAACGTCGAGGAATTATTTTCCCTTCTTAGGCTCACTGTTTCAAGGATTTACTTGATTTTTCAAAAGATTTGAGTTTTTCGAAAAAAAGTACTGGCACTAAAAGTTCTAACATGCTTTGCTTATTTCGAAATGTGCCTCTTTCGATTTACAGTTTTGACTCTGAAAATTTAAAGCTAACAAATTGTGGTAAAAATTATGAAAGTGGCTTTGATTTTATTAACAGATCGAAAAATTGTTTTTTGAAAATAGGATACTATTTTATTTAGAAGTAAGATATAATTATTTTTGAGAATATTTCAAATGAAAATGGGACGATTGTGAAAATTGGAGGTTCAATAATTGAGGGGCTAATTTTTGAAAGTGTTTATTAGTGGATAGTGAGGCTAATTATTGGTAAATGGACACAGATGTGCCGTCCATCTTTTTGCCGTGTGCGTATTGCACACGGACACTCAATCCGCTGAGGTTGGAGACACACGAGAAGATTTGCCAGAAGTCGGTGATCAAAAAACGAAAACCCTTCGATTCCGCCAAGCAGAGGATTCAAGGCACGGAACTTGAAGAGTTCCGTCCAAAACCAGAGACTAAACGACCTCAGCAGGAGGAAAGGATTGGGAAACAAAAAACCTCATCGTGGAAACAGACTCACGATGAATTTCTTCGAACAATTAGAGCTGCACGTGGAGAACCCGTAAGTTGTTTACTTTATATTAAATTTACTAGGGTGATCAAAAAAAAATAAATTTGAATTTGTTTTAAGTCTGAAATGTTAATATTTCGAGTAATTTTTTATTCATTTTTTTTAGATTGAGATACCAAGCAGACAGACACCAAACCACGTTGCGTCTGGTGCACCGACTCGCGCCAATGAAAAAGGCACGTGTCCCACCTGTTATCGACAATTTGGAATTAAGGCATACGACCGGCACGTAGCTTGGTGCAAGGAACGATTAACTCGACTTCCGCTTAGCCCTGCAACAAACTTAGCCAAGGAAAGACTGGAGGCTCGGATAAGGTATCGTGCACCAGCTTTGAAGAATCGTAGACCAACCATCCGCGAGAAATATATGCCTGGTTCCGTAACTAATTTGGGCTACATTGCCAAAAGCTCACCTCCAGCAAATGCGTTGAAAGCCAAGGAAAGCGTGTCACTGCCCAACTGCAATAAGGGAGACAGTCCAGCAAAGCAGAAGCCAGCTGTGTGAGTAACCACTTGGCACTCGACCAACTTAAACTGTTTATTTTCCCTTAAGATTGCTTTCTTTGCTTTAAAGATCAACGAATAGTGCTACATTCTTACACAACGAAAGTAACTGAGTTAATTGAGAAAGTGCATCATTTTACTCAGGGAGTGGAACCTTAAATTCTCTTGGAAATAATGAGTTAACTTTACTTTATTTTTAATGCTTATTTTCCAGACGAAGAGCTGCACATGGTAGGGATTCATCCATTCCATCCGGACCAGTTAAATCAAGACCGATTGATCGAGTTACTAGGTAAGAGACATTAGATATGGTTCTGAAAAAGTAGCGGTGCGCATGAGGAGAAGGGAAAGGGTACTTTTTGGTTTCTTTAAGGAATAATCTTAGAGCTTGTGTAAAATTAAAGAATGAACTCAGAAGCCTGATGACCTTCTCCTGATGTCCATCAGGCACGCATCCTTGACCCTTATTTCCTTCTCCTCAGGCCACTGGAAGACTTGCAATCCGAGTCCGCAAGAACTCAAATCTCTTCCTTTTCTTCTTCCTCCAAACATCCTGTGCCACCTCTAAATCCAGGAACTTTCATGAAATTTCCTATCACATCAAATGCTAATGATCTCAGTAAATTTGAATTACGAGCTATCACAGATCCAATCAGTCAACGCAAAAATAGTAACTTGATTAAAACCCAGAAGTTAAATCTTGTCTCCGCGAGAAGTTTGGGAAATCCAAAATTGAGCGACGTTGCTATGAATAATGACCAATATGGATTGATGATACAACCTTGTTGTATTCACCAGGAGCATGAATTTGTTACTTGGAGACAGATTTCAAAAGGAAATTTTGAGTCTAAAGAAAATTTATATTCCAAAAGAAATTTAAGTTCCCAAAGAACTACTGAATTCAAAAATAATGTATCTAAGTTAAATTTACTAAGCTTAACAGATTCGCAAGATCAAGAAGAGATTAAGAAAACTGAAAAGAGTAAGAGTGATGTGGATCTTAATACAACTACATTAAATGAAAACGAATTGTTTGACAGAGAAGTTGATACAGATTTGAGAACTACTACCTGGATGAACAAAGAGAAAAATTTAGATGAAACTTATGTAATAAAGGAAGATGAGGATCATTTAGATATTAAAATTTGTGTGTTAGAAGTTTTAAAAACCATTTTAAGTGATCCAAAAATTACAAAAGATCTTCCTGAGAAATCAGTTTCTGAGATAAATTCTGAAATTTGTGTTTCTGAATGTCCTGAACTTAAGAACATTTCAAAAGAGGACATTTTTATTCAGAATCCTGTTCAATCACTTTTGGAAGAATTACATACAGAATTAGATAGTCTTACGGGATTTAATGATAACATTAGTTTTACGAGTACTCCTAATACTAATCGCTTTAATAAAGAATATTCAGAAAGAAATAGTGAGAGTTCTGGAGAGACGGTAGGAGATATGATTGAAAACGAGTCTTTATCTCTTGAAGATTTGGATACAGGGGAATGGAAAAAGAATTTAGAATTCAGAGATGAGTTAATCAACTTTTCATTTGCATGTGAAACTGTAGATGAAGAAAGAGACAAATTATTAAAGGAAGAAAACCAAAAGAATATAAAAATGGAAAAGAAAATACCTAAGAATCAAATTGAGTCTGTGAGAGTTCTAGACTTTACGACCGCAGAATTTAATTTAAATGAAGATACATTAAATAATGAGAAAGTAGAATTCGAGAAGAAGGATGAAAACGAATCATTTTCTGATTCCGTAATTCAAAATATAGAAAAGAAAGATTCCTCTAGACAAAGGAGTGGAACCTACATTATAGAAAAACCTTTTATTATAATACCTAAGTATGATCAAAATCTTGAAGTTCGCAAACCTGACTTTCAATTCGAAGAGCCTTTACAGAAAAGAAGAAGAACTAACGAAGATTTTGAAGTTCTCGATTATGATAATAGAAATCTAGAAAAGAAAAATCTTACCCTTATCGGCTCCTTAAATTCGAAATGTTGTGACTTAATGAATAAAGCTAATATTACAATAGATGAAAGCTTTGGTGGAATTTATGATAAATATGTAAACAAAAAGCTCATCGAAGAGGATAAGAAAGTGTGTGAGTCTGAATCTAAACTAAATTTGATCGAGGAGAATTGCAATGTTTACTCTTTAGATTTGAAGTTAAGGAAAAGAAATGAATGTGTAGAAGAGAATTTAAATGAAGAAATTTTTAGTAATGGCATATCGCATACAAATGTTCCACCTAATTCCGAACTTTTAAATGAAAATATTTTCTATGAATCCAAACTCTTAACTGAAAGCGATCAGTTTATAGAATCAGCTTTTGATCTAATTGATAACGATTATGAAGTAAGAGCAGAAGATAGTCTTGAAAGTATTGTCACAAAAACAAAAAATCTCAAAATAAATGACGAAGAAAGCAATTGCTCAACAGGTTTTGATCTTCAGAAAACCAACTGCAAAGAACATGTAAATGAAATTGAAAAATCTGTGGTTGATACAGAAAACGATAATTTTAAGGTACAAAAATTCGAAGAAAGTAAGAATGAAGACGATAAAGTAGCTGGAGTAGAAAGTGACTTAATACAAATAAGCAAAGAAAAAGAGGACTCTTTTATAAGAAATAAAAATGACGAGAGAAAAAAGCTTTCTTCTGAAAATAAAATCAAAGCAGGAACTCTTTCGCGTTCTAATATCCCTCGTCAGATTTCTAGACCTGAATTGAAATTAAATAGCAGTGATCAGTTTTGGAAGAAAAGAAAAAAGAAAGACAATATACCGAGTTTAAAAGAAAATTTACCTACACTCAAACATGATTTGGAACCAAATGAACAGAAAAAAAAATCTAAAAATTTATTTTTTGAAGGTAACGTGGTTAAAAGTAAATTAGATCCACAAATCTTCTTGAAATCAAAATCCAATTTCTCTCACCGACCTTTAAAAAGAAATGAATCAATTTACTTATGTTCACCAGAAAATTTTCCAGGTTATTTTCAAGTAAATGAGGATGAAAAACTGAAAGACAGAGAATCTACAGAAATTGATGAAATTGAGGATAATGAAATTAAAATTGCAAATCCTAAAGGAGTATTTCAATCTAAATCTTTATCATCTTTTACATCCCATGATAACGAATCAGTTAAATTGAATTCGGCCAAACTGGAAAAGAACATTCGACGCAGTTTAAATCTTCTTCGAGGCAGTACTGACATTTTGATATCTTCAGTAGAAGATATTGAAACTGATTCGAAAACACCAAGCATGGTGGATTTTTTCATTGATGAAACTTGCACGATAGAGGAAATTCAATCACCTCAAGGAAGCACGAGGTACAAATTACTACCCGTTATTGGACAAGATTCAAAGTATTTTGGGAAAAAAGAACCTGTGAAAAATAATTCTTCAGGAGATTCTTATTGGGAACGAGCCTCTAGAGTTTCGATGCGACGATTGATTGGATCCGAAGCTGTTCAAGATGAGGGAGAGTTCAAACTTACAAAAAGAAATCCCAGAGTCAATATTTTACCTCCTGTTGCTTGTTCAACTTTTGGAGAAATGAGGTAGTGAAGCTTAATCTCAGTAGAAATTAAAATTATTTTTGTAGATAGTAATTTAACTAAACTTGGTAGACTTAGGTTTATTTATTTTTTTTTAATTAATGTAACCAGTTATAATCTTAGAAATATAATTATAAGTTATAACGTCAAACGTTTTATAGCATGAGAAGCGTTTGAATAAAAAAATCCTTTGTAGGTTCATTCTTCCGGATCGTCCCGCTTGGAACAACTATGTCCGGAGACATCCGGATTTTTTTATGGTTCTTAGGGGTAGAACGTAAGTTCAAGAACATAAAGATGTTCTTTGGACATTATATATAGGTGTTGTTGAAAATGTATAAAATTTCAGAAATACTTTGCACAATTTTTTAAATTTATCTGCATGCAATATAAATTTTGTCAGATTTCGAATTCTTCAATGGGAAATTATTTTATTCTGTAAATGTTTTAATTTGAAATTCCTTACGCATACATTTTCTTTCAATTGAAGTTAAAAATTCTTAATAATGTAAAGCTGGATAAAATTTTTAATTATATTTGGGATTGAATCTATAAATTAATATTTATTTGTTATATTTTACCATAGCATGTTTACGTATGTATAAGTAGAACACCCCTCTTAAATATACAATTTAACTAAGAAATACATTTTTTTTCAGCGGCAATAATAAAACCTACGACCCATTTTTTATGGCAGAACAACAAATGCGAGATCTCTTATCAGACACAAGTGACATATCTTCAATCGACGGAACATCCACACAACCAAATTCTACACACTATCCTCTCACTCATTCCTCTGCTTTTGTCAAATATCCTTCCCAAACATTACCAAGCAACACCGAACCCTCGAAGAAGCGGGCATCCTTAATAGCCCCACCTTCGGAATTCGACGATCTCACCTCGGACTTTTCGAGTGACTGCACCGAAACGAATTCCATCTCTCACGAGCTCTTCGTCAACGACCTCGTTTCCCAGACTAGTGATGCAATCGCGAATGCCACAAATAAGGAAAAATCTCCAAGTCGAGATCACATTTTGGGAAGAAAGGTCATCATCGACAAGTCGAAAGCTCTGGGAAGTGATATCGAAGACTCGAGTCGAGGACGGAATTCGATAGGCTCGGTGGAGAAGACTCGAAAAATCTTGGAGAATGTTTCAGGTTCGAAAATTATTCGACCCATGGTTAACAGATCTCATTCGGTTCGAGCAGCCTCTGCTCCTAAAATTCCGGAAAGAAAAAGTTCGACTTCTTCAGAGAGTTCAGGTTCTCAAAAGAAGTGTATGAAAAGTTCTAAGAGTTCAGATTTGAATCTTGTTGATAGGAGAAATAATAATCATAGTAATAATAATAGTAGCAGCTATGCGAGTACGATGAATGGCAGCAATTTGAGTCTAAATTCCATTGTGTCTTCGGATGTGGATATTAAGCGCTCGAATTCTATGTTTGATGAGCTGATGAGCTCTTTTGAGGATGATAGTTCCACTATTCTCCCTTCCTTACGATCCCTTCTTAAAAGTGATCCTTTATCCATGTCTAGTCCGATCCAGAGTAACCACAAACGAAATGGTCAGCTCAGCGATGATGAACTATCTTCGCCTGATAGCTACAAGAGGCAAGATCACAGCAAACTCAGTGCGGATTCTGCCTATAGCAGGTGTGATTTTTTTTCTTTTTGTAGCATTGCTTGGTTTATTTGTAGTTATTGAGATGAATTACTGTTATATACCTAGTGAACATTTAAACAATTATTCAAACTAAAAAATAATGCATTGTTGATCAAAAGTTCGGATTCAGGTATCTGAATTTCAATATTTTTAGACTAATTTACTGAATTTTATTTGTCACGCTTGTTTTATTTTTAAATTAGTGTACGCGTGTTCTCAATAATTAATTTACTATTTAAAGAACGTCTTAAAACTTGATGTGTACGCGCCTACTGCTTTCTATTTTTGAATCTTCTTAATACACGTTCCTTTTTTCCCTTCGCCTTCCTATTTTTTTTTCTTCTTTACTTTTACTTTTTCCCTCGAATCAAGACTAATAATGAGATACTTTACTAGCTCGATTGGAATTTTTTTTAGAATAGTGTGTTGTCTAAAATGTCTTTCTCTATTTGTTTCCCTCAGTTTAAATCGCAAATATTACACTCATGGACGCAGCACAAACGACATGGCAAGTCGTCTGGATGAAGACCCACCACCGAGGTGCAGAGAAGGCGATTCCCGGTTCATGAGTAAAAAGACTAAATTCTGCCACGATTGCGGCTCAAAGTTTCCGGAAAATGCCAAGTTTTGCTGCGAGTGTGGTGTCAAGAGACTCACCCTTTAATCTTCACCCAACGAAACACCTTTGACGATGATTTTTATACACTCAGTAATCCGAATTTAAGACTAAGTCCCAATATACAAACTCTAAACGACACATTGCTATAAGTACTTGAACTATGTATTTATTATAATTAGGAACAAAAAAAGATCATCCAAAAATCACATTCTAAATTAGATTACTTTTGATACCGTGTAGATTAAATCAATTAAATAAAAAGATGTCATATTTGGATGAAAAAAATTCAAGAGAAATCTAATTTAGCATTAATTATTATTTATAAAAGATGTGTTCATATTCAACTTTCTAAAGTATTTGTAATCAATTTCTATTTTCAGTAATTTTCAAAATTGATTGTCTATATTTTTGAAAAACTTCATCCGTATACACAATTTTAAGAAAGTTTTAAAGACGTCTTATTCAGATTTTGCCTGCTTTGTATACAATATTTTACAACTATTCTTAACTTCAAGTTTTTCAACCATTCAACTAATTTTTATTAAGATTAATAGTATCATCCATGAGAGATTCGGACTTTCAAATTATAATTAAACACCCGTTTCTTCCCCATTACGATAATTTGAAAATAAAAAATCCACTGTTGCAAAAGAAATGATTGGTTATTTATAAGAATATTAAATTCCGACGTCTTCGAAAATTTATAATGAGACGAAGTTGCTTATTTACAAATATTACTCTGTTGTTTCCGGTATGTGCTTGTATTACAAATTGTTTATTAAATATGATTTGCTATTTAATCTGACTGATTATTGCAAGTAATTGTAATTCATATTTTCCAGCCTAAAGATAGTGTGATTGTGCAATTAAATTATGCTGATAAATTATATATATTTGGTTTGTTCTTACTAGTTGTATATTTTATGGAAATATTTCACTTTATGATATTATAATTAAGTATATGAAGTATATAGATTTTAATGATATTTAAAATTATATCATAACCGATAATTTATTCGAGATTCTATCGATTAACAAATGAAAGCACATAAAACCCATTTGGCATTGGCCACATTAACTGTCATAGGTATTTCAATTGAGAGTAAAGAATTTTATGATATAATAAAATAATATTCTTTAAATATAGCAAAATGATCACTTTTAAAAGCATTGTAGGAAGTCTGAGTCGTCATAGAACTTTACTGGTAAGAAGATACAAACTATTTTATATCTGTGTTAGATCTTATTATTACCAAACTCGATAGTTTCTTATTCAATGGCTGCCTATTTATAGAACTTACAATTTTTAGCGAACGACATATCCAAGTTCAACACTTCAACTTTCCAGAAATCTTAACATAAATCTCAGTGCAGCAGACAGAGCAGAATGTAAAACTACTGGCGGAAAAGACGTAAGAAAACTAACAAAATTAATTATTTAAAAGGCAAATATTTATTTTTCTTGGATTAGATGAGTTAAATAAGATTCAAATAATTTAAATACATTCAAGATTATGATCTCCGTTTCAATAACCCATGCCAAGCAAGTGATCTTTTTCTAATACGGATACTAATTATTTTAGAGAAAACAAAAAACCTGAAAAAACTATTATTAAAAATTTGTATTTTAGAATAAATACCTATTTCCTTATTTATAAATTTAAAATAATTGATTTAATACCATTTTTTATTTGCAGAGTTATCCTATAATAGATCATTGTTATGATTGTGTGATCGTGGGAGCTGGAGGAGCCGGTTTACGGGCAGCTTTAGGCCTAGGAAGTAAAGGATATCGAGTAGCTGTTATCACAAAACTTTTTCCAACGAGATCGCATACTGTTGCAGCACAAGGTGGGATCAATGCTGCTATCAGTACACATCATGAAGATAATTGGCTCTTTCACATGTACGATACTGTGAAAGGTTCAGATTGGCTTGGAGATCAAGATGCAATTCACTATTTAACCAGAGAAGCACCAAACGCTATTTACGAACTCGAAAATTATGGTAATATTAAAAATTTTAAAGGTTTTTAAAGTTAATTCATTTCAGAGTATAAAGTAAAATTTATAAATAGAAAACTTATTGATAAGGCATCTTAAATAATTTAAATTTTAGGTTGTCCTTTTAGTCGCACTGAAGATGGAAAAATTTATCAACGACCTTTTGGTGGGCAAAGTCTTAATTTTGGTAAAGATGGACCAGCTCATCGCACCTGTGCCGTGGCTGATCGAACAGGACATTCTCTTCTTCACACTCTTTATGGACAAAGTCTCAAATACGATGTTCATTATTTTGTCGAGTATTTTGCCCTTGACCTCCTTTTTCAAGGGCAATGCTGCAAAGGAGTTTTGGCCCTTGAACTTGAAACTGGCCTCATGCACCGTTTTAAAGCTCATCACACAGTAAAAATTTTTTTTTCTAAAAAAACGCTACAGTTAAGACTGCAAATATTATTATTACATTTTAAAATTTGAAGTTTACAATAGAGAATCGAAGTCTCAATCGTTAAACAGTTTTAAATTAAAGTCGTTCTGAATTAAATAGTTTGAAATCTATTGAAACGCAATATTAAATATTTTTATTTCAATGCAATTCTAATAAGATAACTTTAATGAAACATTATAAAATTGATTATGTTAACTGTAAGAACACACTTTGGACTTTGGTCAGAGATTTCTACGTTTATACTCGAAGTAGAATGTCATTTTGTTATTATTATCATTACTGCTACTACTATAGCTATCACTGCAAGTTTACATAAATTTTATTGACGAGATCCTTGTCTCTTATACAAATAATCTGCATAACTGACACGTAGGTGATAGCAACTGGAGGGACAGGACGATGTTTTTTTTCTTGCACTGGAGCTCATGCTTGTACAGGAGATGGAACAGCTATGGCTTCTAGAGCTGGACTTCCTCTTCAGGATATGGAATTTATCCAGTTTCATCCAACTGGTTCGTAAACTTCTAAAATTGTTAACATTTTATATATTTTACATATTAAAAATTTACTTGTTTTAACATTATACAATAAAAAAAACAAGTTATAATTTCTGAATATGAAAATATCCTACTTTTGTCTTACTATTATTAAAAGAAATCTACTATGTCTAATAAATTTTTGTAACAGGTATTTATGGAAGTGGAGTTTTGGTAACAGAAGGATGTAGAGGTGAGGGTGGAAAGCTTGTGAATTCGAAAGGGGAATATTTTATGGAAAATTATGCTCCTCAAGCTAAAGATTTGGCCTCTCGAGATGTTGTATCTCGAGCCATCACAATGGAGATATTGGAAGGAAGGTAAGAAGAAGCAGAAATTCAAAAATTAATTTAAAAAATCAAAATAAATCATTCAAATTTGAATTCAATTGATATTAAAAAGATCATTTTATTTTACAGAGGTGTGGGAGAGAATAAAGATCATGTTTATTTACAAGTTGATCATTTGTCAGCCGAACTCATCCAGGAAAGATTGCCGGGTGTTTCACATTTGGCTTGGGTATTTGCAGGTGTGGATATAACAAAAGATCCAATACCTGTTATTCCTACGGTTCACTATAATATGGGTGGTATTCCCACTAATTACACGACACAAGTGAGTTTATATATTTTAAAAACATAACTGTTCGCCATTATATAAATCACTGAAAAAGTAGGTTTTACGAACTTAAAATCTTGTAAGAATTAAAAATGTACTGAATCGTGTGGGTAAATCTCTGAGGCATTTAATATTTAATTTCGCAAACTAAAAATTCTGTCCACTCATCAGTAGGCATGAAAAATTATTATTCTTTAAATTTGTATTATCACTTATTTTTTATAAAGGCTAACAGTTAGAAAGATTTACCCTGATGCAATTTAGTTAACAACACATCGAATCGTCTTTCGAGGTCCTGACAAGAGAAAATGAAGAAGATAAGCCCTTATCAGGCCTTTGGGCGATTGGTGAAACTGCTTGCAGCTCTGTACATGGAGCAAATAGACTTGGAGCCAATAGTCTATTGGAAATTATAGTATTTGGAAAAGCTGTGGTTGATCAAATAGATTGCTTGTCAAAACCAGGCGAAGCGCATGATGATTTAGATCCGGTATAATTATTTATCAATTTTTTAGTATTCCACTCTTAAGGCCATGTACGTCAGTTGTCACATTCCTATCTTACGAATAACAAATAATAAATTTTTATTTTTTACTTTAGAATTTGGGAGAGGAAGCACTTTGCCGTTTCGATGCAACTCGTTATGCAAGTGGCAATATACCAGTAGCAGTACTACGAGAAAATATGCAGAGAACTATGCAAAAATATTGTTCAGTCTTTCGCACTTGCAATATCCTTCAAAGAGGCTGCAAAGAAATTACGCGCATGTATACTTGCGACTTACCGAACATTTGTGTTCAAGATCAATCCTTAATATGGAATACGGAATTAATAGAAGCCCTTGAATTACAAAATCTTATGCTCAACTGCCTCCATATAGTATATTCAGCAGAGAATCGAAAAGAAAGTAGAGGGTCTCATGCTAGAGATGATTTTAAGGTAAAAAAAAAACTTATTTAGAATATTCAAATTCGAAAGCTTTAGAAATATAAAAAATTAAAATTTGAAAGCACTCATAGTTAGGATAAAGTTTCAATTTAAAATGGATAAAAAGCATCCTATTACTATTAAATGACCTAATCATTAAACTCGACTTCTTTCAAAATATTACTTTTTTTTCAGGAAAGAATAGACGAATATGATTATTCAAAACCGACTGAAGATCAGATAAAGCTACCATTAGAAAAACATTGGCGTAAACATACGCTTTCTTGGGCCGCTGATGATGGTTCCGTAAGTAAAAATGTTTAATTGTATTGTTTAGATCATTCGATTTTTAACTTCAAAATTAATTATGCAGATGAGCATCTCTTATCGACCTGTAATTGATGCGACTTTAAATGAAGAAGAAGCTAAACACGTACCGCCATCAATTCGCACATACTGAAAAATTTACAAAGAAAATTGAAGCACTTGATCAATTTTATTTATCTCATTATAATTATTGCTAAGTTCAAGTTTGTATCTATCATCTAGGATCGGTTTAAGTAAAAATGTTCTTTAGTGTATTTTCAGAACTTAATACATATAGTACTTGATAAAAAAATAGTATTTTATGTTGAAAAAGTACTATTTTTGAAGTAGAAAATTGAGAAAAACATGAATCGGGCAAATTATTCTAGTACCGCCTTACTCGCCCCAATAATAAATTACCACGTTGGAGGCCCGGCTCTTATTGCTTATATCTCTCAAGAATTGCGTAATTGTGTGATAAGCTGCTTTCAGAATGAAAACGAATCACTCGTATCACCTACCAGTCGCGTCTTTGCAATTTCAAATCCTCAGGCTCGTACTTAGATCAAAAAGTATAATTTAGTTCTCTTTTTAAAAAACTATTTAAAAACTACCATCTTTTCCCGCGCCTTTTTCACTCATGCGCATTAAGTTTGCACAGAAAGCTGAAAACGCTGAAAATGCTGAAAATCTTTGAAAAACGAAAAAAAAAAAACAAAGAACCGTACAGTTTCTAATCTTATTGTTAGTTTATAAGTTTCATTTCAAATAAATATCAATTAGTCTATTAATATTTGTATATTTAATATTAGTTATTATTAGATTTAATATTAATAATCTTTATTGATATTTAATATATATGTATATAATTCAGAAGTTTGGATGAGAACCGCTGCGCACCACTGCCGGTGAAAGTATAAATTTGAATATCCCGCTAGTCAGAAAATCTCTAAAATTTAAATATCTTTCGTCAAATTGTTATTTCATGATTTGCTTAGCTTAGAATTAATTTATTTTAAATCTTTTAAGGCAAAAGAATTAACCAAAAACCTTGACTGAAATAACAAATTAATAGAATCACACTTTTGCTTTTGTTTTCCAAGATTGGTAGCGCTGTGGATACTACCCGTCGATTTTTAGTTTAGTTGGTACTCAACTACAAAACTCACATTGCCGTGCGAGCAGTGCGCGAGAGTGAAAAATTGGGGTTAGTCCTGGTGGGCAGATTAACCAATTTAAACGGCTTTTTACCTGCAATTAAGTTCAAGAACAATCATGAACGGAATGTTGAAATTATCAACCATTCTGGCTAAAAATGCTAAAAATTTCCCAACAACGAACCTGGTAAGAAGTTTTTTAGTTACATAATTTTTTACTCTCAATGTATATGTCTTTGCCCACCTTCTCCGCGGTTTCGCATTTATAAATTAATTATGTAAGTTCCTGGATGCATTTTGTTGTCAAATCACGCAACAATACATTTTTATAGAACTTCGAAAATCTGCAGTTCCAATTCAAACAATATATACGGTACTGAAGTAAAATCCTATACACATGCTAGCAGACGACTCGTGACTTGTTTTGAAAGATTTTATATTCAATCTTGCTCCGAAATCGATCAAATCATTCTCAAAAAATGTTCCTTCAAATGGGACCTATCTTTGGGACCCTATAAATAATTAATTGGAGTAAGGATTATCTCAGTTATTAACTTTAAAATACCGGTTTCGAAAGACTGGCGTGACACCTCCATTAAACATGCTGTCTTCTATCATATGTATCATATGCCATTTCATATTCTGGCTCTCTCAAATAATGCATAAAATATGCATAAATAATCAAGAAGCTTCAAATTCCTATGAAATTTAGAGCTTTTTAATTGTCCCTTTCAGGTTCATGATTAATTTTATAAGTGTTAAAAATAGAGAATAGAAACTAATTATTTATTGCACAAATGCTATGCTAACTTGCTATTGTGTTTTTTTTATCCCTTTGCACAATTATAAGTTTTATATTTTAAGTCTAAGAATCATTACCAAGAAGATATATAAAAGTTTAATGAAAAATTATAATTCGATATTTCTTAATTAAATCCTCAACATTCCTTATTTGTTATTTTAAATGAAAGAAAATTAGGGTTAAAAATTTGTTTGAGTTACGTAACATATGTTTTTACTTTGGCAGATTTGTTAAGATTTGAGTTAATATTAAGAATGTATTTATTATTTTAATGTTTAATTAGCATGCGATATAAAATTTTTTAAATTTCATATTTATTTTTTATTACTGATTTACATTAATGAAAATTCATTTGAAATTTGGACAAAAAGATGTATTTCTAATAATAAGATTGAAAATTACGAGATCTTGTGCAACAGAATTCTTTTTATATAAGTGGTTTGTAGTAGAGTAAACGTAACCCTGTAAGCTAAACAATTATTTTATATCTTTTTGTCGAGGTAATTGCACTTTCAATAATAACGTACGGTATGCAAATGTGAAATCGGTTGTTACGCAACAACAGTTTTTTTCTTGATAAGACTAATTGCCTTCAAATGCTCCATTAACTCATCATTGATATTTAATAGGCGAATAGTAAGATTAAGTCTATGACAGCAATCATTTTCTTATCTTTTATCTTTATTGCAAGTGTTCATCTTGTTCTAGTAAATTATTTATTATTTTTTTTTGTATTTATTTATTATTTGAATAAGGAAAAGTAAAGACTTCAAAATTAATTCGTATACTATGATTGTATATTACTAAATTAAACATGCGCCGCACATAAGCAGTTTCATTTTAATCATATGAGAAGATAATGGATAAGATTATTATTTTCACAGAGTTATGTCGGTAGTTCTCACGTAATGATCAATTAATTTTAATCTTGTCTGATTTGGATATGATCAGGCTCGACTTTTTTTCTAATAGGGCAGTTTTATTTTAGTTTCTGTTTTTATCAATTTAAAAAAAAATAATATTGCATTTATTTTTGCGCAAATCCTTAAAACAAGCATTTAAGCAACTATTTTATATTTTATTTTCAGAACAAGTTGGGATTACCTCAGATTTCAAGTCGTCAATTGCACTACACCCCAGATGGAAAGAATGCAAAAGTGTCCGAGGGAGTGTCGAAAAACTATCCCGTGGTAGATCACACATACGATGCAGTTGTGGTAGGGGCTGGTGGTGCTGGTCTTCGTGCAGCTTATGGCCTTGTCGCGGAAGGTTTTAAAACCGCTGTAGTCACTAAATTATTCCCCACGAGATCCCACACAGTCGCTGCTCAAGGAGGCATCAATGCAGCCCTTGGGAATATGGAAGATGACAACTGGCAATGGCACATGTATGACACCGTCAAGGGTTCCGACTGGCTCGGAGACCAAGATGCTATTCACTATATGACACGCGAAGCTCCAAAGGCAGTCATTGAACTAGAAAATTGCGGCATGCCCTTTAGTAGAACAACCGATGGTAAAATTTCAATAATCTTTTTATTTTCACTAATTCTATAACTAGCTTTATTTTTATTTCTGCAAGCGAATTGGTTCAATGCTCCCATATTTTCTAAAGTCTTGCTTTTTGTTTCATTAAAAAATTTTTAAAAGTGCTGAAATAAAAAGTTTCCATCAAAATCAGCTGCGAACCCAACTTGGATAAGATTTTAATACAAAATTCAAAAGCAAAAATAGTCAGATACTGTAACGATTTATTTTGAGAAGCTTCACAAAAGAGAAACATTCTTCATAACTTGTAGAACTCGTAACAGTTTTTATGTCAAAATATAACTTTTCATTACCTATTTATCGCTGTCAGATTCGTTGTCAGTCATTGTTTCCTCAGTATTGGCTTCTTTAGATGACGCAGAATCAGATCCATCAGTCGGATCCTGTTTTTTTGGCTTCTGCAATTCGTTTAATATTATTATCATATTTATTGTATGAAAATACAGTTTTGATATTCCTTTAATCAAATAAACTTCTTTCTTTGTTACTAGGACAATTTTCTTCGAAGCAGGAACGACACGTTTGTTCCTATCTTCTTCGCCTAGTTGTTTTTGTCTTTTTATTGCATTTGCTGCATTCACATAGGGTTGTTTTTCTTCCTTTGACATTTTCCGCCATTTTTCGCCAGCTTTTTTGAATGTGTTAGGATTTTTCACACTTGGATTTTTCTATGTATTTGAAAATTGCAAGTTTTTACTTTTTTTGTGAAGAAAATTTGTATACCTATTATTCCGAAACATATTTTTATTTATATCTATTGAATATTTATTTTACTTGAATTTTCTGTATAAAAGTTGACTTAAATATAATTATTTATAATAATAACACATCATAATATTATTCGATCTTACTCTGCGGAAATCTTGCATGAAGTTAACAAAAGCATTTGTGCTTTTCCAAGAATTTTCCAGGTTCGAATCGTTGGTTGGAGAAGGTGAATGTTCCCTTCGATTTAATGACTTGGTTTGCGATTTGTCTCTATAAAAAGTTTACAATCTTAGAACAAAACTTTTAAATTCAAACTTTTTAAATTCTACTAAAAACTTGCCTTTTTCTGCTGTCTTTGTGATTTGCTTCACTTTGTAGTCCTTCTTGTTGATTCTCTTTGGAGTTCTTTGAATCAGAATTTTTTGATGTATTCTTCTTCTGGTCCATTTTCTCAAACTTTTCCTAATTTGTTTGGATATTCAAATACTCGTAACTCCGTGAAATATGTGGTTTCTACATCTACGTGTCCTGAAATAATACTTCTAATAAAAATTGTAAAACAAACCTCTTAACAACGTTGCCACGTAAATTGATTATGTTTTGTCTACTAGACTTTCGATTTCTACATCAAAGAAATTCATCGAGCATGCAACTTCAGAGGTTTGATTTTATATTCAAAAAATGGGACAATGGGGAACTTTAAAACCACTTTTAATGCCATAAAAGATAATCTTATTAGAGAAAAATGTTTTTAAATCATATTTTTACGAGCATCTTTGATTTATTCTTTCAGGGAAAATTTACCAAAGAGCGTTCGGTGGACAATCATTGAAATTCGGAAAAGGTGGACAAGCTCACAGGTGTTGTTGCGTGGCTGACAGAACCGGACATTCTTTACTCCATACACTTTACGGGCAATCCTTAAGTTATGATTGTAACTACTTCGTTGAGTATTTTGCGTTGGATTTGCTGATGGAAGATGGAGAGTGCCGAGGAGTAATTGCACTCTGTTTGGAAGATGGTTCCCTTCATCGGTTTCATTCTAAAAACACAGTCCTGGCCACTGGAGGATATGGAAGGGCCTATTTCTCGTGCACTTCAGCACACACTTGTACTGGAGACGGAACCGCAATGGTATCGAGGGCTAATCTGCCGAACCAGGATCTCGAATTCATCCAGTTTCACCCCACTGGTACATTTTGGAATCTTTAAAAATGAGAGGGAAATGAGCGAACACTTTTCTGTACATACAAGCACTCAATAACAAATGTTTAACTTGCCTTTTTAGGAATTTATGGAGCCGGTTGCCTTATTACGGAAGGAAGTAGAGGAGAAGGAGGTTATTTGATAAATAGTGAGGGAGAGAGATTCATGGAACGATATGCTCCTGTTGCGAAGGATCTTGCGTCCCGTGATGTCGTTTCCAGATCTATGACGATCGAAATTCGTGAGGGCAGGTATGATATTGATTTACCATAAAAAAAACAATCATTTAAGCAATAATAATTTTCATTTCACTGGTTTAATTTTACAGAGGCGTCGGTCCCGAGAAGGATCACATCTACCTTCAACTTCATCATTTGCCACCAGAGCAATTGGCTGCACGATTGCCTGGAATTTCAGAGACTGCGATGATTTTTGCAGGAGTCGACGTAACTCGAGAGCCAATTCCTGTTTTGCCAACTGTTCATTACAACATGGGTAGCTTTCTCTCCTTTTTTCACCCAAACCAGTTTTAGTCCTTAGCAATCTTTCTAAGATTTTGGTTATTGCAGGTGGCATTCCAACGAATTACAAAGGACAGGTTTTAACGAGAGTCAACAATCAAGACAAAGTCGTACCTGGCCTTTATGCTTGTGGTGAGGCAGGTTGCGCTTCTGTCCACGGTGCTAATCGTCTTGGTGCAAACTCTCTTCTCGATCTCGTTGTCTTTGGCCGAGCGTGCGCGAAGACAATCGCCAATGAAAACAAACCTGGAGAAAAAATTGGAAGACTCAGTTCTGTTAGTATGATTATTTTGCTTTACATATTTTAATTTTAGTAGCACAAAACATATCGTTGAATCATTCATATTAAATGCTATATGTTATTTTTAGAACGCGGGAGAAGAATCTGTCGCTAATTTGGATAAAGTCAGAAACGCTAATGGTTCTATTTCGACGGCAGAGTTAAGACTGAATATGCAGAAAACTATGCAGACACACGCTGCTGTTTTTAGAGAAGAGCAAACTTTGCAAGAAGGTAAGTGTTAGTCTCTTAGACATGAAGACGTCAAGGAATTAAAAAAATTATAATTTTCTAATTTTTCCAGGCTGTAAGAAAATGAGTGATATATACAAGAAGCTAGACGAAGTTAAAGTCACTGATCGCTCCCTCATTTGGAATTCGGATCTCGTGGAGACTCTTGAACTTCAAAATTTAATGATAAACGCGGTACAGACAATCATGGCAGCTAAAAACAGAAAGGAAAGTCGTGGTGCACACGCGAGAGAAGATTTCAAAGATAGGATCGACGAATACGATTACAGCAAACCTTTGGATGGTCAGCAACCCAAACCTATTGAACAACACTGGAGAAAACACACCCTCACTAAAGTCAACCTTAAAACTGGAGATGTAAGATAAACATTTTACTTAATTTATATTCATTTTAAATTAATATTTGATTGAACGTAAACAAGAATACAAATTATTTAGGTTGCAATCGAGTACAGACCGGTTATAGACGAAACACTGGACACACAGGAATGCAAGACAGTTCCACCCGCAATCCGTTCCTACTAGACTGAGAATTAAAAGGCACTCGTAATTTATTCTCAATTTTCTTACCCGAAATTTGGCTACATGATGTGGATTGTATGCGCATTGGATGCGAACTGGAATGCGAGTCCGTCAAACTCTGGAGCGATCCGATTATTGCTAACCATCAAACGTTCCACTAACAAGCAATGATTTAATTTATTTTCTCGATCCTCGTCGTGCACCAAAGTTTAATCTTGTCAATGCTTGCACGCCTAGCGGGCGATCTCAGCTGTCCTTCAGGGATATTAGTGCTGAGTTTATTTATTATCTCAAGAACAAAAAAGAAACTCCGACGATCTCTCCGAAGAAAAAGTACAGCTGATAATATTATGATTTAGGAAATATTACCAATCTTAGTGGCAGGTCTGTTAAGGAGGAGTTTCATTACTTGTCTATATTTTTATGTCTATCCGATATTTTTTCGAATTTTAGGAAATATTTGAAATTTCTTTACAAAAGAAAACAATTTTTATAGATCTTTATCGATGAACCTATCTAGTATCTGCTTTTTGAAAAATATTGATATTAATTTCTCTCAGAAGTGCTTCATATATTTTTTATTAGGTGCTTTTAACGTTCAAAAACGTTCAAAAATTATTTGTTATTATCTATTTATTTGTTTAGTTACTCCTTAAGAAGACCGTGTAGTACGAGTTTGCCACTTGTTATGCGGCTTAAACTTAAATACGAAGTCACGGCAACGTGGAAGCAAACATTGGGATAATTAAAAAAAGTGAGTAACTTTTGGAAACAGATTTTAGAATAGCTGCAAGATATTTCCTTGTTGACTTGTACAGTTAAAGAACGGTTAAAACAACTCTTTTAAGAAAAGGAAAATTGTGAGAGTGTTTGATCTCTATCCCTTTTTTGTTTTTTTTTTTTGCCTTTTTTTTATTTAAACAAAGTATTACGAAACGGATCTGATTGAATTATATAGAATCAGTATTTTAATAAATTGTTGCCGCTATCGATTCTGACTGTTGCACATTGAACTATGCGTAACTCGGTTGAATCAGATCAATTAAAGGAATGAGAAATTCGTTCGATAATATTCAGCGACGATGAAAAGGGGTTGAGACGAAAGCTGATGCGCTTTTACATTTTGCTTTTGCCTCTTCATTGTCAATTGTTACTACGTTGCTTGATTTCACTCATAGTAAAGTTGCGTAGGCTAACAACAGGAATGCATATTCATAGGTAAAATAAAATTCATGCCGTAGCACAATCAAATCAATTAGTTCTTATTGGTTCTGATCGTGTGAATCTACTGCTGTGAATGTCGGATGTATAACATATGAATGTGAGGATTGTTGATAATCTGCCTGGAAATGTGAATAAATGATTACCAGAGATCACGGACATTCTTTTTTATTATGATTAAGTTTCTCGTTCTTTAACTACTTATTTGTTTAAAAGTATTAATTGGAAATACAGCAAACGTCACAAGAACTGAAAAAGTTAAAATTAATAACACAATGTTGATAAAATTTTTTGTTTTAAATAAAGCAGTAGGTTAAAAAATTAAATGCAAACACACTTTTTACTATTGACAAATGTGGTTTATTAAGCTTTTATCTTTCAACGTTATGGTCATAAATAATAATTTCGTATATTAAATAAAAATTACACGACCGAGATTTTCCAAAGCATTACAATAGATTCGATTACAATACTATAATACTTTAGAAAATTTGACATTTATTGTTTTTCTTCAATAATTAACTTAAAGACATGGGGATGAATTATAATGATCGCAAAATATGATCTCACATACGGAACAAGGTACAGCGATGAGGAGAATTCTTTGTCTAATCTTTTAAAACATAAAGTCATCAATTATATAACGATATGAAATTCAGAAGTCATTATTATTATTTTGCCAACGACGTAAATGCTTTCTTAATATCGACTCTGATGAGCTAAAATTTAATCTATGCATCGTTGAAGACAATTTTCACTCTTTTCAATTCTGATTAATCGGAAGCGCAAGATGTATCCTTAGGAAATTTCAATTTTTTAAATCTTTCTTTTAAAAATGAAAAATTAAGTAAAGCTATTTTCCTCTTTCCAGGTAACAAATTTCTCTATTTTCTGCTTCTTTTTTTTTATCAGTTTTTCGTTAATAGTATTTTAATTGAATAAATTTGAGCGTTGATTAATGCGATTTAATCATAGGGCATAAATGCAGTTTGAATAATCAATAACCTATTGAAATTACAGAAATAGAGGCAAGAGGAGCGGACACGTCCTACTACCTGGGAAAATCCTTTTGAAATTCTTCTCGCTCGCTTACCCTATCAGTTTTATTAATTAGCTTATTATTCCTTTAACATACAGACGTTTATCAGCCAATGCGAGACATTCTGAGTTCAATTACATTCGCCTATCACTATGAAAAAAATCGTCAATGGCCGATCACGTGCACTTACACTATTTCGCGTACGAGCGCGATTTTTCTACGCACTAATCTACTCAAATTAGAGTCGCAACATTTCCAATTTTACAACGTCAAATACCGTCATGGTAATGTCATAAAAATTCCAGGAAAAAATATACATTTTACATTTACAATTATGTTTTAGAAAAAAAACGACTACATTCTAAGAATCACAACAATATTTGAAAACGAAAGTGAAATTTGAGACGGAAATGGAAGTTCGACGACGCTAATCGAGTTGCACGAATAGACCCTGGTGAGTCTCAATTCTCCTAATTTTTTACTATCCAAAAATCAAGCAATTCTCAGGAAGTTTTGCGATTTTCAGAGATTTATTTTTAAGAAGTATTTCACCAAAGTTACTTTTTATTAGGACAAGAGCGTACGCTAGTAAAAGAAGCAACTGCAAAACAAAACGAAGTTAAAGGCAGTCTTACTGTTCTTTCAGTGTTCGCTTTCCAAAATAGAAAGTCTAAAATTTGCTCCAAAGTGATTTCGAATCAAGAGAATAATACTTATCACCAATACACAGACATGTGATCTGGTATAATTCTAAACTTGAATATTCCACATTTTACAATTTCAAAGTTTGACACTTCTCTTTTCTTGTAATATTATATTGTTATATTGACATTCATAAAGAAGGTACATTTCGATAAAGGCGATAAGTAAGTCTCCTGTTCTCGCTAACAGAAGTATCTAAGCTATGTGAGTTCCTGAATATGCTATTTTAAATATCGAATGTTTTCTACAGAGATTCATTTTTCTCTTTACATCGAAGTAACACGGACATTAAGTTCAAAGTATCTTCTTTGTTTGGAAGGACAATTTTTTCATAACAATAGATTAAATTTTTTTTTATAGTTGTTGAGTAGTGGACGCACCTAATTTGGTCGGACGAATTCATATTTACATTATCAGACGATAAAGGGTTGGAGTGAAAAGAACTCGCATAGCTCTTCGCCTTCACTTTGATGATAATCTGGGTGGTTTGCCTTCGGTTCAGTAAGAACCTGAAGTGCTGGGAGCTTCTCCGAAGTATGATCAATGACGATCCTCAGTTTCTCCGGGGAATTCCTCGTTTCGTTTCTCTCATTCACACACTTTCTCTCACACTTTCTCCCTTACTTTCAGGAATTTTCATTCAATCGTCCCAATACGCACGGTGGTTGTGGATGAGTGATACACTAAGTGAATGGTGATGGTTAAGTCTTGTGCACGGTTGTGGTGTCGCTTAATTTCTGGCGAGTTCACGATGTGGCTCGAAGTTTTTCCAGAGCAGGAACGAGAGACTCCTCGAGAGAAGGACCACAACTCAGGTCACATTCGCCGATCCATCTTGCCTTGCCACTTGCATGAGACTGCAGTAAAGAAAAAGGGAAAATTAGTTATTTCATTTGTATAAAGTTTTTAAAGCGCGTATCAACGTGTTCAAATTCCTATCTCGAATCGCGAGTTGAATAAATTCATTTTTAAATACAAATCTTGAAGTCCTGATATAAACTTACATTCCCTCAACTTAAGGGACGTTCACAAAATACGTGATATTTTATTTCGACCTTTATGCCCTCGTGCTCCCTATCATAACAGACCGTGATTAATTTTCTTCCTAAACAAGTTAAACTTTTTTAAAAATATCTTTGTCTAAGTTAATTGCTCCATAGATTTTAATATAAGCAGTCTTTCAATCTATAATTAAAATTGTAGTGGTGTAGTAATTTGCATTGTACTTTATAAAGAGCATTATTCCCCATGTTTGAGTATTTCTATCGATCGAAATGTCAGGGAATAAATAAGATCCTTACCATGGTAAGGTCACGTTTCCACACTGTATGGCAACGTCCATCGCAGAGTGGACACGGTCTTTGAAGAGAATATCCACCACATTCACTGCAATCAAGAGAGACATGTTCCTCGCTCCATGAGACACCACACCTATAAATAAATAAAAAATCATTGTTTTATGTAACTAACATTATAAATTCTCAAGGTTCAATCCACAATCTCCTTCCGCATCAGATAAATAAAAAATATTTTATTTTAAATTCCTAGTAACTTGAAATATAATTTTAGGCTGAATAATGGCCAATTTAAAAAGGAATTCAAATTCGAAATTCTTGGTTTAATAGCTTTTCTTAAAATTCGCTATTAAGTACGAAAATACTGGTTTCAATCGTCTCGCTCTGGATCGCACTGGATTCTATTGTCCTCTTGCGTGGGTTCAAGTTGTGCAATTTTATCTGTTCAGAGTATATGAATCTGAACGATTTGAACATATGCTATACGAACTGGGACAATCGTTTACTAAAGCGTAAATCTTTACTGATATCTGCACTTTATTCGCGTTAAAAAATAATTTATTGCAAAATTTATCGTCTGAGAATATACCCAATGGTGACTTACACCAGAGGGTGGAGAGAAATAAGATTTTATCTTTCAATTTTTTTTTCCTACTAAACAACCTATTTAAAGAACCTCAAACCATTTTTTTTGTTCATTGTCCAACTTTTTTTGTCCCAGGTTACCTACTAAGTTTTAAATAAAAACATTAATAATTGTATTTATTAAAATATGAGTTGAAAGTCTCTTCCGTTGATTTCTATTACAAACTCACTTTCCCTCATTCTCAACTTTTTCTCCGTCGTAGATTCTTCGCTAATTGATTTTCAGAATGAGTTAATGAAATGTATTTAGCATGAAGAAATGTCAACTCAATAGAAACTTTCTGTGAAGGTCTTCTGAAAAGACGATTCCATAGAAATTTATTTCTTGAAAACACGAGGAGTCTTAAATTATTTTCGATTTCAAAATTACCAAGATTTTCCGCATGATTAGGTTCTTTAAAAAATTTTTTTCCTTTCCTATTAAGAATAATATATGTACCAAGTATGTACTCATTTATTTTTTAATTTTTAAAAAGGCATCTACAATGGAAAAATGTTAAGTGTTCAGGTTTTTCAGGGTCTTTTCTACTTAAGACCCATTGAAATTATGACACCCAGGCTGAAAAGGACAAACCTTGCGGTATTTGTAGACTAGTAACAATGACTTGGATGTACTCGTCTCGTGATGAAAAGACAAGCACGTGCTCGAGTTCTTAATGATTTATTGACTTCGTATGACGTCGTATCTACCATATGTTGGTACTCTAATACTTTCTGTACATAATTTCGCTGATGCGGACGAAAATTCTAGGTACCTATATGTCTCAAATTGACATCTTACTAATTTACTAGATAGTACTTTTAGCAGAGATGCTTTTATATGAATTTCCAATTAAGATATTTTAATACAAATCTTGTTATTCTGTTCCATTGTTTAAATTGAAATTTAATTTCTTATAGTCTCTTCTGTATATTTTAAAATGATTTACATTCC
Organism: Synergus laeviventris; assembly: GCA_032275145.1. Classification (NCBI taxonomy): domain Eukaryota; kingdom Metazoa; phylum Arthropoda; class Insecta; order Hymenoptera; family Cynipidae; genus Synergus; species Synergus laeviventris. Next base: position 7,905,618 of record JAUESI010000038.1, on the reverse strand, counting down.
ATTTTTTAAATTTACTGTATACAGAAGATTGTGGTTTGACTTTGAATCGACAAAAAAAATAGAAACTCACGTGAAACAGGAATTTAATTGGGTTCGAAGCTCTTCGATGGTGAGAATAGTGTCTTGGTATTGAGGATGTGACTCTTGCAAACTATTTTCGTCCACACTTCCACACAGACTGTGACAGGAAAGAGATACATTGCTCCTGAAAAAAAATCGAAATTAGATGGACTGATAACATTTTAAAAAAAACCTATTCAATTTAATCAATATTTTCCGAGATCTTTTCTCCATCTCTGAGTCAATTCTTTAAACGAGATAGAGATGATGATTCGACTTATGCAACGCTTTAAAAAAAATTTTCTCCATATGACTCAACAACCGGTCTAAGTTCTCTGAATAAATGATCATCTGAAAATCACGTGAAATAGACAATCGATGCGTGTGATCATTTTGTAACGATTAATAAATCATGTCATATTAATATTTCTTTAAAAACGGTAAAAGTGACCACAATGAGATAAGTTATATCTTTAAAGTATGACGCAGCTGAATATTGAAGAGTGAAAGTAAATGTTGTAAAAGTAATTTGAAATAACTGGCAGCACGAAATTGCCAAAGTATAATATTAAGAGTAGAAAAGTTATTCAAGTTCATTAATAAAATTTTCGTATGATTCGGATAGGCACAAAAAAATCGACGGAAAACCTTTGACTAATTCCACTCAGATTTGGAATATCAACCAGAGTATGTAATTTGCAATGAATTATGGAGAAAAATCGTGGACTTTAAATAAAGAATTGAACCTTGAACTTGAACAGTAGAATTCATATCGATCGGGTGAGCAGAGTTGGATGTTGAAAACCGTAACAGCAGCTCTCACGCGATGATAACGTGAACAATTATAGTGAGAATTGTTGCATATATGTTTCAACGCACACGAGAATATTCATGAGAGCATTTTTATGCGTTGGATTTACAGATTTATGCCAAAGTACTGTAATTCTCAGACATGCAAAGTCCATAATCTCTTTATACACTCTGCTACACATTTTATGAGAATTCAATTCAAGTTTCATTTTTCTTAATGAAATAATAACTTTATTATAAAGCCAATACGTGAAAATAATTTCATGCTATGAATTCCCGTTTGTTTCTTTGTAAACAAGAATTAAATTAATCGATGAATAAAACAAAAAATATTTAAAAGAATAAAAATGTTTAAACTTTCCGTGAACTTTTCATCGCATGCTCTTCTGAGAAGATTTGACCTCTGCCAATAATTATGCGAATGATAGATAACGGTTTTTTATTATTCAAGAAAAAAATCTAAATTTTTCAATCACGTGGCTGACACGATAGCTAAACGAATAAATGTCATTAAACTATAATCTTCACATGCACACACACACACATATATCCACACATTTTATATATATATATATATATAATTGCATTTGTTGCTTGATATAGCTAAATTCATAAGCATGTTAATTAAAGGTAGCCTTGCAGATAACATTAAATAAACAAAAAATGGTATGATTACAGTATTCAAGCAATAAAATACATTATTACACATATTGACATTATTTTAATGAGTTTTTACAGAATGATTCTGATATCAATGATCATCATTGGTTCGGGCAGGTAAATGGAAAATTTGTACCCCGATGTTTCACTCATATTAGCAAATTTGCTTTTAGTTTTTAAATTACAACAAACAGTTCTGAATTTTCAAGTTAACTAAAATCAAATCTTCTTTAATATGGAAACAGTTTTTGTCCATTATTTTATTTCACTTTATCACGCCGCATCTCACTTTGCTTCATTCATAAAATCCAGAAAATGTGGGGAAAAGAAAGGAAAATGTATTCAATATGTTTTGGCAATTTCGCTTTTTTCGAAGACGGACGTCACACAATATAATTATTCGATTATGGAATTTATCCGAATGTCACGATAAAGGTGTTAAAAATTATTGCCTGCTTAAAAATGTAGTTTTAATTGTTATAAATCTCTGAAGTGTGCAAATAATAACTGAAAATTCAATATATTCTCGCAGCTTTGCTTGATAATGAAGTGACAATTAATTCGGAAAGACAGTGATTACTCAAGTTTAAATTTTAATATTTAATTCAATTTACTTACCCATGGCGAGAGAGGCTCTCGTTAGCGGATTGTACAGACGTAACCGACATGTTTGCTCGACAATTGGCAACTGAAACAGAAAGAGAAGCCACCGTCAATTCCAGATGCCTCCTACTTCCTAATCAAATAAATTCTTCCTACCCCTTCCCTACTCCCTCTAGAAAACGACTGATAAACCGGCTTCAGGGGAAATCCGCGATTTATAAGCGCCAAAAAAAACTAACCGATTAAGGATAAAGTTTGAAAATACATCTCAAAATTAGAAAAATTAGAAGCTTCGCAATGGTGGCCTCACTGTTTAATAAAAATGAAGATCCTTGATTTCCTTGATTTCCACGAATCCCAGAAACTCAAAACTCGAATGTATAAATAACAAACTAATGAGAGTCCATTACGACTTGATGGGAATGATGTCACAATCTGAATTTCAAGGTTTGAACTTGTAAAAAAAAAGCATTCTTGACCTTTTCTGTTTTTTTTTTTTTAAATCATTATAGAAATCGACAGCGTAATGTGTACGCAATTATATTTAAAACAACGTAAAATTTCTCGCCTTGATCAAAGTCTGCTCAGACATTGAGAACTAAGAACCCATAACACTCAAATCAGAAGAGAATGGAGGACGTCTGATCTTTTTTCGACACATGTTGCCTTGGTATTCTTGGTAAATTGCGTTCAACTCTTACTTTCTCTGAAAGAAAGCTCCCAAGATACTATAATTTACCAACATGAGTAACTTATATCCTCGTCACTGTTATACGCCTACTGAATTCATGATTCAAAGTCCGTTTTCAAAAGATTGCACAAACTACGATCCTCGAATATAATTATTGTCAATACGTGGAGAAATCGAATCCGGAAGCTCGAGCTTCGCCAAAGACGGGGCCAAGTTCACGATTTCGGAAGGTCGTTGACCGTGAGCCAAATTAACGTGTCGTTATCGTCGGAATCCGACCCAGAAATTCCCTTCGCGCTTCATTTTGGTCTAAGGTTCTTCTATTAATAATTCATGAAGACATTAGATTATTATCATACATTCGCACTTGATTTACCATGAGAGATATTGGATAAAAGTAAGCAATGAATACTATAAACCTCAGGTTCTCAAATTTTTAGTGTATGAATGTAATGCAACAGCGACCTCGCAGTTCCTATGAAAACAAAAGTTGGGTACATCGGATACTTTTTTAGGCTCATATACTTTATTTTTAAATAAAAATTAGATAGTTTTTGAGATATGAGGATCAAAAAGAAAAAAAAACCTGCTGTTGTGGTTTTTAATAAAAAAAAAATGGATTTTAAACTAATTTTTTCAATTTTCGCTAAATTTAAGGGAATTCTCAAGAAATCAAAAGATTTTTTAAACAAGTAAAGACGGATTTAATAAAATTCAACGTGAATTTAGTAAAACTTCAGATAAATTTATGAAAATTTAGGGTCAATTCAAAATAATTCAAATGAATAGAGTAATAATTTAAGAAAATATCCAAGTTCATATCAAAACGAATTTCAAAAATTTTAAACGATTAAGATTTCTTTTGATTTTATCAACATTTCAAGGTATTCTGAATGAATGTAAAGAATTTTAAGGGAAAGGTAGGGTATTACAAAATTTTAATTGATTTTTAAAAATTTCAAGGTATTTCAAGAGATTTTAAGAAATTTCATAAGATTTTAATACATTTTTAATAAAATAATAATAAGAATTTCAAAAGAATTGAGACGATTTTTAAAAAGCAGTAAGTATTAAATAAAAATATTTCCGGAAAATTTTTGTGAAACCAGAAATGACCCTGAATTATCCTATAATACAAATGTCAATAATTGTTCAGATGATTCAGCTTTACCAATAATTGAACAAAGGTGAATTTTTAACTAAATTTTAACCAAAAAGATGTATATAGTTGCATTTCTGACCAAATAAATCAGAAAAAAGGGAAGAAGACTGAGAAACCTGTAATATGTTAATTTTGTGTAAATTTAAAGAAAATTTTATGTAATTGACTGAAAATAGGGTACTTTAGGGACGAAATCTTCAAAATAGGGGACATTAGGGACCTCAGTCTATATAGGGTATAATAGGGACGATGCTGTAAGCCTTGCAACAGGGTAATTCTTTATTATTTTAATATTATTTACAAACTATAGTGTGTTACTTTATGGAACAGCCTTGGCATTTCTGTCCGTTGCTTGCACAAAGTCCATAACTCTCGTTTTCTTTGATAAAGTTTTTATTAAGTCTGTTCGGCTCTATATAATAATTACAAGCATTACAACGGACGTACCTCATTTGAGGCCCTTATAGAAAGGGCTGAGAGGGCAATCGAGGCTAAATAAACCTTCGTGCTCTCAATGGGGCCAGGGAGAATGTCAAGGTGGCAGCTACTGACACGAGTTTATGTCGTGACTCAGTTTTTTTCGCTCCCATTCTTTTAAAAGTTTAAAATTGAATCGACCGAATCAAGACTTTATTTACCACAGAAAAATGTCACTGGACTTGGCTATACATCAGTTTATATAAAATTTTATATATGTAATTTGAAAACATAACGAAACCCTGTCCTTTGTTTCTCGTTTGATTATTAGAGAACATGAAACGATTCTAGAATGATCTTGAGCTCAAGGAAATAAACTGAACCGAGAAATATCTACTTAATCATATAAAATAGATAGAAGCTGATAAATTTCGCGTTGAGGAATTCAAAGTAGATTACAACCGTTATAACCTCAAGTCTCAAAGAAATGATAACAGGAATTTCTTGATCCGCACGATATCGAAGATTTTAAAGACTAAAAAGTGGAATTCCTTTAGTGAAAAGATATCGATAAGGTGCAGAAATTCCGTCATTGAAAATCAGTTTTGTAAACAAGTATTCAAACTATTTTTTATCAAACTATCACTCATCTTCAGAGAGGAAATAATTATTAATTATAATAATTAACACCCTTTTTAAAATCAGAAAGATAATCTTGAGGTATATTTTCTTCCAAGTGTGTAGCTTCTTTCAATTAATGTAAATCCTCAAAGCAATTATTTTTTAAGGATAACATCAAGGTCCTTGCAAAAGGACCCCCCGCGCGCGCCTTAACGCCTTACACGTGTTCTTTGTTCGCATCTCGTAGTATCATTTCATGTTGACCACCTAAGCATTAAAGAATGCTTGCTAATCAAATCATAAGAATAACCATTGCCATACAAGACGCGTGCAATGAACGATTGTTTTAAACAACTTAAATTTCGTTACCCACTCACGCCCACTTTCAAATATTTCAATGCAATTTATACACCTCATTCTGATTTGCAACCTATTTCTGAATACCATCTAATATATTCAACAGACGTATAATTTGACGAAACTGAAACATTTTTTTCATTTTTATTTAGAAATATATTTCAAAGAAGATCGACAACAAGGTTTTACAATATTTTAGTGCAAATAAAGGGTCAAAAACCCACAATTCGGTCAAAATTGATAACTATAATTATATACTGCACAGAAAATTGAATTAAAGTAGCATTATATTTATAGTATAAATTAAATAATAAAACATTCTCTAACACTATAGTTTTAGAATCTAATTTTTTATATTTTTATTGAGTTTCTACGCTTTATGCGCATCAAAATATTGTAAAACCTTGATTTGTCCTTATTTAAAATATGTTTGTAAATAAAAAGGAAAATAAAATACGATTCATTCAGTCCAATATGCATCCTTCCTTCACTTTTACCTAATTTCTACATTTTTTTTACACTTCTTGCACTGTCCTCAATAAATTGTATGCGGATGATCAAAGGCGCTATTTTTAATCTATATTGAAAATGAGTCGACAAATAAAATAGCAGGGATGATTTGTGAAAATGTATCCAGCAGGTTGCACGGATTACGAAGCGATTCCCGCTATTTTTAAAAATCTCGACTGCCGTGCGAAGTTGAGTGATGACGTTCCTCGTTAATGACGAAACGAGCGTCGACGTATTTTTTTAAAGCTCTCTATGCAAGATTGATTTCTAAGATCGATCACGGTTTTTTTTTATAGTTCAGCGCATTAAATGACGAAAGAACGACGTAACAGACTTTGCAACGTTCATTTGCATTTATGCTTTACGTATATATATAT
>JAUESI010000038.1:7834206-7878670 GCA_032275145.1 Synergus laeviventris | reverse complement strand
GATCTTCTATGTTTTCAAATACGAATTAAATGCAAAACACCTTTTTGTTATCTTTTATTTTTAGGGTATGAGCTAGGCCTTTATTTATAATGTCGAAGACTGCAACCCGCATGATCAGCTACGATTCACTGAACTTTGGAAATATGCTCTCTATTTTAAAGATATGACGAAAAAGTCGGGAATTAATTCTCGTATCAATTGATACGAAGTTAAAACGCAATATTCTCTTGGTCGACTACTCAAAAACATCCAAATATTCAGTGCCAGGCACAATAAATCATATTTCAAATGTTCAAAAACAGGAAGTTGACTGATTAAATGGGAGGGAGGGGGTGCAGATTCAATATGATTACAAAATACTCTCGAGCCCCATGAAACATTATATTTTAAATAAACACATTATCAAATAATAGAGCTGCTTGTCGGATATATCATGGGATTCTCTCGACTATTCCCAATGCAGAAATCTCAAATTCGATTGGTCGAGAACCTAGAGAGAAACTCAGAATGCCATTCCATGGCAGAAAAATATAAGAGTGAATCTATCCTTGCCTTTTTCACTCTTACGTTAGCTGCTGATTTCTGGTTTTTCTAAAAAAACAAACCTGCGGACTGTCCTGTCAAAAACAGGGCGTATGGTCACTTTATAAATACATAATAGGTTGAACATATGGTACAGATCAAGCAAATTTTCCAGCAAAGTTAGTTCATATTTAAATTGGAAATGTTTTTCAGACTTGTGGAAAACACGTTTTATTGATGTTTGTGAATTTCAAACAAGGTCCCTTTACGCCTTATTGGTGCGTGAACTCGAAAAATTCGTTGAAAAGAGCAGCTTGGCAAAAAAAAACCTGTTTCAAAGCAGATACGAATCAGTTCGGAATAAATATGGAACTGATATTTCTTCTTTGCACATGACATAATGGAAGATAGTACCAATTATAGCTGAGTAAAGCTTGAAATACGAAAATGTCATTCTATCTCCGGAGTCTCCTACACTTAAATAGATTTCTTAGTCATACCTGTGCTGCTATTTTCAGCAAGACCCTCCTCCATATTGCTAAGTATAGAGTTAATTTATTGACATTTTTAAAAATCGATGTATGATAACATAAAATGAAATCGCATGAAGAAACGTATAAAAATTTACATACCTATTATTATTTCTATTCGAATTTTCATCTATTGATGCCCGATAATTCTATGACAAATGTTCAAACGGTTGTAAATAGCTGTGGATTAACCGATGCCAAACGCGATAGCAGAATGACAAGAGCTACACTTTTTTTACACACTCTATATAAAGAAATTTGGAAGTTGTTTCAAGGGGACTTCCATTCATTGTGTTTCTTTTTGCGCACTTAAAAATTTCACGAATAGGCAGACTGATCCTTTGCCCCTTGTCGAGAGATTAAAAAAGAGTCACAGAATAACTACCAAAAAATCTTATTTAAGGAAAGTAACAAAACATTCTGAAACTCTGCAGACTACAATGAGTATCGAAAGTCCGACTTCTAAAAACATTTTAAATTGAAAAAAAGTGCCAATTTCAGTTGAAAATGCAATATGCTATAATTATCTAGAGGAAGAACTATATATAAAGAAAGGTAGCGGAGGTGTCCCTCGCCAATTTTGATAATACTGCAATATTTTGTAGTATACGTTAAAAAAGAACTATCGACTAAAAAACATGAATATATATTTATATTATATATTTATTAAAAAATTGTCGAAAATACACATATATAATTTTTACGTGTAAATATAATTACGATATGTGATGTATTATTTCCTCATATTAACATTTTTCATATAGCTTATTTTACAAAAAATTACAATTAGGTGCTAACTGACCGCAAAAAATGATTTGATCGCATAAACCCCGAAATACGCCAACTTTATTTTTCAATATTCTTCCGAACACAACAATCTTTTAATAAATATATCATATTCTATTATTGTTGCAGACAAAAATCGATTTAAAAACTAAATTTTCCTTTTAAAAAATAGGTTTTGCTACCCTTTTGAAAAAAAGTGGTACATCTTGATCAGAGCTGGGTAACTATTTCATTTTCAATCTTAAATGGATTTTCAACCTATTCTCCACTTAAAATATCATTTTCCACTTTTTTTTGGTTCTGCCCTGGACAAGTTAGATAATTTATAAAAGAATATTCATATGAGGGACGCAATACTCAAGAAGCTATTGTTCCTTAAAGCAAACGTACACATCCACAAAGGTTTATTATTCCAATTATGCATTTTGTATTTTTCATTTTAAATATAAGTTAGAAAACAATGTTCTATTTTCCATTTTAAATGGAGTTTGTGAACCTATTTTAAATCCATTTGGAGAACCATTATTACCGAGCTCTGATCTTGATAGTATATTTTTTGTCCTCAAAATTTTGTCGTTGGTTTTATTAAGGTTACTTGATTTGTTTCTGATATATTAAAAAAAAACAAATTTAGAGGTAGTAAACTTGAGGGATGAATTTCACCCTCTAGAAGTATTTTTCCACCAAGAAAAAAAAACACATGTCCCTTGTTTTCTAATGTTCTACAACATATTGCAGTATTATCAAAATTAGCGAGGGACACCTCTAATAAAACAAAAATAGAGCAGTAGTAAGTCAAACGATTTAGCGAGCGAAAGACAGAAGCAATAATAGCCCATGAATGGGGTTGATGTTCCCCTTAGATAAGTGCAATACGTTAGGTGTTGATTGTGAGAAAGCATTGTTCAAGCTCGTGCCATGGGCATGAGTTGGCCTGTAATATGACTATATGCATGAAGAGGGTATTTTAGTCTTATGAATGCCCAGTTTAAAGTCGCCATTATCTTCTCATAACACATACGGGCACATGTACCAATTTCGTTAAGTGCGGAAGTGAGCAAGTAGTATATCTCTACCTATAACCTTTCCAACGACAAGGGTCACAACCTGAATGGGACGACATGTAGAGCGATGATGTTTGATCACGTGAAACACACGTGTCATGACCTGTAAAGAGCTAACTTGGTTTAAGTCCAAAGGAATTTCCTTCTTTATCTCCTAATCGGTATACGATTCATAGAATCAATTATGCCCTTGTTTAAAGTACTAAAGAGGCAGTTAAAGCATTTGCAAAAACGTCATTTAAAACCCGGTAAGAATGCTTGAATAGGATAAAATTACAAATTTAAGATTGTAACGTAGAAGCAGGGATAATTGTATTAATTTGAATACCTGATTTTCCCTTTAGGCTTCAATGTACAAAAATAGAGTAGGTTACCTCAAAAATGTAATTTCCGGCTATTCACGTCCCAGTAATAAGCGTTGAATAGAGAAAACTTAATATTTTCAGATTTCAGCGTAAAAGTCATGATTATTCTATTCCTTTGAATGCGCGATTTTTCTATCTGTCAAAAATGTCATCATAAGAATAAGATATCTTCAAAACTAATTCCTTTCTATTTACGTGGGTGTTTTCAATATATTATTTCATTCCTTCTAATTCGTTCACAAAATATGTGTAATAAAATGTTTTAATTTCTTCATGTGTAATATCAGAGTAATATAAGGTTTGAAATTTTAATTCTAATCAAGTCAAGTCTGCTTCTCTAGAGTTAAAATAATTTTAGTTCACACATTTGAATAAGATTTCATCTGTTGTAACGTATTCTCCTAGGGATTAATGTATTTTTAAAGACTTTTAAATAAATTATTAAAATATGAATAAACATAATTGAATATTTTCCGAATCTATAACTTATAAAACGATTTCATAATCTTACAAATAGGTTGAATAAAAGCACTTTTTCTTTTCCCGTTGGAGGATTTTTAGACGGAGGAAAGAATATAAATTCTTAATTCTTCTGAATTCAACGCTAATGCCATCTCTCTCGTATTCCATAAAGCAGATTAGATTTGAAATTTATTTATATCTATTCAAGAATTTTATCTATCTATTCAAGCCTTCTTACCGGGAATTTAAGGGAACACGGAAAAAACTTTATGAATGCTCATGCCGCCACAGAAACAGTAAAATATGGTACAATAATTTGTGGATGCCACAAATTACTAGAGATTTCATTTTAAAGTTTCTTTTTAAAAACTTTGAAAGTAATTCAAAAGATTTCAAGAGATTTAACAAAAGTTGCAAGTGTCAACAATATCAAGAACAATTCCTGGATTTTTTTTCCTAATTAGTGTAAGAGCAAATTTAATTTCCCCAAATTTACGCTCGTAATAATGAATATTTTTTCCTAAAAGTACAGGCCAGTCGTACAATATGGTATGATCTAATAAAGTGGATAACAAAAACAGGAATAAAAATATTCCGCGACTAAGAAAACATATTTTTAGTATTTGGAACCAATTGCAATTCAATGCACATTAGAATAGTATTGTATTTATTCATAAAGTGCGAAAATACACTTTTTGCGAATCATCATGGCATAATCAAGGGGGAAATACGCTTCATAACAATGAGAGATCCAAGGATGAACAGCGAGGGATAGAGAATTGAAACACATATTATTGTTGGGTCATATCTAATGATCAATTGCTATAATGTATGATTGTTGAGGAAATAATCCAAAACAAAATGACAACAATATGTGATAGTGGGAACACATGTAAAGAGTTATCGGACCCCTAGCGACTTCATAAATCACGTGTTTCTTTCTTATCATCCATTTTTGGATTCATGATGATAAAACAGACAGAGCAAAAGTTATGTTTGTTTATATCTTGAATTATGGAATTTACAAAGTCATTAACATTACACTTTCGGACAGAATTATGAAGCAGAAGTTATAAACGTTCAAATGAACGAAACAGTTTTTCCTAATTCTATTTTAACCGGAAATATTGTTCCAACTGAAAATAACAATTAACAATAGACATTAGAAGTTTCTTTCATACAGAATTATATTTTCAAAACAAATAAATCAATATTTTTTCTTTTAAGTTAAAAGCTATCAAAATTCTACTTAAAATGAACCCAGGACGAAGTCACTTTATCAATTTTTAAGAATATATTGCAAAAAAACGTAAAATCTCAATGACTTATAAAAATATCAATAACTTTCGAAATAAATTGTTTTAATAATTTTTACAAAATATTATTTCCCTAATAATCAGGTGATATTGAAATATTCACGTATTTTGAATCCTTTCAGTCCTTATACACGTGTGATAGCCGGTTTTTAAGCTTTTTTGGATTTTTTTTTGACGAACAATAAAAACATAGAGGTTTAAACTATCGAATGAACTAGAATCGTTGGAGAATATTGAAAATTGAATAATAAAATTGACATTTTGTTAATAATCGAATAAAATCATGAGAGTTGAAATTTAATTTTCAAAAATATATAAATTATTATTATTATTTTTGACATTTTTATTGTTCACAAAAAAAAATCACACGCGGTGACTACCTTAAAAAGAAGAAATGCAATCTTTGATGTAATTAAATTTAAAAGAACGTAAAAAATTATCGAAAAACAGGTGAACTCACAATTCTGACCGGTAGTGTACTGTGTACATCATTTAGTTTTAATTTCTTATTACAACATAGGATTAAAATAAAATGAATCTAGTCAGTCAACAACGTCATGAAATACGAACCAGAGAATGAGATCTAATAGTTTAAGAGGTATACCATATAACTAAATAGAATTGATAGAATAACTAACTAACTAACTAACGAACCAACCAATATGTACCAATGAAAACTGAATAAAATAAGATGTAAAACAGGAGGAAGGTTTTTTTAGATGAAAAAGGTCATGGCTAATAAGTGTGAAAAACATTTTCGAGGAGATCATCATTATTCTTAATGTAGTTCTAATAGAAATGACTAGTTTCTAGTAAATTCAAGGTTTTTTCACTTCGTATGACTAAAACAACATTTAATCTAGAAATCCGACCGGCGCCGGTTGATTTCGAGAATTTCCATTATCAGACGCAACCTTGCCTCAGAATCTTGCTATTTTCGTAATATTCGATAATGTTCCGACAGTGAAGTGCGTATTTGACATTGTATTTGCAAAGCTCGCGTTTTTCTTGCTTTTAAGTCAGCCAACTCGAGTAACATAGCCATTAAGATCTATTATAAAGTCTAAAAGCTGCCACATATGTTTGCATACCTATAAATCAAGTTCAATATACACTTGAGCAAAATCTGATTAAACTAATTAAACTCTACCTTACATTATATGTAATTGCGAAGTAGTGAAAATCTAATTAACGTGGCACTCAGGATCTTAGACATCCATTAAGAAACTACATTTTAATTATTGTCGTGATTCCAAATTTACACCTTGAAATTATCTCAAGTTTATAACTTTCGCATGACGAAGCAATTTCAGTGAAAAATTAAAAATATATTAAAGAATCATATAGGTTTTAAAGTGTAATAAGGAAACGAATCATTTTGTTAGATGATTTCAGATTGTTAGATAGATTTTCTAGTACACATTACACGTCTCACATGCCATAATTTTAGAAAAACGTGATGTATCAGCGTATCAGATATAGAAAATATAACAATACGTGCTGAATCACTAACCTACTTTTATTGTTGTATACTTATGAACTGCAAACAAACTGTGACTATAATTTCTAGATTAAGAAGTTCTTGAAAAATGAAGAAAGAATAAGAGTCTATTTTTCTGGATTTAGAGATCATTTTTGAGATCTCAGATTCCATATTGTGGTAATAAAAAAATTTAGCAATCCAATTCCTGACATCCCTATTCTATAAGCATTGTTCTCTTTTCACACCTTAAATTTATTTCTGTATCAGGCTATAATCTCATGGCCTTTAGGCATCAGTAACTTTTGAAAAACGATGTATTCATGTCCCTATACTGTGAGAATTTAAGAGATAAAGGATATTTTCTTATAAAAAATTGTAGTTTTCAGAATTTTTCTAAGATAAACTCTGGGTGATACAAAATATTTTTCGATAAGATATGTCTGATATTTGTAATATTCTTTTGAACGTTCAAATGAACACATTTTTGTAATGATAGTATTTTAAATTAGAAGCAGTTATTTCTAATTGGAACAATATTTCTTCTAAACTTCTGGTACATTTTTCATCATTCTCTTATAGATTCTTAAGATCTACGAAAGCAGAAAAAATACCTTCCAATATCTAGGGGCTCGTCAGAGGTCATCGATTCTACGCACATCTGCAATTAACGTTACTTATCCTCTTATCATATTCCTTTAGCGACATCAGCGTTTATCTACATATATTTTTAAACTCTCTAACGAATAAGTGAGGTGGCTGGAAACAATTGAGTTTCTATATTTATTTCAGAGAATTGCGCAAGATTCTAAATTTAACATGCAATAAAATTAATTTTCATAGTTGTAATACAGATTGAAATATCAAGCTGATGAAAGAATGGGTTGGATCATCTTCATTCGTTGGGGGTCTGATAACCTTTCACACTCTCGTTTTCGTGGAAAATTTCTCCACCAGAGCAGAAAAACTAAGTGCTGTGCACTTGGAAAAAAAAAAGAATCTATAATCGGTTTATCACGTTTCAAACTCGAGATTGTGTTTTTCCATTAGAATATTGGAAGGTAGAAAATAATTTACAGAAGAATTAATTATTAGAGTTGATGGGAATGGAAGAAATAAGAGATTTTATTTTGGAAAAAAGAGCAAATTTCTTTTTTTATTCGCCTTTTCCGGGGTCTTAATTAGAAGAATATTAAGCCTTATAGTGCAAAGTTTTATCACTTGAATTTATTTGCAATCTGAAGAATTTTCTCTATTCAAAATTACAAGATCAGTTCCATCTATTGTGTAAAAAACAAACGTATTCTTGATAACGCAGGAAGTTGTTAAAATGTTTTGAAAAATATAAGACGTCGATAAAGAAGGTTTCCTTTCCATAATTTAAAATATTTGATAAGCTCTCTTATTTTAATCTAATTAAATAATCAAATCAAAGAAAAAGAGATTATTTTTCGATAATATTAATCTGATGGTCGTTTAATATTACGTAAGGAATTCAAGGTTATCATTAAAAATTGATAATGAATAAATTAGTTTTGTTTATTAAATGTAAAAAATGTGATTATCCATTCTCGGCATTGATTTTGTAAATAAGAACCCTATCTATAAAAAAAAAGAATTAAAGTGAGAGACTATCAGGCTGATTATATAGTGCACGTGTCGGAGGAGCATTGGCCAGACGTTTCCCATCAAGAAAGGCAATCCTTTGATCACATTTTGTCTATAGATCAAGTTCCTCTATTCTGAGAGGAAACAAGAACCAACTTGAGATGCCTACCAATGCCTACCTAGTCATAATGGAGAGATGATAACATTACGGTGTTTAAACCTCTGTCGCGCGTGCGAAAGAACCTTGGGTGGTTTATTTACAAGCCTTCATCTGATATATTAAATACGAAGAAAAGGTAATTAAGCAGTTTTAGAAAAATAATCCTCTATCGATTTCTTATCGCTTCAGTCAAACATAGACAGTTAAATCAAAGACGAATTGTATCCAATTTTTTTTCGAAAAGAATTTAAAAAATGGCTAGCCTGACCAATTACCCCCCCCCCTAGAATACCTGCTTAGGGGTGAGATTATACCTAGGATGATAGGATCGAACCTAAGTAGATTTCCTGTGGTCCAAGGTCTCATACTCTTTCACACTTCTCACGGTGTAAAAACTGCAGGCAATGTGAAATTCTAGTCTGATTGACACCCTGCTTTCTTGCTCACGTAATCAATCATTACTTTTGGAGATTTGTTAATTAATGGTATATAGTTTAAAAAGGAGAACTAAAATATTTTTGACACTGAGGAAAAAAAATTGCAATTTTTTAAACACGCTAGTTTTGAGTTTATGTAGCATTAGCTGTCAGTCTTTAAACATAAAAAAATCCAGACGAAAAATTATATATAAAATATAGGTAAGATATATATTTTGTCCTACAAATATATTTTATATATAAATTATGTATATTATTTTTATGCGTAATTTTCTCATCTGGAAAGCAGAGTGTCAATAACTCCATAATTTCAAATTGCCTGCTGTTTTGACACTTTAAGAAGTGTGAAAGAAAAATTGTTCTAAATAGTGATAGTAGTAGTAGTAAGACCGTTGCGCAGGAGTAACCTGCCCTGATGGTGGGGCATCCCCAGCCGTCACCACAGGGGGTCCACTTGGGTTCGATTAAAAGTATAATCTCACCCCTAAGCAGGTATATAGGGGTGAGTCGTGAATCTCCCAAGTCCCAATGAAAATCTTCTGAAATTTGAGAAACAAAATTATAAACTTTTTTTGCAACCTCCAGAGAAACACAAACTAAAATGCCTTTTGAAATATCCTTTTAAGTATAATTCCAATCTAATGAATTTTTCATTACAATATTCTTTCCCTCATTAATATAAAATGATAAAAGATTCGTGAAACCATAAAGAATAATTGCAAGCATAATTAAAGCGAATTGTGTATTCTATAGGTAGCCTTTTTGCATTATATTATAAAGATAAGATCTTCTTATAACTTAATTAAATATAACTTTTGTCTATTTTCAATCCTTTCTTATCCGCTAAACGTGATTCATAATAGTAGTACTTGCAACTTTTGAAAAAAAATTGTATTTCCTAGGAAACGAGTTCGTTTCGTAATTATTCGATCGTAAGAATTTCAATTACAAGTTGTACTACATAGCTACCTATTTCGCAAATGAGATTTACAAATCTGATTCAGAATAACAGTTTGTTTACGTATTAAGTATTCAAGAGTTTGAATAGTTTTCAAATTTCCGAGGAAATGTAAATTGAGTTCAAAACTTTTGATAATTTAGAGACTTTTTAAAAGGGCGAAAGTTAAAATAAGTTTTATTTTTTCATTCATTCAGTTATTAAAATGATAAAAATATCGCTCTTTAAAATATTTAATAATAAAGATTCGTTTTAAATCGATTCAAAAGTAATGGTTTTGAGTTTCAAGTTTAAATAAGACACGTTACGAGACTTCTACGATTTTGACGGAAAGTTTGCATTGTTAGAGGCAATCACGAGACTCGTGTGTGTCAATGTGAATATACCTCACAAAGTAATACATTTGCATAGGTAATTGCATTCTGAAAATTGCGTTCGTCGCACTACGTGCATACTGTATATATACCTATATATACATATAACTTGCGTCATTCCTGCAGATTTCGAGGTCGAACAACGGTAAGTAGCTATTAACAAACTTCCCGAAAGAAGCAAATGGCAGTTGTGACCGATTACTGTCTCTTAATTAACCCCTGATTAGAGGAAACTTAATACTCTATTCAGAAAAAATTACTTTAGTTTAGTCTTCCGTTATGTCCTAACAACTAAATTACACAG
The DNA here is from genome assembly GCA_032275145.1 of Synergus laeviventris. Classification (NCBI taxonomy): domain Eukaryota; kingdom Metazoa; phylum Arthropoda; class Insecta; order Hymenoptera; family Cynipidae; genus Synergus; species Synergus laeviventris. Next base: position 7,868,304 of record JAUESI010000038.1, on the reverse strand, counting down.
ATAAATGTATCTGTTTATAGAAGTTAGTGAAGTTACGATAAGTTAGTGGTAATTACTATACGTATAATGATTTAGATATTATTTATTGCTACTCACATTTATTGGTACCTACATCCGGGAAGTTGATCCCATGAAATAGATAAGTTCTTGCTGAAGTCTTGTGATCCGAAGGAGGAAAATCTGGATCGTCCATATCGAAGCACACACTCTCTTCAAATTCTGTTAAAGTTCTTTCATCCATTTCGGAAATTGTCACCAGGGATTGTGATACTTTTTTAGGTATTTTCGAATTTGGGAGATTCGGCCAACTTTGTGTGTGGTGTCTGAAATGAATTTGAAAATGAGAAACAGATAAAATAAATTCGGTGCAAAGTGCATAGTTTAAGTAATTTTTAGTTCAAGTATTATTATTTCTATTTTTTCTGATTAATAAAAATATATCAGAGTTAAATAAACAAGATAACCCGAGGATAACCCGAGCGGTACTTCTGCAATCGATGCAAACTGCACTTAAATTGCGATCTATCAAGTAATTAAATAATAATTATTTAATTAAAAATTAGACTATAATTTTAATTAGTGTACAAAAAATCGCTTTAATACTCTTTATAAGCTCTTCCACACTAAAGTGATAATTATTTAAAAAGAACATCATATACTTTTTGTACATTTTACATAACAGTAGATGAATAGACAAATGTAAAGCCATTAGCCAGATTTCGTATTCTAAAATTAAAACATAAATTCTGTGAATGACAATACCTAGAGGTAGAAAGGAGGCTTAGGATGTCAAAAGTTAACGAATGAGTTCCGGGTGATCCTAATTTTGTCGATTAAAGCAAAAATAAATTCCTCAAGGTTGAAGGATTGCAAAAAAAAAATAATATGAAAGGATGTCATTATGACAGTTTCAAAGATAGAAGAATGCTACATTTAGTTTTAAATAAATACACTACTACAGCTATTTTAATAAATAACTGTACATATCTAATATAAAGTAATTATTAAAAAGCATATACAATATATGATAGTACAAATAAAATGAATAGTATCAAATGTATGTTCACTAAACTCTATTCATATTTTTAAAAAAAGTCTAGATAGATTAAAGTAGTATATTTGTTGATATAAAATCTTCAAATAATTGAATTTAAATGTAAAACAAAATAAGATCAAAGTTAAAAACATGTACACTACTCGTCAGAAATGCCCAAATGCCTTCTATCCGATGTGAAGTAAAGTTTCGAAAGAATAGTGTATTTCTATAAAAAATGAATTCATGATACATGTACCATAGACTATAATCATATAGAAATGAACTATTTTTTCGAAACCTGCTTCACACCGGAAGGCATTTTTTATGTGTAGCCGCGCAGTGTACTTACGGGCATTTATTCTGGTAATTATATCATATTCATATGAGCAAAAGCTTACCGGGGTTTTTCCACAATGTTTACTTTTTCACAAAAATATAAATCAGTAGTGCACAACTGTAAAGTACTTGAATGCGGATGTCTGTACATTATTATTTTTTTTAAAGTAAAAATATAGCAATTCCCACATGCCCTTAATAAAAATATTAAATAAGGGGGCAATTTACTTTCATCACACTATACTTCTCAGCTAATCCTGAGTGTCTATTAGTAAACTTGAAAAGTGTTTAATATATGTATATTTACAGCATACTAACAAATTGTGTTATAAAAAGATAAAAGAAAGTAAAAACAATGTAATAATACGAGAATGATTTATCATGCGATCAATTCCAGGAAAAGTCATTCATTTTATAAAATAAGATTATTACCTTATTATTTTTATATATTAAAATTACCGCATTACCTTTCGCGTGGATCCAGTTTTTCAAATGAAAAACAATTTGTCTAAACTTTGACACTCGTCTGTTGATTACCGAAATATTTATATATGATATATAGCTTTTATACACAATACTTTTTATCGCAAAAAAAAACTGAACTGCGTACAGCGTGCAAAGCAACAGCCGGTTAAGACTGTTAAATTAGAAATATTTTATATTCTTTCTAATTTACTGAAAAGATACCACGGATTGATGCTTTTAAGACATAAAATTTAAAAAACGAAGCAAAATTTAGATTGTAAATAGAAAAAACAACCAGAACCAAACAATCAAGACAACCACCGTGCTTGCACCGTGCGGGGACTGATCTGAATTCTGATCGTCTTTTTTTTCTCTCTCCAGTTTTTATTCTTACGTCAGGGGCGTAAAAATAGGCGATGGTACCTATTAAGATCTTAAAATTTTGAAATCTAATTTTTGAAGATAATATAGAAGATTAGGATTAGTGACTAAACTGCTTCATCACAAAATTCTTTTAGGGTAGTAACACATATTAGTTATAAGTAACCGATATTAAAGAACTGTTAAATATTTTCATAAAATTGTCAAAAAGATAAAATTATTAAAACAATTAAAAAGTTGTCATCGAATTCAAACTTCACAATTTTCAGTTCATTTAATTTGAGATCGTTAATTTTAACCATTCAGGTTTTTTTTAGATAAGTAAAAATGATTAAAAGTCAATTCTTAACTTATAAATTCCAATTAATGTAACTCATAATCTTCGAAAACAAATACTTTTTCACAGTACATGATAATGATAAATATAAGAGAAATTAATAAAAATTACAGAAATATTAAATGGTGAATATACCTTATAGTTAAACTATGAAATCAAATTAAGTCAAATCTGGCATTGTAATTAGTATAAAGAGTCATTATACTTACAATTTTTGACTGATGTTGTCTCAGACTTAGAGCTGAAACATTGATTTATAACTTAAAAAAAATAAATAAATGAAATAGCAGATACAAATAATATCACAAATGAACTGAAAGTATAACTAAAACATAAATAAATGTATGAAAATTATAGTAAACTGCATTGTAACTAAACACTTTTTAAAACAATGAATTTTGAATTTGAAATTTTGAAAAAGACGTAAATGCACGTTTACGAAGGAGCATCATATAGGTCTCTATGCTCAAACCATACATATCACAGAACTATCACGTTCTCGGAGGGAAATGCTATAAAAATACAATGTGATTACAATTTTTTAAAAGAACTTTTCATAGATAAAAGTATCCAGAATACTTTTCCGCTATAGAAAATAATTTGTTATTGTCCATAATCATAATTGTAAATGCGCTAAATTTGTTCTTTATATCTGTGGTCTCATTTTTGGATACATAGTTCTTTCTGGAAACGGTAATCTTGGTCTACAAGGAAATGTACCTCTATCTGCTGGAGAATGCATAGACATCATTCTTAAACGCATATCCTATTCAAACAAAAAATGTATAGAAAAGAAATATTTGAACAAAATAAGTCACAAAATCGCCTGCGAATACATTCTGAGTAAAAGTATTTATAAACTACTGATACTTATTCTATTACAAACAAAAATACAAATCAAAATCTTTTTTTCTTACATCATAATATACTGGAAAAGGTATTCCACGTATGTAGTAAGCTAGTTCAGAAGCTCGTCTCCTTTTATGACATTCCCTCGACATTTCATATTCACTATACAGTATTTCATATCTAGTTAAGCTTACAAATAAGAAGTTTTACTTTGATATACATTTAATATTCATCGCAAAGATTTGTTAGTTTAATATCATTATTGTACCATATTATTAATTTACAAAAAGGTTCTACTTATTAGAAGAAACAAGATTTAGATGTATAAGAACCCTGCACGCCATACCTTTTACTTCGATAATACAGGAACAGATTTCTACTCCTCCATCTGCTTCTATCTCTTCTCAATTGTTTTAAATAGGACTGCCTAGGTGCATCGATTTCTTTATGCCATTCATCAAGCAACTTAATTTCCTCACATAATTTCTACTCTACTTTTCCATATATTTCTTTTTGACATTCATAAAGCATTACAAACATCGCATTATCTTCTCGTTTCTTCAATAAGATATGTTCAGATCTAACATCATTTTGAAGTTCACTGTTTTTAACAGTCTCCTCATTTTTGTGATTTCCGATTCCACAAAACTCTTGTGTTTATTGATTGCTTCCACCTAGAAAAAAAAAAATATGTATAAAAAAATATACCTCAGAAAATCTTGAGTTTTTTTATTAAATCATTAAAAATATTGTCACGTCTATAATATAACTTTACTTACTTTTTTGAAAATGCCGAATATTTAATTTTCTTTTTCTCTTTGTATTTTATAAAAAAGTCTTATGCCTGGACGCTATTAGATAATTTTTTGTAATCTGGTTGGAAAGGATACAAATTTACTCGTATCTCCAGTTAATAAACTTCAGAAATAAAATAAAACCTAATTTGAATTTTAACATTTAGAAACATAGTACAAATATCATCGGTACAAACTTTTGTGGGATGGACTTAGATTTTTCTGCATGCTCATTCAAATAATACTTCTTATAATACACTTCTATCTGTTTTAAAAATTTTATTAAATTTTTAAATTTTATTTTCTGTCTACTTTTTGAATGCTTTTCTTCATTTTCTTTTTTCGTCTTCACTTCCCGATTTCTCAGGATTCTCATCAACAAAACTCATTTTCATATTCTTGTTATTCAAGTCGAAATGTGTATATTTTGTCTGTTTTTAAAAATTCAACTTCTTATTGTGTTCACAATTTGTCAAGTAATACATAAAGAAGGTGTAAATAGAAATTATCAGGTTGATACATATGTAATCTACTATCAAGCTCATTTAAAGACTTTGTACGAAAATGTTTATATGTATTGTAAAGGTTAGAAAAAAATTTTTTTAAGGGTTTAAAGATAGGTCACATTTATCATATATATATCACATCAGCTTTTCATACTTCGAAGTTAAAAATTGAATGTAAAAAAAATAAGATATTAATTGAACAAAAATAAGTTTCCCGCAAATTTATGAAAACGTGTGACACAAATATAAACACCAAACCACAAAATTCATTAAACTTTGATCCAATGAAAAGTTTCATGGAACGTTCGAGGTCACGTGAAACATTTCAATGTTTCAAAGATGGCGTCGGGAAAATTCAAATTATACCACCTCATCTCTGACAATACACACAGTACCTTCCTTAAAGCATGTTTAAGTATTTAAAGTAACAATTCAACACTTCTCTTTAACGCATTCACAAATATTATAGTTTTACTGAAGAAATACTAAAAAATATTCCAAAACAAGTTTAAATTTGCGGCAATGGTGTGTGCGGTGTGTGACTATATACCTAACCTGATCTGAAACTTTGACAATGAAACATTTGAAAGTTTCAATATTTTAATGAAAAGTTTCATTGCTCTCAAGTCTCCCAACCCTAAGTAAAAGAGACAGACTACGGAAATTGGACAAAACATATTTCTATCTCTTTTTCAGGCAGTCGGTTGTTTTAGGTTTGGGACAAATTGAAAAAATTGTCAAAACCAATAGTCTTCTTCTTCTTGGTTGGTAAAATGGACTTTTAGCCAATAGCCATCATCGTTGCCTATTGGCTAAAATGACTGCGATTCTCTGCGACTGCGTTCGAACCAATGGTCTTGAATTGCGTAACGAGTGCGTGCGTAGTAACGCGTTGTCCGCTTTATTTACGTGTTACTGGGGGGCACTCTATGGTAGCGACGGTAGATGGTAGAGGCGTGTAGAGGGGTGGAAGTTTGAGAACTACTCGATGCTATAGGCTATCACCAACTCAACAACGACGGGCAACAACGGTGAACGGCTGACGAGTGACGACACTGACGACTGTACTAGTGCGAAGTAGCGACTAGCGCGAAGTACAGGTTTCAAGATTCTTTACGATGCATTATTGGTTATTTTGTGTGTTTTGCATTCTGTAAAAGTTAGTGATTTCCGAGTCAAAATTGGTCACACTTCGTGGACGTCTCGCTTGAGACTTGGAATTTGGCACATTTCATATTATGGAGTCAGTGAATCGTTAGAAGATGTTGGTGAGTAAACAGCCAAAGGAAACTGGCAAGCTTTGAAGAAAACAAGAGCTCGAATCTCTTGATTATCAGCTATTATACCTATTTTTTCCTTTCTATATGATTGTGTAGTAGGAAATTAAGTATTATCTTAAAAAGGAGCAATGTCCGAAGTAAAAAAGGTCGAGTAAGATTTGAAAGTGTCACAAACGACTCCAAAAGGAGGGCGATTTTTTTTTTGAGGGAAAATGCTTAAATCAATTTCGGACCTGATTTTATCACTTCTTTCTACTTAAAAAAAAAAAAAGAATAATTTTTGAGACAGTGATGAATTTTCGAGTGGATTAAATTATATGTTTGTGAGATAAGGAAAGTTTTATCGATGGTGAGTTGTCCAGATGTCTTTGGAGTCTGGGGATCTTCCTTTTCTGAAGTGTGTGGCAAGAATTGATTTCATTCAGTAATGGGGTTTTGACGAATTTATTTTGTGAGTGAAGTTCTTTGTGAAAGGCACATCTTAAAAGGAAGAGGAGTCGCTATTAAATGTTTTGTTGGATTTATTTTTGGATAGTCGTTCAATTATTTATTTATGCATGTTATTTTTTTTTATTTCGAGGCGTTGTCACAGTGTTTTTTTTTCTTGTGCAATATTTCATATAGGAGAATGAATTTAATTCTTTAAATTGCTTTAAGAGCTACTCGCGGAAGAATGGTGTTAATTTCGTTTTCTTTTTTTTTTGTAAAGCGAGCTGTCTAATAATAACTCATATACTTAGAAGACATCGTTCCCCATGTAGTTTAATATAAAATATATTCTAATTTTATTCGGGCAGCCTTTTTTCTGGTGCAGATTATTTTAATTTTATTGGTATTTTTGCTAATAAATTTGATTTGTTAAACAGGGAGACGATCCACCATATCTTTCCGTAGGTACGGAAGTAAGCGCTAAATACAAGGGTGCCTTTTGCGAAGCGAAAATCAGGAAGGTCGTAAGATCTGTAAAATGTCGTGTCACTTACAAGCAGGGATTGGGTACTGCTACAGTTACAGATGATCAAATAAAAGGAACTTTAAGAGTAGGTGCTTCCGTAGATGCCAGGCACAATGACCGAAAGGATTTTGTCGAGGCGACAATTACTAAGATTCAAGATTGCAGTCAGTACACTGTTGTTTTTGACGATGGGGATATCACCACTTTGAGAAGAACTGCTCTTTGTTTGAAAAGTGGACGTCATTTTGCGGAGAGTGAAACTTTAGACCAGCTTCCCCTAACGCACCCTGAACACTTTGGGAACCCTGTAATTGGTGGTAGACGAGGTCGAAGGTCCAGACAAACTCAGTAAGTAGCGTATTCCATTTCAAAATGTCTAACTGTAGCCAAGAGATAAAGCAGAACGTATATCTGATATTTGACTCGTAAAACTTGTGTTTTTCTTTTAACAGAGATGAGAGCAGCGAAGATGAAGACAGCCCACCACATGGTTCGAACGAGTCTGGTATCGGAGGAGAAGGAAAAGAAGGCTTGGAAATCGAACCAGAAATTGGTAGAGTCGTCTGTGTGGAACTCGGCGATAAAAAGAAAAAAGACAACTGGTTTCCAGGACTGGTGGTTGCACCAACGGCTCAAGATACTGTAAGAATTAGAGTCAAAGATGATTACCTAGTTCGTTCTTTCAAAGATGCGAGATACTATACAGTTCCAAAGAAGGAAGCTACTGAATTTACAAAAGATTTGGTGAACAAGGTGGAAAATAGCGCTCTGAAAGTGGCCGTCGAAAAAGCGTTGCTTTTTCTGGAAAAGAATGAATTGCCTCCCCATTGGGACAAAGATTCCCTATTTGGAAATTCTGCTTCTAGTGGAAATAGCGATTCCGATGGAGACATTGATTCTGACAGTTCCGACGATGAACCACGAGAGGAAAAGGACCACTTTGTTGCCCAGCTTTATAAATTCATGGATGATCGAGGCACGCCGATTAACAATTGTCCCATGATTGGAGAAGAGGATATCGATCTCTATAGACTTTTCCGAGCTGTTTACAAACTCGGAGGCTACAACAGAGTCACGAATCAAAATCAGTGGAAGATCATCACTCGACGTTTGAGCTTTTCTATGCAAAGCAATCCCGCGACTCACAACTTGGTAAAACAGGCTTATAAAAAGTTCTTACATTCCTTTGAAGATTTTTATAGAAAGTTAGGATGTACTATGGTGAATCATCCGAGAGGAAGTGTTAGAAAGCAACGACCTGGTCGCAGTTTAATAAGGGATAAGGATAGAAATACCCCGGTTCCACCACAAGTTAAGTCCGAAAAGGAGGACGAGGAGAAGGAAAAGAAAGTTGAGGAGGAGAAGAAGGAAAAGCGAGAGATTAAGAAGGAAATTAAGGAAGTGAAAGAGGAGGAACCCCCAAAGCCTGTGAGAAAGAAGGAAAAAGAAAAGGAGAAGGATAAAGAAAAGGAAAAAGAAAGGGAAAAGGAACGTGAAAAAGAAAAAGAAAGGGATAGAGAAAAGGAGAAAGAAAGGGAAAAGGAGAGAGAAAGAGAAAGGGAAAAAGAAAAGGAAAAGGAAAAAGAGAATGAAAGAGATAGAGAAAAGGAGAGGGAGAGGGAGAAAGAGAAAGAAAAGGAGAAAGAAGAATCTGAAAGTCTAAGTGGACAAGAAAGTGATGTTCACATTGAAGAAGAGGAATCCTCAAGTAGCGAAAATTCCAAAAAGACATCCAGATTTACTTCCATTTTGAGTAGAGGAAAGCCAAAAGAGGATAAAAAAGTTAAAGATGAAAAGAAGAAGGTTTTTGAAAAGAAGAAAGTGGATCCGAAGAAGCAGGAGAAGAAGGAGGAAAAATTAGAAAAGAGAGAGGAAGATACTACAAAGACCAGGTCCAAATCCAAAGACGATGCCACGAAAGCAAAGCCGAATGCCGACGCTAGGGAGTCGAGAACACCCTCGAGAGAACCAGAAAAAAAACCTTTTTCAAAACAACGGCGTCTAACTGAAGAAGAAATGAAGAAAAAAGGTCGAAAACGAAAAGATACAGATGGTGAAAAATCACGAGCGGATGAACAATCCGTGGATTATGCACCTTCTTATAAAGGTCCTGTTGAATTAGGAGACAGACTAAAGGTTTATTATGGCCCAAATCACGAGTCCAAGGTTACTTATGAGGCGAAAGTCATCGACATGGAAAAAGACGGCACCGAACCTAGTTATCTTGTCCACTACACTGGTTGGAATACGAGATACGACGAATGGATTAACGGCTCTCGAATCGCCCAGAATTTCACTCAAACTCCGGGAAGAGTAAAGAGACCCAAAACAACTCCTCGTCCTCAAACTCCTGGAGCATCTTCTTCTGGGAGTGGAAAATCTATTAAGGCTGCTGGATTGATAACTCCTGGATCGCAGACCCGAAGAAGAGCTCTAAGTGTCGCACCTTCTTCAGGAACTCCGTCGATGATGAAAGAGAAGAGGGAAGATAAAGAAAAAGATAAAGAAGGTTCGATCAGATCAACGACTCCACTTCTTGGTACAAGAACTAAAAGTCCGGCAACTCCAGCAACTGGGAGGTTGAGTAGAGCGACGAGAAATGCAGAGAGTGTAATTGAATTGAGGAGAAGAACGAGAAGAATGTCGGGCCATACGGATGTAACAGCAGCTTCTGAAAGTGAAGAGACAGATTCTTATGAGTCTGATACTGAATCTGAGCAGACGAGAGGAAGATCAAAGGAAAAAGAGGAGGGAAATCGCAGAGAGGCGAAACGAAGAGCAGAGACAAAAATTAAAATGGAGGCGAGTGAAGGTGAAGATGAGAAAGAGATTGTGGAAGAGCCAAGGAGAGGAAGGCGGCTGAGGAGAAACCTGGGAAAGATTCTTCCAGAGGTTAAGTCTGAGCCCGAGAGTGATGACGAGCAACCGAAAGGTAGAGATTTTGACTTGAATCAGATTAGGTCAGAATTGAAGGGATTTGATAAGGCTGTGAAACTGGAAATGTTGAGAGTGGAACCTGAGCCGGAAGAGGGCGTTAAGCAGACTGTAGAGAAAGAAAGTCCAGAGAAATTAAGTGTGCCTATGTCGCCGAAGGCAGAGAAGTTGGAAAAAGTGGACAAGGTAGAGAAGATAGAAAAGGTTGAGAAGAAACAGGAACCAATCAAGGTAGAGAAGAAACCGGAACCGGCAAAGGTGGAACCGATCCTGGAAGTCAAAGCCCCAGTTGAGAGTACAGAAGATATTTACGAGTTTAAGGAACCAGAACCGTTTGAGTTTGAGGTAAGAATTTTTATAGATAAGGTAATAGTAATTTGAAAATTCGATTTTTAATTTGATTTAATATTTGTTGTCTCCTTTCTAGGTTCGAAACAAGTCTGGCGGTGACAAGGACAAACTAAAGCGACGAGTTTTCGAAGATCCCGTCAAGAGTAGTCCCAAGAAAAAGCAAAAGATGTCTTTGTCTCCAAAAGAAACAAAAGCAGAAGTTGACAACTCCGAAAACAGGAAGAAGGTCATTAGGAAGTCATTTGGCAGAAAAATCGAGGAACCTGAAGAGGGTGCTTCTACTAGCAGACCTTTACTCCAATCCTCCTGGAAATGTGAAGAAGCTTTTGATAAACTCTGCGAGAGTACCGCTTACAATCAGCCCAAACCTCCTCAAGTTGAAGATTCTAGTAGACAACCGGCTAACATAGATCTCCTCTTCACTGACTTACCAGGTGATGACGATGCTGCCGATGACCCAGAGGATCGTCTCATTATATCAGAAACAGAGTGTCCCGAAGTCGAGCAAGAGAATATATTCTCCTATCAACAAGAAATATTCCCTCCCAATGATCTTGACGTGGACTTTAAGGAAGATAAAAAGCCTAAAACGCAGGTTCAGAGAGAAAAACCACAACCACTTCCTCCCCCTTCAGTCATTGAATCTAAACCTGTTGCACCTATAGAATCAAAATCAACTCTTAGTTTGATAAAACCAATTTTATCTCCCAAGATTATTGAACCAAAACTTTTAGAGACAAAACCACTTGACTTTCCTTCTGTTTTGTCTCCTGCACCGACTGTTCCAGTACCAATCAGCGCCAGACTTCCAGTGACTTCTTCCATAGAAGAAAAATTATCAGCCGCTGCAGCATTTAGGAACAAAGTCAAAGACACCAAAAAGGACGACAATGGGGAAAGCTCAAAGAAGTTAGGACACTTTAAAGAAAAGGAAATGAGAAAAGCTGAATCCGCCTCTATGAGGAGGAGCAAAGAGGAAACTAAAACTAAAATTGAAGCGGAATCCAAAAAGATTTCCGAGGAACCAATCATGAAACCAATCACCAAACCAGATCCCGAGGTTCTAGAAGAAAAAGCAAGATCCCCGCTTATTGTCACTAAGGTAAAGGACGAAGTGAAAAAAATAGAGAAGAGAGTTGAGATTGAAAATTCATCTCAGAAACTCGATCTTAGAAAGTTCACTGAACAGAAGACACAAGAAAGACTAGAAGAGAAGTGGAAGAAAAGCGAGGAAAAGATTTTCCAAGAAGAAGATCGAAAGATTATTGAGGTGGAGAAACAGAAATCTGCTATTAGTGTAGACTTTGCTGATTCGACAGACAGCAGTGACTCAGAACAGAGATTAATTATTGATAATGAGGTCGAATTCAATGAGGAAAAACCCTCTAAGTTTGAAGTTAAGTTAAACTTAGAGAGGGATTCAATAGTTAAACAGAACTTGGAGAGAGATTCGATTGTTAAAACCCAGGAAAAAAGTTCAAGTCTTAAACTGAACCAGGAAAGAACTACCAATATCAAACTTAATCAAGATAGAGCATCAAATCTTAAACTAAACCAGGAAAGAGTTTCCACTTTTAAAAACCTCGAAAGAAACTCTCCTCTTAAAATGAATGCAGAGAAAAGTTCGACTCTGAAGAACTTTGAAAGATCTTCTCTTAAAGCGAACACAGAGAAAAGTTCCAATACTAAACCAAATCTGGAAACAAGTTCGACTCTTAAAGTTCTTCCAAACAGAGGTTCGAGTCTCAAACCAATTGAATTTAAATTGACACCCAAAATAAATGTAATTTCAGTTCCAGAGATGGAAAGAAATTTGAAAGAACTTCCTTTGGAGGAAGTGAAACCTATGATTCAGAACCAGGTTCGTCTTCAACAGGCTGGACTTCAATGCAAATTCACCAGAGCTGAAGAGGAAGTTGAAAATCTAAATTCCCTTCTCTGCGAAGAAGAAATTCCAGGTTCACCGACTCCAGGAACAGAGACTATCGACCAGGAAGTTGCAGGAACTTCACACACAACTCCCAAGGCGAAGATCGTGGACTCTTCAATAGTTTTGATGGAAATGCCATTTGCAAGTGCTCCAACTTCAAGTCCCACTTCTTGTGGCCCAATTTCAACCCTGAGTATGTCTTTGCCACAAAGTAGCAGTGCAATGGTCCCAGTTCCTCTGGCGGTTCAACATGTTCCAATGCCAGTGAGACAGGAACATCCAGCTCCTGTTCAAAGACAGGAAAGTAACGAAGCGGCTCCTGTAATGGACAACACGCCTCCGACAACGCCTGATTCAAGTATTTCGAACCTCTGTGAATCTCCAAGAGAAGCGGGAACTGCAGGTTCGAGTCCGATGTCGGAGGACAGTTCAAAGTTGAATAGAGACACTTCTGAGGTTGATAATGATAGTAAGTTAGCTGGATTGAGTGAGGATGAAGCCTCGTTGTTGAACTCGGAAGGAAATGGGTCTGATAGACCCTTGAAACAGTCCCTGAAGAGGGCGATGGAGGAATCAGGAGCGAAGAAGAGGAAAAGAAATAGAAGCCATATTGAGAGTGGAGGAAATAATTTGGGAAAGAAGTCACCAAGACTAAGTGGTAGAAGTAGCAGGTATGGAGCTGGAAGTGATAGTGATGACACGAGCGAAGGGTCGAACCAATGTAGCAGTGGAAACTTAGTTTTGACGGGTCATGGTCATATTAATAGCATAACGGAATTGAACAGCTATTCATCGAGGTCACCCAGGCCTACAAAGTACAACTTCTATGTGGAATTAGGTGAGTAGCAAAATTGAAAACCTTAGATTTTTATATATTAAAAACATTTTAAATTGTAATTTTACTAATAAAATCTTTATTGAAACAGATCCGGAATGGGATGGAAGTCAACGAATAGCTGTTTTGCAACAAAAACTCAGTGATCTGAGAAAAACTTATAACTCGGTAAAAGTTGAACTGGCAGGAATTGAGAGACGACGAAAAAAATTAAAGCGACGAGAACGAGAAGGTTAGTATACTTAATAATTTAATTTGAAAGCAAATTGGCTCACTCCTAAATTTTATTTCACAGCACTGAAAGCAGCCAAAGCAGAAATGCAACAAGCCTGCTCGTGATGAGAATATTCGATCAATGGACGTTAAAATTAATTCTTGTGTACAGACAAACTTCCAGCATTTGAATATGGTAATGTGATTTGTGCAAATGCCTAGATTTTAATCGAGTAAACTTTGGTGTTTCCATTATCTAATTGTAATGGGTTATATGGCAGCTTAGGTAAGTCTCTTCATCCCCTAGAATCAGTTTGTAGATAATATATCAGTGCATAGCATGAAAAAGGTAATTTTACATAGGTGCGTAAATTTAATATTACGTACTTTCAATGTTATAATCAAAACCCTTGAATGCATTCATGGTATATAATAAATGGTTTTAATTTAATTTTAATTTGCTTAACACTCAAGAAAACTTGTTAATTTTTCAAAAATCTAATTTATTTTCGGTGATATGAAACACATCACAAAGTTAATTATCTGTTTTTTAAAAAACTATTACATACCCAAGTAATTTGATTGAGCTAGTGCATTTGAGGGTTAAGCCTATCGTATCGTTTTTCGACGCGAAGCGCAAAATCATAGGATGGAAAATGATTTACTTCAAAGGCACGTTTATAAGGCTGAAAAAATTATAATATGTGCTTCAGTTTCTAATATTGTCGCCTTTCAATTTAAACGGGGAGTCGTGTGCAAAGAAAACTCTTCAGTTTCAAAAGACTTTTCAGTGTTACGTAATTTAACAGCTGGTTGTAGATACATTCAACCTAAATATTATAAAATAGAACTTTTATGTTAGTTATTTGTAAAAAAAATGTTACGGCGTACGCTGAAATATTTAAGTCTAAAATTACAATCAATTATCGAATTGTCTAGGTGATATTTAGATTGTTATTTATTGTAAGGTAATTTATTGAGATATTAAAACGTAATTTACTAATATTATTCGAGGAATCAAAAAACTGACATTTGATATTTGCACTTGACTCCTTGCTTATATATAACTAGAAATTTCCTGTATCAGGAATAAGATCTTCCAAGGCTCTTCGTTTGACAATTGTATAATTCAAGAAGTAGGAACTTTAAAGTCTAATGTTCATTCATCATTAATAATCAAGGCCAAATATTACTATTAAAAATATTTTAGAATCTAGTTTCCATTGGAGAAAATTTTCGATACTTAACATATTCTCGATTATGTAATTTTTTCTCTTACACGTATTTTGTTTTTTTATTTTTTTCGAAAATTATTTTTATGTAACTTGATTGTTGTAAGATTTTATTTAATACGTTCTATTTCTATATAGTTTGGAAATTTATCTCAAAGAAAATATTTTTTTGTAAGACTTAATTTAATATTTAGAGCTTTCGAAGAGTCTTACTGGAAGAATCAGAATTTTATTTTGCGCACATCTATATGAACACAGAGTTATGAAAATGAGAAATCTTTCAAGTTTCTATACATCTGTGAACATTGGTATAAGATTTTCGTGTCACTCAACATTTTAATACTTTTGCTTGTAAAACGGTTCATCGTGTAGGTATTTACATAATATGATTAAGACATCAATTAAATATATTGTAATGTTAGATAGAAAAGTTCTCTACATCTCAATATACATATGTTTAACATCCAAAGCGAATAATCGAATTTAATTGTTGCGCCAAGCGTTTCACAATTTGTTTTAAAAAAATTATGGAATGAATGCTGTAAATATAACATTATGAATAATCACAAGCTTTTTTATTTAAAATTCTCTACTTCACATGTTCATATTAGAAATTTAATTTCTTAATGCATAAAAAATTTAAAGTTGAAATAGTAAACTTTCAAATTTTAAACGTCTAAAAGTGAAAACTTTTGAATAAAAAATAAAATTAACAAGAGTAATGTTTTAATGGTTTATTCTAACTGTTTTTCAAACATTTTATTTTGAAGCATTGTGCTTAATAAATCGTCTAGAATTCTTACATATCTCCTTGTGTAACTATTGTTAGAAAATATTGGTTAGTAATATGTAAGTAAACTGGTATTTACGATAATTTGAATGTTTATAAATTTTTCAGCAGCTCGACTACCAGCGAATATTAATTTAACTTGTCTTCGGTTTGGACGTTGGTTCTTCGGGTTTACCCTGGAAAAGAAAAATATAGCTTAACTTATTATTTGCAGAAATATCTCAGAACCTTAAAAATCATTGGATTTTATATATATTCCTTATATGACATAGAAAATAATTCATCAATTCATGTCTAAGGTACCTCTTTTTGTTTTATGGCTTCTATAGCTTTAGTCGCCAAACTTCCGACAGCGCTAGTGGCAGCCGAACCTGCATCAATCACTAAATCTCCAGCCTCCGAAAGAGAAGTTGGAAATTCTGGCCATTTGATTTCCAACTGATTCTTATCTCCGGGTTTCACTGAAATTGCACAAAGGATTTTTAAAAACGCTTGATAAATATTTCTTAGATATAAAGAAAAAATATTACAGTGGTGATGGTTTTTAGATGCCTGTTTTATACAAAGTACTTCTGTTTACCAAATTGTTTGAAGGACTGAGGAAGAGGAAAGATGTTACTTTCAATTTAATTATATTTCTTTGGATTAAGGAATAGGTTCTTCATTTTGAAAGTCAACACTTTCGAGGAGGAATTTCTTCTGGAGGGGGTTCTTTTTCTAAATAAAATATTAAAAAGTGAACAT
The DNA here is from genome assembly GCA_032275145.1 of Synergus laeviventris. NCBI lineage: Eukaryota > Metazoa > Arthropoda > Insecta > Hymenoptera > Cynipidae > Synergus > Synergus laeviventris. The sequence goes on along the minus strand of JAUESI010000038.1, from coordinate 7,852,336 downwards.
TAGATAATACCAACAATATTGCAAAAACGAAATATTAACTTAAAAAGTGATTCCTATTTTCTTTTACTGAATCCTTACCACCATAAATGAAGTTATATCCAACATTCGTGTAATGCTTCGCAAAATGTACTCCATTTCGTGCTTCAGCAGGATAAATAAAAGCAGCAACGACTAATGAACCTGCACTAGTGTAAACCAATTTCTTGAATTTTCCTCCTCGAATTCCTAACAGGAATCCAAGTAAGCCTCCAACAGTAATCGCACCAACTCGTGGCAAAGGATTTGGGCCATCTCGAAGATAATCGACGAGAACTGGCATGGATCACAAATACAATTAGACATTAGTTAAAATAAGATCAAAATTGATCATACTTCATCATTTTCTTTTACTCACACGCGCTGTGTTCTTTTCCTGTGCTAATGGTGTTACTAACTGTATCAGAAACTAATTCATATTGTGAAATTACCCCCATAACACTTCTTCGAATGGTCCCAACACCCTGTTCCAGTACAGAAGGCTCAGTATCTTCCTTCTTAGCACTAAAAAATAATGCGATCAAATAAAAAACTAGAATTTTTTGTGGGAAGAAAGTTTCATTCACTGAAATATAGTCTTAAGTGAGAAAAACAGAACAGAATTTAATCATGAATTACTTGCGCTTTACCATGGCATATTCTTAGTACATTCGTCGAAAGTATAAATTGGAAGTTCTGAGGGCCGAATTAGCGTCTTTTTTTCAACTTCGTTGCTGCAAGGTTTTGGGCCATCAGGTGAAGTTTGCTTTAAGATCGGCACGGCCGAGCAGAGCCCACAAGGCATCAGAAATTTCTTAAAAAACTTTGTACAGAAAGATCATTAATAGTATTGTGAATTTAGAAATATTGCTTATAAATAGAATTATGCAAATTTTAATTAATCAAAGTTCATTGTAATTTTCATTTACAATCTATTTTAGAATAAACTATAAAAACATGAAGAACGTTATTATAGTTACCCTAATGTACAGTTAAATGAGTTAAATAAATGATTTGATTTAATTAAAGCAAATTTAAGGTTATAGATATCTTCTGCAAATTTTTAATTCTTTTTTAGAGAGATTAAAAACATTCTAATTATGAAAATACCGTGGATTTAAAAGTAAAAAGTACTTGATAATGAGATTAGTAATAGATAATTATAATTTCTCTAAAATAAATGTGTAAAACTCGCTTTTTGACAAGTGAATTTGACTTAATTGACTTGTGTTCCAAAATGAATTGACCTTCGACTAAAAAGAAAATATTGCATAATATTGTAGTAATTACCTTCATCTTGTTGCTATGTACAAAACTGTATATTATAATACACTCGTATAATTCAGGTAAATCAATTAATTTTCGAATCCTCGAGTACTAAAAGGCTAAAAAAAACTTCATTTCCAAAACAAGTATTTTTGTATAAATTTTACAAAGTTTCGAAATTTTAATTTACGTACATATCTGCCTCAAATGTGTCACTATTATGTGACTGTCACTGTCAAAAGGTTTAATTAATTTTTTTTAATCAACTATATACAAACGTTATTTTGTTTATTATAGGCTTTCAATTTATATTTTTACAGACTGAAAGACATGTGACGAGACGAGAACGAACAAGACAAGAACTCTGATCGAACAGATGTTGCCTGTCGGTGTCGGACCTGTCGCAGATCGTCAAAAAAGACACTTCCGGTCAACTACGCATGTGCAGCATTACGAAATTTAAAATTCGCAAACCAGGAAATCTTATTTTTTATCGAATATTCACTTTTCGGCATATTTTTCAATTGTGATGTTTAACGTTATGAGAAGAAAACTGTCAAAATTTGGAAGTAGGTTTATTTCTTTCTGCACCTATACTATAGTTTGTGTCTATTACGTATTTTTGTTTCTGAAATTTAAGTTATTATTTATTCTTACTTTGACACCGGTTCTTCCAAATTCTACTAAGGTCCCAGGTTGATAACTATCACAACGATGAACCGGTTCCCTGCAGGTTATATCTTTTCCAAATACATTTCCGATCGTAAATTCCAAGAATTTGTGCACGGAGTTGTTCATAATTAAGCTTTAGTATTTAAATTTAGAAGCTTTACTTTTTTTTATTATAAATGTTTACATTTTGAATTTAAAATTAGTAATTTGTAATGTGCCTGACATTTTGCAAAAGTAATTTTGACAACCGGAAGCGAATAACATTGATGCATCGCCTCTTGCGGATATCGATTGAAACTTTTATAACCCTACATTTTTAGAATTGAATGATCGAAGTGACAGTTGCTGACGTCCAATGTTTATTGTTTAAAAAAAATTAAAATCATCTAATTGATTTGGCCATGTTTACTCAAGATAGTTTTATTTACTGCGATTCATTTCCTGAATTTTGATAAACTGACAGTCAGTGAAAAATTGCTCCGAAATATTTTAAATCAGGTGATTTGTGTTTACTTGCAAGCTTCAAAGTTCATTTATTTTACTTTTTAATGAAAAATAGTCTTTTACTCTTATGTAATCGAGTTTTAATTTATCATTGTATTTCTTTGAATAATTTAATATTGTTAAATAATTCGACGAACTGTGAAAAACCGAGCAAATGATAGTGAATTAATTAGTTATCGTCAATTTTTCTAATTACCCTAAAATTTAACGTGCATCTTTTTTTCCAGATAAAATCCAAAAATGCCAGCTTCCCCATACGTGTCGCGAATCAATCAGATTGACGCAATTCATTTGGACCACGAAATCTTCAACATCTTCCGAACACAAGCCAAAAAAGTTACAAAATATATTCAACCAGGAAAGATCGACAAATGGCAACCAGAGTTTGACGTGCTTATCAAGTTCCTAATTTGGTACTCTTCTTTGAGAATAACAAGTTCGTCCTTTGGACAACAACTTTTAAACTTAAAATATGGTAACTTGAACCAAAAAAAAGCTTTTCTATATTTTCTGCTAACTGCATTGCCAAAATATATTCAAGAAAGACTAGTAGAATCCCAATTCGCTGTAATTCCACGCTACAACGAGAAAGTAAGATCTTGTTTAGAGTGGACAGCTAATATAATTAATTTCCTCGAGATCTTTAATTTGTTGCTTTTCTTAAATCGGGGAACGCAACCTCATTTAGTAGAGAAATTATTAGGAATCTCTAGTCAGCCTGTACAGATTCACAAAACGCGAAGTATAGGATATTCTTACATGACAAGAGAATTGCTCTGGCACGGCTTGATAGAATTATTTACGGTCGGTTTACCAATGGTAAATTTTTATTATTTCAAGCAAAAGTGGAATCAAATTTGGTCAAGAAAAAATAAAGTAAATACAGTTTCAAAAATAACTCCTAAAATGAATCAGTCGACAAATTGTCCGTATTGTAACCAAAGACCGATTTTACCAAGGCATGCGGGTTGCGAACACGTTTTCTGCTACTATTGCCTACAAGCCCATTTCATGGCAACTGATATGTTTCCTTGTCCAGAGTGTGGAACCAACTTGCATTCCTCTAATATGAGTCTTTACGTGGCATCGTAATTAGATAATTAATATGGAAAGAATAGAGTTTTCAAAATGTACGTTATGTACAGAAGTAGGTTAAAGAAGTCAGGAAATTGTTAATCTAAGTGTACATAACATAGCGAGTACCTTTGTACTTTTATATTCTGGTAATACAGTTGATTTTTAAATGTTATGTTGTTAGTATTTATTTCCTCACCCAGCGCTTGGAGTGACTTCATTCAAGTTCAAATAGTTTCAAATCAGAAAAATGAATAAAATAGCGTTATAAGTAGGGTGTGCAAAGACTGATTTTTATTAAAAAGTAGCAATACAAAATCTGATTCATTCTCAATACATCTTTGCTTCATTTCATCAATTATCAGCGTTATTTCCAAAACAAACAATAATAAATCAATACAGATTATATCTGCAATTTATCAAATATTATGTATCATATAAAAATATCATGCTGCACTATTATAAAACGTATACCGCTGCTTAGATGTAACTATTATTACATAATATATTGCTAGTTGCACCTAGATGGGCGGGTACGTCCCTTGATTATTATCGTATAATTAATCGCTAATTGTACAAAAACACAGAAAGTACATATAAATTAGTATATATCTCGACTCTTAAACCTGATAACAATATCCATTCCTTTAAGTAAACGTTATCGCTGGAATGTTGTTTATAATACAAATATTCAGAATGCCGGCTTCCGGGCGCTGCAACATAATTCATTATTCATACAATGGTCTATACCATAAACCGACTTTGGAACTCGCTTTTTTTACATCGCTTTCTAATTTTAACACAGGCGGCAAAATTACGTGGTCACGGATAAATGAGACGAACTGATTAAATCAACGCTCTTATCAGTTACGGAATACTTTATGTGACAAATTTTTACCAATGAAGAAGAAATACAATTCTTATACACTTAATCCAATAGCTTTATGACAAATTTTTAGTCCTATCTTCCGTTGGTTATATATTTGACATAATATTCGCTTTTACAACTAACGGTGCAAAAAGCAATTAAGTAATTAATCAGGAAGCTCTAATAGAAGCCTGTCCCCGGTCAGTCTGATTACGACTGCGTTCTATCGGACGCATTTTTACTATCTAATGTACTTAATGTACCAACCTTGCTTCTTTACCTTTATATTACAAAATCGATTTTAATTTCATTTTACGAATATTTCTGAGAAACAATCCTTGTAAGAGGCGTTAAAAGGAGTCGACAATAATACATGAATTGCTTTTTTTTATACGATTTTATTTCACTCACATTAGCTTTCGTGAATTTATATCAGAATTTAATTTACAGAAACTATTCACTTTTACAGTTTTGTAAAGTATTTTCTTAAAATTGTTGGAATTTTAAATCTAAGCAAGTTTGTAAACTAAAGGAAATGAAGAGAGCTAAACCCGAATATAAATTGCATATAAAAACTTGATATGGTTTTTATTACTGTCGTGGTTGTGAATATAAATCGATAAAAAGAATATGCATTTGTCATTATTTTTTCGACTCCTTCCAAGCCTCATTGAAAGAAATATGAAGCAAATCTCTTGGAAATACAAATTACAAATCATCTCTCTCTGAAGGGGGAAAAATAGAGAAAGGGAATCGCATTTTCATCAAATTGACATCAGCTTTGTAAGTTCAATACTGTCCTTACTTTAAATTTGCGTTTGTATGTATTTTGAAGGATGACAGCGCACCGATTGCCGCTGAATTTTTCTGATAAAGAGAGAGGTATGTCATGTTATTTGCCAGTCGCAAAAAATGTCAGAGGGGAAACATTAGGGAAAAGAGAAATCGAATCGAATAACCATGTGGTTTTAGATCGAAGGGCTTAATAATTTTCCCTATAGCCCAATTATTATCGTTGCAAACACCACTAGGATGTAATTAATCTCGCACTGTTAGCCAAGTTTCGTACAGGCTTAGTTCGAATTTATCACTTGCATCTTTTCGCAAATGTTTCTCCTACAAGTAAATCACTAACATACGCTTACTTTATACGATATAATAGGAACATTAAGAATTTTCATTCGCATCCTACCTAAGACAATTTGCAACAGATCAAGAATGCGATGCTGAAATCTTTTATCCTCACATGCAAACAAAAAAAAATAAAGAAAATTAGGAACAGATCTCTGCATCGATTCCTGTGCTGAAGGAAACTTATTTCGAAAAATTTTCTTTTATTTAAACTTACGTTATTCACAACAAAATCAATTGTTTTTATTTCAAGTGCTTTGCGTCTCACGAAAATGTCCGAAATATCCTTTTGCCTCGTTGCAATATTTCCTGTCGGAAAATGTCAAGTGAAATACACAGAATCAGATTAGAAATATTAAATTTTTTGTTCCATTTTTGGAATTTCTTTTTCTTGGATTACTGTGCATTTGTAATTCACACTTCCAACAGAATATTATTTTATCATTCTTCATTCATTGCTTCCAGTTCGTTCATCATCGTTTCTAATGGACGAATAGAAGCGTAGAAATTCTTTCATGCTTTACGTATGTACTTATTCAACAAATAAATCACTAACGAACTAGCAACAAAGATAACATCAGTAGACTTATATACACAGGCACATTTTTAATTACTTAGCACGCGACTCGGCTATTTTATATAACAAGAATAATTTAGCTTAAAACTTGATAAGTTTAGTCAACAATTTTTAGCGGTAAAATCGTTCGCTAGGCACTTAAAAGCTCGCGCAGAGTATGCCTCATCGGATTTTCAATTGTGAGGCAACTACCGATCGTAAGATTTCGCTTAATATTAGGGAGTAATATTCAACCTATAAAATAAATATTCCTTAATATTTTTAAAATTAGGAAATATTGTTTTTATAGAACTTACAAATCTCCCAATATTTAGATCTGATTATCTTGAAAAAATTGAGGATTGCAAAGCAAAATATAAACTTCAGATCCCAAAGAGACATTTACCAAAAACTCGAATTTTCCTTTTAAACTTGAAAAGGTTTCAGGAAGACATGAATTTAGGAAACAAATCATTAGAGACCAAAAAGCTTATTGAAAACAAAAATCCCTGAACTTTTTCTAATTTAAAAAGTGTAAGCTTCTGTTTTTATAAAATTTGATTAAAAAATAATTTGATTGGCGAATTATCTTACGAACGATGTCACTGCAGTGACGCTTACGTGAGCAAAGCATGTTACCTAACGCAATGCAAATGCCAAAAAAAAAAAAGAAAAAAAAAGTTTTTAAAACCAAAATAATTTATAACGCGCGAAAATCTGCTATTGTAAGAAATAATGCATTATTTTCACGCGATTCGTATGGCTCATAAAAGAAACGACTTGGTCTCTGATTAATTTGGTATGGCCGTCAAACAACGTACGGCTCATGTTGAAACTGTTTTTTTTCTCCACCTGGCTACGAGCTTCAGGGCTTTCGTTAAAAATGTGCTGAAATCATCGTGTCTCTCGATTATTTGCGATCAATTTTTTTTATCACGGTGCGAAAACAACAATTCTTTTCTTTACTTATACTGTCCGTTTATTGGCCTGCGCTCAGCGTTTACATCTTTTATAAATACTTTAATGTAACTTTTTATGTAAAACTCGAAAACATGACGATTGTAAAAGTCAATCTTCATTTAAAAAACCGATTAACTCGGTTTTCAGTGTACTCGTATAAATTAATCATTTTCGTTTAGTTAATTCGTTTCTGGAGTGTCACTTAAGCTTGAATAGTCAAGATTAGTGTCACAATATTATATTATTGAATATATTATAACTGAAGATTCGTTAAATTGATAATTGGCTGAAAAATGCTAAAAAAAAAAAGAATAAATAATTAAGCGTTTTATAGCAATTTTTAGGAACTCAACGAGTCGTTAATCACGAAAGTCAAAAAAAATTGGTCAACGTTTTCGAGTTTAGTCTTTATAAATTATACATAGAATAAGAAGTTGATGCTTCGCTGAATGCATCTGCCAACGGGACCCTCCTCGCCCATCTTCTGAAGTACGAAGCTTAGTCTCCAACGTTTAACGCTTGAGGAGAAAACTACCTATTTAAATACATTTTTTTTCGCTTTTTTCAAAAAATATTTTTATCCCACGTCTTCACACATCTTTCCTCATCACAGACAAAGACAACACAGATTTGGTCGATTGATACGACATCGTACCTATCTAATTAAAGTAAAAGAGTCTATTTAATTTTTTGAAGTTCCACTTTCTCTAGAATGCTATCTTCCTTCTCAAAAAGTTACGGAATTCATGCTGTTTAAGACGTTTCCATGAGAGGCGAAACCAAATGACTCAAGTTAACTTGACTTCTCTAATATCTAATCGACCCGCAAGATAACGTAGAACGTAACAGAGAAAAAGTGAAACATTTTCCTTAAACCTAAAGTTGGAGCACGGATGTGTAGTAAAGACAATCCAAAAAAAAAAAAGAGAGAAAAAAAAAATAAACGATGTGCTTGAAAAAAATCATCTTTACCATCCCGGCTCCCAAACTACGAAAGTATCATGCATTTTTTCTCCGTTAGACACCGTTTTCCGTACCCTAACTACAACTTTCCGATAGCTTAAGTTTCCATAATAAAAACTATCTCCGGCAGTGCTTTCAAAGCACAGTGAATACACAAATTAGAGCTAGATCACCATTTTGTATCGAGGTTGCTCTTGATGGAAGATGAAGAACTCGTAGAAGAACTTATTTTTCGTTCTGCTCCTGGAGCAGCACTGCCAGAGAAGGGACTAGATCTTTTATTGAGCTCCGTGATCATCAAGACCATCTTACGTCTCGCGCCCCAAGCGCTAACTCCGAGTTCGATGAGGTCTTTATCCGTTAATGATGGGAAAGTAGCCATGTCAATTTCTTGACGTTGGAAAAGGTCTGAAAAAGAAAATTTTTTATTTAAAGCCATTGTTCTAAAATTTTACTTGAACAAACAATACATTTAAATATATAATTAAATAAAGTCTTTTACTCACGATTGTATTTCTCAAGACCTAAGCTAGCTAATATACTGGGTAAATCGCTGTATTGATTACAAGTAATCTTCTTAATTTGTCCTGATGGTGTGTGATCCATATAATTCGAAGCCATCCCAAGCTGGTTAGCGCGTTCTGTGCTCGATCCAATGCCAAAATCCATCGCAGTATTAAAAACAGGAGTAGTTGGCTCCTTCCACAAATCTGATGGATGACTCGTCGATTCCTGAAGAAAAAGTTAATAAGCGTCAATAAAATATACAATTACACTTTTACATCTGGCAATCTAATCATCTACTTCTTTATTAGATTTTTATTGTCCATACCTGAGTAGCTTCACCTCCTGGTGTCAAAGGTGTGCTTCGACTAAGACCGTAGCCTGACCAGGCAGAATTGGGGACTCGGTAGTCGGTAGGACTTGGCTTAGCTTGCATTGCTTTCACTGCAAGCATTTTTTTCTGCTCATAGTCGAATGGCGTGAGATTCTGATGCACCATTTCTAAAGATTTCTTTTCGCATCCTGGTGCTCGACGATCGCTGACAGTCAGATCTGATAGCAGCAAACTTGAAAGATCTGAAAGCAAATTAAGAAATTTCATTAAATTGTAATTACAGTATAATTTCGTGGTTAGCTAATTAAAGACAAAAAGTTGAAAATCATACACATACCTAAATTAGAAGAAGTCGAGTCCGCAGGATTTACTGGAGAAGAGTTACGAGGGCTAATGGCAGGACTAGAGAGAGAGCTGGAGGCACTGCTCAGTGAAGAGTAGGCTGGAAATTAACAACATAATTAGTTCATCCCACCGTCCATGATGGATAATAATTATGCGATATTGAAACTTTTTCAAAACTGAATTTAATAACAGCAATTTATTCTTAATTACATTCATGTCAGCTTATCTCCTAAATAGGATATTCTATTTATGAAAGCCTAAGTAGGTTACAACATAAAAGAGACTACAACTTTTTTCAAAGCTTTTCTGCACAATTTTGGCTGAGGGCCATCGAGATTCAGATCAGGGGAACTGATTTATTCTGCAACTGGAGAGAGTCAAAATAATTTTTCTAGGAGTGAAACGATCCAAAAATTATAAAGTTAAATTATAAATTTTATGAATTATATTAGAAAATAAAGGAAAAAATGTATTGCTCCATTTAGATACTGAAATCAATCTTGACTTACCACTACCTCCCTTATCAGAAAGAGAGTTCGCGTTCAGACTTAAGTTGCTCATGTTGGGAAAACCGAGCATGTTGGGATGAACCTGATTCATTCCAGGCATATTCTGGCCGGACATTCCGTGAGGATGCGGCATCATATTTCCGCTCATCAGCTGCTGTGTTGTCAGCAGGTGATTCAAGTGTGAGACCATATAGGGATTATGATGAATTGGAAGTGGAGAGAACATTGATGGAATTGTTGAAAGACCCCAGTGTGGAGAAAGACTCAGGGGACTTGGCGAGTGCATCATCGGAGACATGCAGTATGGAGGGTTCTGAGTGTTCACTGTTAACATATTCGAAAAGTTGTCCTGTTCTCCACTCGACATGTTGTTGTGCACACCTAGACACAAAATTATAATCTTTAATTATTTTTAGTTTTACAAAGTAAAATTAGAGCCTTGAAAATGATTATTTAAAATTATGAATCATAATTTTAAATTTAAAAAGCAAAAAACTTAAAACATTAAAAATCTTTAACTGAAAAACACTTACTAGGACTATTATTATTTGTTCCCTGGAAAACGCTACCAGCATTTGGAACGTGATAGGACGTTGGTATTTCTGCGCGAACCCGAGGTTCCTCCAATCCAAGAAGTTGCTTCCTTGCCTCGTAAATGTTAGTAGCGTTTCGTTCGATTCCCTTGATGATTACAGAAAGCGTGCTCTGTTTAGGTTTATGTCGAACGTTTATGAACACATCTAAGGATTGCATCAGCTGAGAAATATTATCAGAATCAACTGAGGAAACAGAATCCTCAGAAAGATCGAACATTAGGACTAGAGGCAGAGAACCCTGGAAAACACAGAAACAAAAATAACATTTAGTAAGAAAACTGAATTTGTAAGCTAAAATTATTCAGCGAATTGGGAAACCCAGAAACTTTGGAATGAAATTATTTAAAAGAATAAAATGGAATCTCAATCAGAGTGATAGAATATGGGGATTTGGCAGTCTAAAAATTAAATTAATTTCATGAATTATTCCGTTTAGCCAGTTTAGATTTAGGATTAGAAAGTTTTCATTAAGAGAATTAAACTTCGGAATATTCGTAGTGTCCCAAGAGCCAAGAAATAGCTTGAAGTATCATAATTCTTGAGTAATTGATCGTCAGCGATTTGAGACATCGTCATCAAGGTGTTTGAAAGACGGAAAGACAGATACGTTCTGCTTAACAGATGTAGTTAAAAGAGTACACTGTATTAGATGAGCTTGGACGGCCTTGTATTAAGAATATCTCCTGCTAAGTAGAAGAGGTCAAGAAATAAATGACTTGACGCTATTTTTAAAGTAAACAGGTTTGTAATCGTGTCGGCGGAAACGCGCGTTTGCTGCCCTTAACCTTCTCAACTATCAACGTCAATTTACCTTTTCAATTTCCATAATGCAATCGCACCTACCTATCGGAAATATTGAAGCGTCTCGAATTTATAATGATTAACCATCAAAAGAAGAACAAAAACAAAAGTAGGTTCGCGAATTTTGCCTGAGTACTAAATAATTAATAAAATAAAAATCTGTTTTCTCTCTTATCATTAAAGTGATTGAGATCTTTGACAAAAATTAATTAATATCGATAAAAAAATATTTTTTTGTACTCTGTTCTTGAAGTTAGTATCAGTTGTGCAGTAAATTATTTACAAGTGATGCATTAACGATGAGACAAAAATGCAGATAAAGTTCTAATAGTACATATATTTTCCGTTTACAATGTTGTGGAAAGACGATGAATTATCTGTCTATGATAGAATTACGTACGTTCGACAATAATAATGATATCAATAAAATTATTATTTCTACACTAAGTCAACTTGCTGAGAACAATTATATGCTGATACTTTTCGTTGGTTGTTTTCAAACTTTCTAGTAAAGTTGATCTCGAGAAAGTAACAAGAGAATGTTGATCAACGGCTAGAACCAGAATTAAAAATTCCACTTGATGATGTAATGTTCACATAAGCGACATATTCAAGGATCAGACTGCTGAGTCGACCTGAGTCAATAACATCGCTAAAAAAATTCTAGACTGCTTTCAGATGTATCCGACCTTTAAAAATTGAGCTGAAGTTATCATGGTTCTTCAGATTAGGTTTTCATTCTACTCGTATTCAGTTCTACCGTATTTTATTCTGAAACGTGCAAAGTCTGATCTTTGATTACAGAATACATTAGACTTTCGAGGTTTTTAATGATGCATAACTGTACTTAAATTACGCTTCGCCGACGAAGATCGAAACCACACTTAATTAGATGTTCATCACTCACCACTAATTGTTGGCGAGCTAAGTAAACATTATGGATTGACCCAGTGATAGTAACGTTGCTTTTCTTCAGACTTGGGATATTCGGGTCACCGGCATCAGGAAACATGATTTGCGTAGCGGTACGCTGCATAATCATCTTCAAGTTACTGCTTTGCTTTCCGAGCACGATGCTGTGATGTTGAGGAGAGATCTCCATGGACATTTGTACTTGGATTTGACTCTGTAACAAGTAAATACACCAAAATATGTAAATCCAAACTTAGCAAAAATTTGTTCTCGAAGATTTGCAGATCTTCAGAAAATCGATCGTTTTCAGAGAAATAAAAGCAAAGAGGGAGTAGAAATCATAGTCCTTATTTTGTGTTAGTGTTTCGCCTAAAAGGACATGCAAAGAATGGATGAAGTCATTACTTACAGCTAAGTTCTCGCACATGTAGTGAATCAGCAGAACGGTGGCCTCCTTCACTTGAGAGACCTCCCATTCACATCCCTTCACAACCACAAGAGTAGCATGTAACTTTGGTCGTGTACGAAACATGACTTGAACATTATACTGTTCCTGAATCTTTACCACGTAAGGCGACGTGGAGTCTGGCATCACTTGTGACGCACCCATAATCGGCAGCTCGAATGAGAAGATCAAGGGAGTCAAATTCTGAAAAAAAGACAGAAATTAGTAAATTTCAATTCATTTGAAAACCGTGATTATATTTTTCACTACTTTCCTGAAGAAAGAGTGTCTGTTAAATTTCGCAAACCAAATCACCGGTTCTGAATTTGAAATGTTCTTTTAATAGTAAAAACATCTTAAGATTCCAAGAGATTTCAATAGATTTCCGGGAATTTTAAAGGTTTTCGTATAACTTTAATGAATTCCAAAAAGTTTTTTTTTAGCAGTTTTAAGGGATTTAAGTTTTTTAAAAAATAATTTTAAAGGTTGTCCTGAAATTTAAGATATTTCAAAAGATTTAATGAGCATTTTAAAAAAATTTGAAATACTATTCCTAATTCGACTTTGTATCTCGGACTGATTTCAAATTCCGGTTATTTCCTGGTTTTTCCGGTTAGTATACTCCCTGTCAAGAAATCCTATTCTTAGGGCCGTTCCTAAGTTATATGACAAAAGAGATTTTACACTTGTGTAAACTTTAATTGTGAATAAAACAATATTTTGAAACAAAAATTTCAATAAAAAGCATATATTTTTAGAACCTAGGATTACTCTAGATAATTTTTTTGCATATTTACGAAGACAATACATATAAGGAAAAGTTTAAGGTTGACCTTTAATCAGACTCGTAGAGGAAAATCTTGAGATATCTAACGTGAATGTCAGGTGAAGCTCACGTAAAGAAGATTACGAATTAAAAATATGAAATACTATTCTATTGTTTTTTAATTACAAATTTGTTGCCTTTTACATTCGAATTAATCAAATTTCTTCATTCATCATAGATAATTTTCCACTTCAGTTAATTTTGCCTCAATAAAGTGAATAATCAGCATCTTCATAATTAAAAGTTTTCTGAAATTGTAGCCGAAAGCGAAATACGATGACGACTTGTATATATATGCAATGGAAATAGTTGTCACGAGTCCAATGAGTGTTTTATTGTCAGATGATCAACGTTTTACTTATTTCACGAGTGAATAGAAAGCAATCTGTGCGCGACATACCAAGTCTGAAAAAAATAACTTTGAAAAATGCGGGTACCAAAATATTCGTCTCATGCCACTGGTGTCAGAATTTATTTCTGTCTCTGAAACAATAACTGATGTTTATTTCTGATCTCTTTCTTCCTCGAACATCAAACTAACTTCCTACTTCACAAAGCAACGAATTGTTGAGAATATCAAATAGTCAAAAATAATTGTCAAGAGTATACCTTTGAGGCTTATTGAAGAAAATATAAAGAAACCATGAGTTTAAAACGAAAAACCTACCCTGACTCGTGCACGAGCTCGCTCAACACCATCCATTTCTCCAGCAATAGAAACTTGGTTGCTCTTTTCTTGATGATTGCTGCGATTGCTATCCGGAAAATGAATGTGACAACCTGTTTCCTCCATCACGCGTTTTATCGTCAAGCCACCCTTGCCAATGATGTGTGAATGATCAGTGTAGCTAACGTCAACCTTCATAGTTACTCTGTTGCTTTGCTGTAAATATAAAATAGGATGGTTTCAAAACAGATGAAGCGAGCATACTCTTTATCAAACTCTTCAGATTTATGATCGAAAAAAAAGAAGTATTAAGATAAGAAAAGGATAAAAAAAAGGTCTTGTTTTTTGCTAAGAATAAAATCAAATTATTGCTTGATAAGCTGCAAAGCAGTATTTTCCAATGTGGCTTCATTCAAAAATATCGCGTAAAAAATGTCAGGCTCATATCGCGAAAAAAGCTTCGCGCATCGAAAACGCGTGCTTATCTTTTGCATTATGTATTATCTTTGTGACACTATATATATATATTTTTTTTTATCTCGGACTGACATAATATTGGAAGGACGAGAACCTAGTTCTAAATAAAATGAAGCCTTTAAAGCTCGTGTAATTTTTTTGAATGTACATCGAAGCATTTTTTTAATCTCTAATTAAAGTTCGATAATTTTATTAACTTAGAAAAACAGTGACACTCTTCAAAGTAAACTTGAACCACTTCACATGGTAGCGATAAAAGTCTTGCGTGTCCAATGTGCAAAATTTGAAATGCCGAATCGAATCCGATGGAAATTATTGACCTTATAGCGAGCTGAATAATAAAATTATAAAACTTGTCAAAGTGATGTAACTTTGTTTATATTTGAATAAATTAATTCGAAGAAATTACATTTTTTGCTTGATCTTTTTTGAAACATTTTGCAAGACTATCGCTCAGTATTCAATTCCAAATTTTGATTTTCTGCCGTTATAAAATCTTACGGATTTCAACTAAGATGGCTGCTGCTTTATTTATCTCCATCTCTTATGCCAGGCACTCTGTTCATTCTATCTTTATGTAACGTTTTTCAAATTCTCCGTTTTGCAATTTATCTCAGTTGAATACATATATCTGTTGAATTTATCTGTTGAATATATCTGTTGTATTTATCTGTTACAAACAAAGCGAATACATTTCGAATCGCTACATTTCTAAAGGTAATTAGAATTTGTAACAAATGCATAAAATTTATTTACCCGTGTATCCAAAATTTGCATGATTTTTTCTTTGGCAGCTCGCACGTCATCCAGACGCCCTGCCACTTTTATGTGCGGATCTGTAACATAAGATGAATGCTATAAATTAGTTGATCGTATAAAGCAAAGTAAACGAAACCGCAATTGCATGATCTATTAATTCACTTTTTCTTATTTCTGCCTACTTTCATTTTTACCTTCTTCATGCATGACAGAGTTTTCTGCCCCAGTTTTTCAAACTACAAGAGCAGTACATTTTTCAATAACAATTTCTGTCTACTTGGGCTAATCTATTTTAATCTGCAATTACTAATCGACTGCTGTATTCATAATTAATCATGAATAATTCTCTTATGATCAGAGCAGTATAAATTACCGGATACAGTATAATCACATAGTAATAGAAAACAGAATATGCGGAATATTTTGAGCATTCTTTCGCAAGTAATTGAAAGGAGCAAGGAACCTGTATGTTTAATTGATAATTTAAATAATTCGGATTATTTTTATTCTAACAACTAATTCTTTAGTGTAATGTTTTCCAAATTTATACAAATATAAAAAGTACGTCTTTTCACCTATCCATTAACTTATAAATTGGTGTTAAGATTATACAGTCCTTAATGTTACATAAACATTAAGTAGTTTACTTATAGTATAATAAAAACTAATTGATGAAAATGACTAAACATCAATTGTTTTGCGTAAGAGATATTATTCTAGTCTTTTTCCGTTCACGTAATTTAAAGCATCATTTCCGAAATTGCAGGGGGTGTATTTAAATTTTCTATTATAGAAGATATAACCAATGCAGTGCCAGTTATGCAAATTCAGCAGAATAATACATGAGTCTGGATAAGATTTACCATTTACAGTTCATACACTTTACACCTTACACAACGTATCTCATATCGCTCTGGTAAGATTCCATTGTAATATACATTGTGACAAATTGGAACTGTATCGGATCGTTCGGCATAGAAATTGCTTAATTCACTGCACGATAAATATATACATATACATATACATGAATATTGTATATGCAATGTCTTTATGTGTTAAATCTGCAGGTAACCGTGACGTTGACTCTGAAGCTTTCCAAGAATCGCTAACCGTAACTTGTGCACATTTTCTTATGTAAAATAATGGTTGCAGAAATCCTGCATTCTATATTTTACATCGCTTACTTATGTAATGCACTCTGTAAAAGCACTTAATGAGTGACAATTTTATTTCGTAGTAAGTTTCATGTACTTGACATAATTTTCCTTATTCGAGGGTTGCTCAAATTGTTTTCGTCCCAGACTTAAACTAATTACATTAGTGTTATTATTTCGAACGTTCTTTCTGTATCTTATGGTTTATCATTCATGAAACTTTCCACGCACCTTGGTCGATGCTGGCGTAGGAGTTGAAGGGGATGGAAAAATTTCGAGAACAACTCGCCTAAAATAGTTCTGTAGAAAAGAATCGTAAAGATACTCGACCTGGGCCCAATTAGAATTAGAATACGCAACAAAAGTAGACTGAAGAAGAACTATGCCAAAATCAATGTCATTTATTAAAAGCCATGTTCCATACTCGGTCAAGGCTATAATTATAATCTTTTCCATTACCAACTATCGCTGTTTCCGATCTTGAAATATTTAAAAAGTTCTGATTCACTTTTAAGAGAAATGCTCGGAGAAATGTGATTATTTTTTGAAAATAACTCCCAAGTAATTCTTACCTGTAAAAAACTGTATTAAAAATATTCAATAATAAAATATATGGATATAAAAATTTATTTTCTTGACTATTATGAATTACTTTTTTGAATTCATTTTTTTCGTCACGTCACCAGGTGGAGAGGTCAATGACATGTGTAGACGTGACTTCAGTAATGTAGGCTCGCAACGTATCTTGTTTTTTGATATCGGAGAAAAAAATGAGAGAACACAGCGACTTTACAAAAACAAAAATGAATTTGATGTCTGAACAGGAAAATTAAGAACACACCGGACAGATTAACACAGAGAAAAATGTGGATACTCAAACTTAATATCTAGATAGTCAAAAAATTGAATTAGAAGTACATATATGTATATTCATGCTAAATATCTAGATATTCATCATAAATATATAAATATTCAGCCAAATTATTTCGGTATTTAAACTTAGTCTCTAGATATTTAGATTAAGTATCTTAGATAGTTAATAAGTGATCAACGATGACCAAAGATGAATAATGAATATCTTATATGGCTCTCACATAGTTCACTATCCAAGATCAGGCCTCACAGTCCCTATAGGAGAAAAAAATGAGGGTAAATAGGGCACTTTTTTAAGCTCAAATGATACCTTTCTTTTTAAATAAAAATGAGATAGTTTTTGCAATGTGAGGAACAGAAAGAAAAAAACCCTTCTGTTGTGAATTGTATGTAAATTAGTTTTATAAATACCCAGAATAATCCTAAAACTGAAATTCTTTTCAGTACAAAAAATGGATTTTAAACGTCACATATATATTTTCGCTAAATTCAAAGGAATACAAAAGAATTTATTATAAAAGAAGTCTGAACAAATCAAAAGATTGTTCAAACAAATAAAAACGGATTTAATCAAATTCAAGGTGAATTCAGAGAAATTCATAAAGAATTGAGGACTATTTCCAATCAACATGAATTTAAATAATTTTAAACGATTTTAAAAGATTGATTTTCTTCCAATTAACAAGATGTCAAGACATTTTGAATGATTTAAAAGAATTTCAAGAGGATTGTAGGGATTAAAAAAGATTTAAAGAGATTTAAGGATTTGATTCTTCCATGATATTTTCGAAGATTGTAATTAATTCGAGACAATTAAAAGCGTTTTAGCTGATTTAAAAGAATTTAAAGAGAAAAATTGAACTAAGATTGTTTTAAAGATTTCAACAGAATTCAAAAGATTTTAAGCTATGCACATTAA
>JAUESI010000038.1:7813920-7826767 GCA_032275145.1 Synergus laeviventris | reverse complement strand
GATTTTATAGAATCTAACAAAATTTAAAGCGATTTGGCGAGATTTCATACAAATTTCAGGAATTTAAAGGGATTTTAATAAATGTAATGGGATTCTAAATAATTAAAAAGAATTTCACGATATTTTGTGATATTTTAAGTAATTTTAAGGGATTTTGCGATATTTTATAGGATATTAAGTAATTTTAAAGACTTTTATTTAGGAAAAGATTTAATGAGATGCTAAAAGGATTTTAAGGGATTTTATGAAACTTACACAAGGAGTTACGAGTTTTTAAGTTTCAAAAAATGAAAATTCTGAAATATTTTGCATTATTAAATACTTAAAAAAAATTCTTAAATCCTTTGATTTGAAACTGTGCAAAATCCTCTGAATCTCATTAGCGACAGGAGTGCCAAAACGAGAAATTAATTGCGCTTTCTTTTCCATTTCATTGATTGGACTTGGAATTGTTTCATTGAAAACTGGGTACAGTTGCTCTCGAAGGTACTTTTACGTGAATCGTGGACTAGAAATTTATGTGAATCTAAAATTAAACAACAAGAATTCACGACATCCACAAGTGGAAGGCATGCTCGTTAATTCGACTCGTATGCCATCCTAACGTTGATTAAGAAGATAAATGATCATATTCACCACTAATAGTGAATCGTTTTACACGACGAGTTTGCAATAACAATGTCGAGTCATCGGAATTCTAAATGACTAAGAGCGTACATATTATACAGCGAAAGCTCGCACAGTGACTTGAACTAAACTTACTGACACAATAAGTGCAAGACACGGTAAAATGTACAACAAAAGTACTCTCGCTTCACACCAAGCAGCTAGGCTTAAGCCACCCAAACACATTCTCGAACAAGAAAAAGAAGGAAATCTCAAAGAACTTGAAAATGCTCTTAACGATTTTTCGAATGACTTTACATTCCTGCTACTTAGTCAAACATACAACTTTCATTAAAAGAGCAAATCTATTTCTAATTCTCTTTCGCATTTTGTTACAAGAACTCACTAATTCTCGGATGAAATTCGCATGATTGAAAAATGAAGATGCTTATAATAAAAATGCTCGGATTGGTTCATTTCATGAAGTAAGAATATACAGTGACAGAGATCAATATGCAGCTTAATACTGCATATTCTCATGCATATAACATAAAGAGTTATATTCACATACAGACTATTTATAAACTCTATTTTTATTCTTAGAATCACATCTAAACATATAAATTCTTCTGCTCCGATTTATTTCGTTACTCTTAATATAAATGCATTATGTATACGTCATTGATGAGTTTTAATCGGACTACCAAATATAGTTCTCAACCTTTGACTTATAAAATAAAACTCAGAGAATAAAGGAAAAAATAAAATAAAGGTGGAAAGTGGAAATACACTTCACTGAAAATTTTAGCGACCGTAATTTATTTTTATCCGCAATCTCCAGAAAATAATGCACTACTTCTATAGGCGCATGATCGGAAAATCCTTTTCCAAAGGTTTCCTGAAACTTCTTCGATTCCGAATTTCCATCAAGTTTTAAAAATGCACAGAAGTGATAGAGTGAAATCCTTGAAACTAAATTGTAATCTCTCTGTTTTTCTATGGTTCCTCATATTTTTGAAATACTGCGTCAGTGAACGCAAGAAGATGTTGAATCAGCGAAGCGAAGACATTATCGAGTCAATGTTGAATTGACATCGACTATATAGAAATCCGTTATTCGTCGCAACCGAGAAGCGGCTGAGCAGATATCTGACGCTAAAATTATGTCAGATGCATGCAACGTTAACTCGACCGTGCATTGTATTTATAGATCTGGCGCTGAAGAGTTGCTAAGAAATGAAAAGGGAGGAAGGTAAATAATCCGAAATCTCCTTGGTAATGACAGAAGCCTTTTTCTGCATTTCAACCATCTTTTCACTTTCTTCAATACTCACAATCAGTTGAACAAGGAAATCTTGTTGGAAATAATCAGGCCTCACAGTCCCTATGATTACCTTTTTTTAAATAAAGATTAGATAGTTTTTGCAATGTGAGGAGTAAAAAGAAAAAACCTGCTGCTGTTGTGAATTTTACGTAAATTAATTTTACAAATACCCAGAAAAAACTTAAAGGAATTCGAATGAATTGAAAATTCAGGAATAATTCTATAATACCAATGTCAATAATTTTTCAGATGTTTCAACTTTAACATTGAACAAAGGTGAAAAGGTAACAAATGACCAGAATAGGTGAAACAGCTGAAAAAAGGTTAATGAGAGACAATTTGTGATGACTGAAATTAATTTTCACCTTTCAGAGTGAATTTTTAAAAAAAGATTTGATTTTTAACGTAAAGGGAAATGGGAATTTTCTTGAAAACAGAAAAAAAGAGAAGTTGAATATAGGAGTCAATACGGGATATAGGGACCGGTCTGTAACACCTGTAATATAGACTTCTTCAACTCCCTTTCATTCCCTTTTGTTGATTAGAGTTTTAGTAGGTACTTTACTTCAATGATGACAATACTTGGAGCAGTATACAAATTTCCGAGGCACAACTACTCTTGCTTCGAGGTAAGAAAAGGATGGTTTATTTTGGGAGAAAAGCGATGATGGTATCTTTCAAACCAGAGATATTACGACATCGTCTTTCATTACCACATTAATATGTTGCTTGCGTAACTGCATTTGCATTGAAACTTTTCCAAAAAAAAAGTTGTTCTCAACTATTTACAATCAGGATTTATGCATTGCGTAAATAGTGTAGGAATGCCTTGTTTTTCATTTTAATCCTGTTCACGCGTCATGTGAATAAAAGCAGACCTCTAATCTTTCCACCACCTTATTTAAATACATAAGAGAGAAGGAGAGATAGAGATAGAGAGAGAGAATCGGAGAGAATCAGCCAAAAATAGAAAAAAATTGCCTCTTATCGGTTTCAATAAAACATGCAAAGAGCATTATTACCAGATTCGTGACTGAAATGTACATACAAGTGGTACCAAGACTGGTACTTCCTTTCTTTTTTCGTCGTACAAGTATTATCATCGATTCTTCGAAATGCTTGCGAAAATGTGTTGCATGGCCCAAATGTAGTCACCGAAGCATTTAAAATGTCTAACGTAAGATGAAATAACAGAGCGTGCTCTTCAATTATAACAAAACTCTCATTCTCGTTACCAGCAAGTGTAAATAATTAAATAATTATTGCGTGAATATTAATTAGAGCAGTGATATTTCTGCTTAACAGAGATTTCTCGTTTCAATATACAACATTCTCTGCAAAAAAAGATATTGCAGTCTTTTTTGCTCTGGGAGACATGTTTCGAAAGAAAGTTGAGTGTGTAATTCATGCAGCTTATCGATACGCAACTTTGTAGGTCCAGTGCTTAGGCGAACTATACCAATTAGAGTCAAGAGTTAGAAACTGGTTTCGCGGCAGGTGTCGAGCGGGAGGATCGACTGCTAACTATCGCAAAGTGATAGCTATGCGTCCAGTTGTATTATATATTACGTATCTTTTTATCTCTCTGAATTACGTTGGTTTCGGTAAAAGAGAGCAACACGCTTATTATAATGTATGTAGGCAGGATAGGTTTGCGAGCATGTCCACCCACTTTATCAGGGATTTATTGCAAATTAGTAACAGTATGTTCCGACATATCATTTCCCTCTGAAAGACTTTTCTCTGGAAAATCATTAATTACTAACAATATCTACTCGCCATTTCAATTTGAATTTTAACAATTTTAGGACCTTCGAATCAAATTTTTTTTTTATTTCAAAGCAAACACATTTGATTTCTTTCAATTTTGAAAAGTTTTAAAGGGTTTTTATGAAATTTATTTCAAGACATGTTTAGGAAATTTGAGTAATTTTAAGACATTTACGCTATTTCTTTGAATATTTAAATAATGTTAAGGAATATCAAGTGATTTTATAATACTTATGGGGATTTTATAAATTTCAACGGATTTCATAGAACTATCAGTAATTCTAAGTAATTTTGCGAAATTTATTGGGATATTTTGGATTTCTAAGGACTTTTAATGGTTTTAACGAGATTTCAAGGCATTTGAAGAAACTTGAAGGCGTTTCATGAAAATATATTATATTATTTCAGGATATTTATTGAGATTTTATGTAATGTTAAGGTTTTTAACAATATTTTAAGGGATATTAATCTATTTCAAGGACTATTAAGAGATCTCATGGGATTTCCAAGACTTTTACAGGATTGCAAGAAAGTTTATAAAATTTATTGGGATTTCTAGAAATATTTAATGACGTTATATGAGACTTCATAGGATTTTAAGGAATTAAAAAAAATTCCAATGTATTTTACGAAGTTTAAACAGGTTTCACGAGATTTAATGGTATTTAAAATAATTTAATTATGTATTTGTCCCCAATTATAATATTCTGTAATTACTAACAACAGTTTTGCAGTGCTGCTATTCAAATAATTTACAATTATTACAATGTTGCCAGTAAAGAGCCCTGAAAGATTATTATTTATGAGATGAAATAGATCACAATCATTTAATAAATACCGTCTTGATTTTTCAAGAGTGCTTGGGGACCTAAGAAGACTTGATCAGCGAAACGTGTCGCTCCCAAATAATGCACTTTAGACACAGTGTAATTTTCTAAGATGTATGCAGCTTCCAAGAATCGTTTCATATTTAATAGCAGTCTTCCCTTCGCATGTAAGTACCCAAGTTCATAAACTTCTCTCGCCATTCTCTCTCCTGGACTTTACGACTTCCTGGATTCGCTATAGGCAAAATTTTTGGCGAACCCTGCGACACGTTGTGACGAGATTGATCCTCGCAGATGTCGGGAGCGAAAATAGCAGAGTTGGTCATGATTTATTCGAAGCCTATAAGTGGATTGTAAGGTAATTCAAATTAATGCCACGCGAATAAAAAGTTCCGGGTCTTTCAACTAACTTGGATCGTCGCCAAAAATTCGCATGTAAGAAAACTAAAAAATAAAGCAGTTACTGGAATCGACTACGACCACAATATCACAAAAAAACACATTTATATTTTTCCTGACAGCTACTTGCATTTCCCTGCCATTTTCCTGACAAATTTGTTTTTTTCTGACATTTTCCTGACTTCCCTGACATGCGGCCACCCTGATATCTGATCAGTAAAAGTAGCAAGAGATCGATTTGTAACCGCGGGTCTTATAGTGATCCTATAAATAATCGAGCAGTGTATTTCCAGGCCTCTTTACGCAATGGTTAGACGATAAGGATAAGCGAGAACATTGCCTTGGTGTCAGTGAATGGCTTTCCTGTACATACAAATCAAAATTTTTGCTCCTTCTGGTCCCGCAAGGAAGAAAAAAAATGACACCCAGGCTCAAGGATGAGTCACTCGATGGTACTTCTATGCCAGGTGTATTGTTGTGGAGCTTAACCGAAGGTCTTGAGCCTTGACCTCAACGAGATTAATACGGAAACATCAACAACCCGGTTTTGGAAGCTAAATCGAGTTTATACTTTTTTGGTAGCAAAACCTGTAAGCTGAACTGCTTCTGGAAGTCACAGACAAGTTAAATTGAATATTTAGATTAAACAGACGAAACTAGAGAGAGGCAGTAAAAAAGATCGAATCGAAAATGAACTAAGTTATAAAATCAAATTGGAGAGCTAATTAGTATTTATAGGGAGAAAATACTGACATGGGAACAAAGAAGTTCTGAATTGGAAGAAAGTATGCAGGATTTGCCCATTTTTATATTGCTGCTATAATGAAATATGATCTCAACGACCACAATTTCTCGTAGACTGATATCTTTTTTTCAATCGAGATTCAGTACATATATTATTCACTACTTGAAATCATAATGAATAATGGAATTGATTAGCATGTATCATCTTTATAAACAAATTAGATAATTACACATCATAGCCCTGAGAAGAGATTAGAATTTAAATAAAGATCATTAACATGCTTATTAATTTTGTTACATTGGGACTGATAAAGAGAAGTGAATTCGAGAACCTTTTACCAGAACGTTCACCAAATTTAATGTTAATATTTTCTTTCTTCGACTCTTTATATTACACCTCGGGAAAATGAATTAGTGATGTGGATTTCTGTTATCAAGTGGAAGAGAAAGTGGTTCGTTACTCGTATCAACACCATTGCAAAGATAGACACGCAACTAATATTTTTAGTCAGCTTAAACTTAATTCACTTTAAATTATGATTCGGATTACGAGATTATCAATCACTGAAATAAATTTGTCATTTTAATTAAATCTGACAGTTTATAATTTCCATTTAAAACTTAAGCCATTTAACTTTAGAGTTAATACATCAATGACAACAGGTGGAAGAGAGTTTTAAAACTTTTCAATTGAAGCCCTCGAATTCCTAAATTAAAAACTTGATAAAGTCGTCGAAAAAAATGTGCCAAGATAAAACCTGAATGATCGTATCAACGTCGTTTGATGTCATCGGTCACAGGTCTCAAAATAATCTCAATGACTTGTATATTTTTTATTTATACATCCAATTATCGATATGGAAGAAAACGAGGGAAATTCGAACACATTTTAAAAATGCGATCGACCGTGACCATGAAGATTTGCCCATATCTCAAGAAACTAATTTGCCAACAATATCGCAATAACAAAAACTCTGTAAAGTTCCTACGCAACGTGTTTAGCCATGAACTGAATTTTATTCTACTCGATTACGGAAGAAATGTACATTTTGAATGCACCATGATTCTCAGACCCACTTTAAAAACATAAATTGCAAGATAAGCTTTTATATAAATATATACTAGTCCATATTCACATCCCTCCTAATCTACATTAATGAATAGCTTGATAATCTAGCGGAACTTATTCATTCTAACTTTCTAGAACTTTTTCTCAAATTAATATATTTAATATTTATTATTCTTGTGTACAGGAATAAGATAGACGTCTAATTTTAGTTTACGAGTCAAATTTTATCGATATTCTAATTATGCGAATAATAATATTAATAAATTGCAATAAAGATTATGGTAATAACTTCTGTCAATAAAGTATGTTTAAAAAGTATTTTGGTAGAGTTGTGAGGAGTATGAAAGTTTTTTAGATCTGGTATTGTGTTGTAAGATCCCTCCACATAGTGACAAAGCACCGATTGTCATTCGAATTTTTATTAAGCGGGAAGTCGTCCCCTTTTAATGCAGAGAGGTAATTCGAAAGGAGTATTCTTTCGCGAAACTTGGGTGGTGGTTGCAAAGTGTTATTGGCATAGGTGTCGAAGTCACGTGACAGTTCAATGCCCCTGTGACTCCCACTTGCACTTCTTCCGGTTGTCTACCTTTAAGCTTGAAACTGAGGTTTGTTTGGTTCATTTATTGTGCTCAGCTCATTATTTGAAAGACAAACTATTCTGTCCACATAATGTCTGATTAAAACGCAGCGGATTCGAAACTTTAGCTACATGCCTTGCTGAATAACAGAAGGAAAAACTCACCTTCTGGAAAAACGCTTCGGCACTTTCTGTAGTCTCATTATCAACTGAAAATAAAAGATTAAATTAAAATTTGTAATTTTAATTAATTTATTTAGTTAATATTATAATATCAAGTAAATTCGATCTGTGATATTTGCAATTGAAATTCGCAGATGAATAATTTAGAAGCATTTGTAAAACGAGTCATGTGCAGTTCTAAATACATGTCACGTTTGCGACAAGGGCGAAACTGTCATATAATATCAGTTTTCGTAACAAGGTAAATTCTGTTCTAGAAACAAATTAAATAATCGAATTTGACATATTTAATAAATCAAAAGCAGTGATCGTAAGTAATAGGAAATTTTCCTCAATATTCGTATCAACACTGATAAGATCGAAAATTTTAATCAAAGAAGGATTCACGAAGAAAATAACAATCAAGAAAATAATGAAGTGATAAAATTTTACTTTCAAAGTTCAAATGTTTAAATATTTCAGATTCACGACAGTATTTAGGGGATATTATTTTCTTAATAGAACTATCAATATAAATTGCATTGTTCACACAGTAATGATTCTTTCGAAAGAGCAATAGCAGAAATATGAAATTCTTTAAAAATTATAGACTTAAAACACTAGAAGTATTTTTTATGAGTGCGCGAGAATAAACTTGAGAAAGCAAGTGAGCTCATTTTATGTTAATTTTACAATTTTCCTCACGATTTCCGTCACGCATGTGCACATGTTAATAACAACTTCTATATTGAAGAAAGTTGTAATTATTATTTGACATCATACCATTGGAGTGTCAAACAATTCAGACGGCAATTGAGTTAACAGATTATTACGATTGAATGTATTGTCTGTCCCACTAATGTCGTTTACAAACACGTCTATTTAAATTTTATCAAAACAATTAGACGTTAAGATTGCTCAAGCTTGAGTGATTTGAATATTTAACGACTTCGAACGTTTGTACAAAAGATTTCTTATTTTCTATTCTTTTGAAATTACAAAAATAATTTTTAAAAAATTAGAATTATTGCTTTCAACAATTTTATTTCGCATATTTAATTTTGATAAAAGTTTATTCACATTTGAAAATGTGATATACAATTTAAATCAATATAACTATTAATGATTTTTTTGTAATGGCAAGAACTTATGCACGTAATCTATGAATTAATGTATTTACTACACTTCATTTCCCGTCTTAACCGCACCAATATCTTACGAGTTATAAAGGCGTAAACTTCCGCGATTATTTCATCAACTTCATCGAGTTTACGTGGCTTTAAATTAATTTCAATATCAAATACAAATTTCATTGGTTGAAATAGGAATAAAAAATGTTTTTCATTGTTATTTGATTTACTACCTAAAAATGTTACAACATCGTCTGAATAAAATTATCTTATGATAGAGAATTGGATCACTCACGACACGCTTTGACGTCTTTTTATTTATTTTAATACAAGAATCATTAAGTGAGTTGAAATATGTAAGCAGGTATCAATATATGCAAATTAAAGCTAAACGAGAGTGAATGCTTAAAAAAGGTGATCAATCTCAGGTCAACTTTCTATTTTGTGCAGACTGATCCATAAAATACGAAACAATAATTCATTACATCAGAATATGAAAATGAATTTAATTATAAGCGATCAATTAACCAATTTTAACATTTTGAATTCCCTAACGCTTCCAAAAAGCTCTTTTGTAAATAAAAAATTATTAGGGAATTCCTCAAATAAAAACTAGAAGAAATATTAAAAAATTGAGAGGGACATTTACCGAGAAGCATATGTTCCAATTTTCGTCGGTCGACACGGAAACGATCTTGATGAACATCTTCTGGATTCGTGATGCCCAGGAGAGCAGCAAAATTTTGCATCTCATTCTCGAAATTGGATTTTCCGGAAATGCTAGTTGTCCCCGTGCCCTCCGATGTTTCCGACATTGTTTCCGTTAGCCTCCTCTCGGTCTGAAGAAGATCCTCGGGCCTCATCTTCATAAATTAGGTGCTTCACACCGTGATATTCTGGGGATACAATTATCAATCAATGAAATTCCACAATCGCAAAATAAAACAATCTCCACTAAAAAAAGTTACAAATATTTTTCAAGAAGTCAAATCCACATTAATTCTGAATTGACTTTTCCATAAGTTTTCATAGCTTAGTTTTTAAGTTTTTGAAGAATATTTTAATAAATCTAATTACAGATATTGCTACAAAATCGTAAAAAATAGTTTATATTTTTATAGATTTTATGACTAGAAATCCGATAAATGGAATACAAACGACTTAACCTTGCCTTTATTTTGTCAGATTAGTCAATGAAACCCGAGTAATTGTAGATTTTTCGGTAGTTACTTTCTTTTGAGAGGTCATTACGATTAAATGAAGAAATTCAGAAAAACAGAGAAAGGCTATTTCTCATAGACTGTTTCAATTGATTAACGACGTCGATTCGACCCTGACCGTGACCAAAACTCGCCTCACATATTTCACAGGAAAATATCTACCATAGTTATAAACGATAAGGAGATAACAAAGTCAAAAGCTTTCGTTAGTGTATGGCTCCTGATACTACATTAAGCACGAACAATATTTTTTCAAGATAAAGTTTTGCACAAACAAGTCGAAATATGTTTTATAAAATTAGAATCGAAAAAAACGTTTATCTTTTTGAATTGGAAGAATTTATCAAGTGGCATTACATATTCCACTACTCAGAAAAAATTTGCATAATAGTTCATTCTCCATACCTAGGAGACACTTTAGTAAAATATATTATAGAAAAAATTCTCTTTAAAACAAAGCTTCGAAATTTCTAACCGATAGAAACGATTGCGAATTTAAAATCGGTCGCTCATCTTAAGAAGACAATTCTTTGACTCTTTCAAGAAGGATAAACATTCCAAAGGTCACTGACATTTTGGATCATTACGTAGTGAAATATTTCTCTTTTCACTCAAAACTCACTTAAAATAGACATATAATTCACTCACATCGTTACGTAAAGGCACTCGATTCAAATTTTCAACAATTATTATCAATTTCACGAAGACTATCCGATTGCGTAAAGCTGTTTCTATTAATTTCAGGTAATAGAGAATATTGAACGAAAACAGAAAACAAACAAAATAAGTTACTGTGATGAAACGATTACGAATTTTCCTGAGGAATAAATACCTTGAATTGTTAGGAAAATGTCTTTTCTTGTATGTTATTTGTATTTAACGTCGTCGAACTTCAGCAAGAAAAGTTAAGATTCCAACTCGGAAGAGTTCAGAAGATGAAATGCCGGCCCAAGAGACTCGATTTCTCCGAAAATGCGGGAGTTTTCGCGGTACCGGGAGTTCCTCGACCAATCGAGCACGACTTGCTGCCGAAAAGGAACGAGTGAGACTGAGGTTTTTGCCAGGCAAGACGAAGAATTCCCCAGACTGCCTGTTTCAAACCTTTGTGAAAAAAAATTGTTTTCTGTTTTTCTACACGAAGAAATTGAGACACGTGTTTCTCCTCAATGAGGAGGCGGTGTCGATGGCCCTTAGCAAAACAATGCAATGAGAGAATAGACCTTCTGCGACTCCTTGAGGTCATCTTCTGTAATATAGGCTCTCAGATGAAAACACGTCTCTTTATTCTCCTATTATAATCTGAAATAAGTCCGTCATAAATTGCTCGAAACTAACCGAGTTTTAAATCATGTTGACGTCAAAACCTTGAAATGGCATCAAACCTTGAAAAAGTCGTAAAAATGTCTTGAAAAGGCCATAATAGTCGCAAAAATGTAAATTTCTGTAAATAATGAAAACAATTAAACATTGGTTTGTGCTTTAAATTTCGTTGAATTCATAAATTGATTATCGGAAAATTAATCTTTAAAGCAGGTCGAAAAATTAACAAGTGAGTTTGCAAACTTTTTTCTTTCCAAGGATTTTGTCGATTTATAAACTTATTTTGTATAATATAAATTGAATACTTAATTCACTGAGTTTAATTTTAAATAAAGTGTGAAATTTAAAAGAAATAAATATAGATGTTGCTTTGCCGAAGAAAAAGAAATCTAAAATTCAACAAAAATATTTTCATTTCAAGATATTCTTGTTTCATTTCTACCTATATATGTATATATATGATATGGCTGTCTAAGATAAAAATCTCTTACGTTGTGTTCATGCAATAAGTCGGAAACTTTGCATGGCAGTTCTCTAGTCACTTTCTACAGGAACTTAAAGCAATTTTCATTGGCACACAGAGAAAATAATGACTCAAAAAGTAACGCCAAGTTTTCTTACAGAGATTTTTATATTGTTAAAATAAATAAAATGTAAATTATCTTAGGCAATCTGGCTTTTAAAAATGTTTAATCAGAACAAACATTCGAAACAAGTTGTCGAGGAGTATCTAAAATTATAAAAATCGAAAGTAACCACTTACAACTTTTCACTTTAGAACTAAATCCATCAAAATATTATGAATTTATAGCAACGAAAAGAGAGTCAATTTTTATCTAAAAACCAAGAGAATATAAGTAAAATAAAACAGAATTAAATAAAATGAAAAAGTTCTTGAAAATGTAAAATATAATTTAAAAAATGAAAACTCACAAGAAATAGAGTGATGAGAGATCTGTCCTCCGGAACCACGCGGATCTGGTGAAAGAGTGGGGAAGTCGCCGGAAGAAGATCAAAACCGGCGACAGCAGATTTCAGGTTCCGGGTAGTTTATAGCCACGAAAGACATTACCGTTCGCCTGTGAGTTTGAACAAATTCGCCATCCAATAATTGGATTTCGTCCTAACGGCGCGTTAAACGGTGGCACGCGATACACGAATCGACGTTTTCAAGCTGACTGATTTAGCAAATGAGAGACCGGTCGCATAAACCAAACGCTCTCCCGATCACTCGCCTGACGTAGATCCAGTTATCGCTGCTGCCTTTGTAAAATCACGACAGAGGTGTTTCTCTCGATCAGAACCGGTTGCCAAGAGCTTTTCCAACTGAAAATCATCAATATCGAGTTAAAGCAAAATGTCTACATTTTCAAGAGGAATCATAGCAATTTTCACAAATATATCATATAGAATTTAAGATCATGTTCTTCATTAATTGGATCCTATTTATAATCATTTAAGTCGACATTTTATGAGATCAAGTAATTTTTTAAGAATTATTGTATCTTACAGAAAGTTAATTAAACTTAAAACAAAAACCATTACCTGTAAGTGTTTGTGTAATTTTTTCTGTATTTCTTCCAGTTTTTAAAGCGGTGTACTTCTAAACATAGTGAAGAGAAAAATTATTATTAAACGATCAAATATTTTATAATAAAATCTAATTGTAGGTACTAATTTTCTCATTTTAAATTTGGAA
>JAUESI010000038.1:7788412-7805027 GCA_032275145.1 Synergus laeviventris | reverse complement strand
TTAAATACCGGCTAACATAGTAAAACACTTCTTTTTGTTTTGACGTACAATCGTACATATGACTGCAAAATAACCATTGAACGTGACTTCATCACTGATGACGTAATCAGCGAGACTATCGAAAGTTTCGATGTATTGTATCGAACGATTCAAATTCAAATACTCCAAAAAATCATTGTTTAGGTTAGGGAAATGTTCTAAGACAATTAGACAAAACAATCTTCATTATCAAATTTATTAAAATTCATATACAAATATATAATTCTACAACGTTTGAATATTAGTGCACTTATAAATTTCAATCTGGAACGTAAATATTTATATCGATTTATAATCACATAAAAGTTTAGAAAGATTATTCACGGCCATTGTGTAAAAGCTTTAATTTATTTAATAACAGCGATGCAAACTTAACAAGAATAAGTGTTTATAAACTTACGTACAAAGAAATTCAAGTATTTAAAAAAAATGTTCTTACCTAAGAATTATATAATATTATTGCACGAATTACGCATTAGAACCTCACTCAATTCATCATTATTTCGTATAAAGGAAAATTTGTGAAATATATTTTTGGTGAAACAAGTTGTAAATTTTTAACTGTGAAAGCAAGCTAATATTATTTGTAAATATTTGATAGAGTATAAAAAAATTCAGCAAATCTATATAAATTGAAATATCAATGAACACATACAAGCAGTTTCATAATGATTGAACAACTCTTCACTTCGTGCAGCATTTTTCATGACGAATGACTTGATGCAATGCGCTTTTTTACCATTTGACTGATTCAGTATCCCGAATATTAAACTTTGAACAACAAAAATTTATCTTTCATTCAATACTGAGTAAAATGCTTTTGAATATTTTAAAGCAGAATTTTTTTTCGTAGCATCTTACGTATATTTAATAACAGCCTGTTTCAAATAGTTTTCGAAATTACTTCCTCTTTCTAATTGTCGAAACCAGCGACAATTTAATTTTTAACTAAATGCTTATCTGTTAAAATAGAAATTTAAAAATTGGATATCGAATACGCAATTTTAAAATTAAGTTTATTGCATGAAACTATCTAAAAAAGGCTGGATGATCCAATCCTGCTGTGAAAACAGCAGTGAAAAATTGGGAGAAAACTCTGCCTATATACTGTTTTTCTGTTACTGGCCAAACTCCTTCCAGAAAGCCAATATGACCTCCTCTTGAAGTCACAATCATAGCGACGTGCTTTGACTCGCTAACTTCCGTCAAGGGAATTACTGAAAGAGAAAAGAGATTGAATGATGAATTGATGAATCAATTAAATAACACTCTACTATCTTCCGAAAATGTAATTCAAGTTGTAATTACCTTCCAAGGGTTGAAATGGATCATCTGCTGCGCTCAGACAGAGCAAAGGGACTTCGATGTTGTGCAATTTATCGTGTA
The DNA here is from genome assembly GCA_032275145.1 of Synergus laeviventris. Classification (NCBI taxonomy): domain Eukaryota; kingdom Metazoa; phylum Arthropoda; class Insecta; order Hymenoptera; family Cynipidae; genus Synergus; species Synergus laeviventris. The sequence continues at coordinate 7,803,602 of JAUESI010000038.1, read as the reverse complement.
GGGTAGCTTTTGCATAATAATCCTCTACATTTTTGAATCCAAATAGTTTTGACGTAAAACTGGCATCGAACTCTCGAACTGTTTGACTCTAAAATAAAAATTTTCTATCGTGAATAGATTTTTATACATACTTAATGTTATTTATCAATTCATTAATTCTATTATTTTACCTTCATGACGCTATCAAAATTTTCAACATGCATGTCGAAAAATCCTGTCTCACAGCGAGTCACATTTCGACGGAGATTATCGCACAAATGTCTATTCAACATCAGATTCAAATAAGGTTTCTCGATGCTTTTTGTTGCTTCAAAAATATTCCACGGGACGGAAATGGCCAGGCCTGCCATCAACTTTCCCACTGACTCTGGTCCTTTTTGGGCTAAATAGTTGCCTAAAATTAACCTGTGGATAGGAAACTGATTATTTAAAATGAAATCTATCTGAAATGGTTCAATTATCAAACATATAATTAAAAGTTAGAGTAGCTAATTCTTATGATTGTACTATCTTATTCTCTGAAATATTTTCAGTGTTACCTATTTTTTCACGATCGTTAAAAATATGTGAAAAGTTAAATATCACCTGATCAGTAGGACAATGACAATAAAAATCAAGTGAATATCAATTTTAATATATTTGTGCAGAAACTTCATGATTAATTATTTCCTAAAAATATCCAAATATTTTATTTCGAAATTTACCTTCAAAATGAACGCAAGAAATTTAAAAAATGCTCCTTATTTTGAAAGTTATTATTGATAATTTTATAAAACACTGAGATTTTACGTTTTTTTACAATATCTTCTTAACAATATTGGCAAGGTGACTTCGCCCTGGTCTTATTTTAAGCAGAGCATGGAAAAATAGTTGAACTCACAATTTTGACCGGTAGTGTAAGATTTACAAGAGATATTTAAATACGTAAAATGTTATTTCCAATCTTAAATCTGATTTCTTATAAGTTCTTATTCTTGTTGGTGGGTGCAGATAAGGACATTTAATATAAGAGAAGGGAGACATCGCCCTAATCTTATACATATATATGTATAAGAAACGAATTTCTGTGACCTAGGAAAGGTGCTAAGGGAATCAGACCACGAAACATAATTCCTTAGCTTATTAAAGGGGAATAGGAATTGGATCTTATATCCCTTCTTCCGGGATGCCAAAATCCATTAATATAAATTAGATACATACCCTCCTAAAGAAATCCCAGTAGCTCCAATTGGCACGTGTGAGTGAGTTTTCCTGACGTGTTCGAGAACTTCAGTAAAATCTTCGCAATTCGCTGCACAGTACAATCTTGGTGTCTAAAATTGGATAAATAATGATCAATTGGTCAATTGAAACAATTAAGCATTTGCATAATACAGGTCTCATAAATTGGTCCCTATCATATCTTTTATTGTGTCCTATATTCAACTGAGGTCCAGTGTTCCCTATTTTTAAGATTTGATCTCTATATTTTTAGTCAATACTCTAAAATTTTCTATAAATTTTACAAAATTGACAGATTACAGGTTTCACACTTTTTCTCCTCTCACTGTTGATTCAAAATTCGACTATTTTTCTATGAAAATTATCTTCTTTGTAAAAAATGTTATGTTTTTTTGGTGGTAAATTAATCACCACCCTCTTTTTAAAATTGAAAATACAAGTTAAGAATTCATTTTTTGGTTGATAATTTAAATACTTAAAAGAAAATCCATTTTTTCAAAATCAAATTTTTAAAAATTTCAATTTTATGATATTTTGGGTACTTGCAAAACTAATTTTCATAAAAACCACGGATTTTTTTCTTTTTGCTCTTCAGATTAAAAAACTGTCTGATTTTTTTTTAAATAGGTGCCCTATTTTTTCTCTAGGGGCTATGAGGCCTGTTATGATATTTTTTCAATATACGATAGAAGTAACGAGTATTAAAATCTAGGTCAGCGAAACCTCAGAAACAAAAAGCATCACCGTAAACGTATTTTTGCTGGCGAAACTTTTTTCGTTTTTATTACTTTTGGAAGAGCTGAAGGGTTGTTAGGTTTAGGGTGTTTGTTGATTCTTTTACCTTTAATGTTACTCCACCGAGACCTCTGTTGTTGAAGATCACACATTTTATGCCCACGTTTTTTGCTGCGGAAACAAGACATTTTATGTATTCTGCTTGACTGGCACCCGTAAGTCCGGGCAAAATAATCACAATGGGTGACGTGTTACAGCAGTTTTCTTCGGCCCAATCCAGTGCCACTTCACCCCCATCCGATAGTGTTAGTATTTCTCTGAAAATGTGTTTTATTCAACGTGAGAAATCTTACTTGAAGTATAGCAACATTTTTTGAATTTCGACAATAATAAGCTATTGACTAAAAGTTATGTGATTGAAGTTCTAAACGTTCAAATGAAGGAGTTTTTCTAGATAAAATATAGAATTAGGAAAAAATATTTAGTTCATTTTGGACATTCAAAATTCCTGGTAAATGAAAAGCTAATGTCGCAGTTTCCCTGGAAGTCAGTTAATATAACTTCCCCTTTCGAAATTCAATGCCAAACGAAAACGACTATTTGCATAACAGATGGCGAATAATGATTGGAACACAGAAGTAATATCCTGATAATTATTATTTCATGCATTGGAAATGATGAGCTTCATATGTAATGAATCTTCTATAGATTATTTCCAGAATATTCGATTTCAAAATCGCATATAGAGATACACGGATGCGGTTCAAAGAATTAACAATCTGTAAAATTAATGAATTAATGCGGAAAATAAACTTTTTTTGTATACCTGCGATATTCAACTGTTGGTAGTATTTTCGATCTCAAAATACTTGCAAAGACTGTTTGTGCCCTCGATTCGAAACACCAAAGTGTCGGCCAAAATTTGCTCTCCAAAATAGGCATGTGTTTTTCCAAAAACTCTCTGAATGGTCCTCGTGAGCAAACGAAGAGGGGAGTCTGAAAGAAAACATCTAGGTGTGTGTATAGCAGGAATAAAAATCAGGGTTTTATCTTTAAATCCGTTATTCTGTTATATGATAGAATAAACCACTTAAATTAAAAAATCGCTAAGAATAATCTTGAGATGAGAAATTATTTCAACATAAGCATCTATAAGCATCCGAGCTTAATTACAAAGTGCGACGCAACAATTTTATTTATCTATTGTTGTTTTAAAATATACATCTTTTGCAATAATTCTAGGTAAAAGAATAGGTACATCAACTTTGCGTGAATACATTTTATGAAGAGGGCTATATATAGTGCAATATACGCGTCGGAAGCTGAGGAACTTTAAGGTCGAATTAATAATAATGATAGCCTACTCCGACCCATGTTCAATATTCGCCAATTTATATAGAGAATGCTTTACGTCTATTATTGCTCCCTTTTTTCAATTTAGAAATAAGCTTATGATACTGCTGAATATATTTATGCATATACAAAGTTATAAAATGTAGTGCATAACCGGTTCATTTATGTAAGAATCTTTTTCCAGAAAGGATTTGGATAATCAAACTTATCATCGTTATTAACTCCATGGCTTGAACGGATCGAATGGGTGAGTGTTTACCTTTTTTCAATAATGATTTTAAAGAAAAAACTTTATTTTATGAATGTATGCACTACGCATAATTTTGTTACCAAAAATTATAAATCAAACAGCAATCTCTATATGAGAATATAGCGAATAATAATAATATAGCCTTGGGACAAACAACTAATAATGTATGGGCTATAATTAAAAATATACTTGCATCTGTTCAAAGTGCGCAGATTTTCAAAAAAATGTCTTTCTGATAAGAGATACTAGTTCCACCATGAAAGTCAGATTACACGTGCAATAATTATGAGATAAGTTATCAGTTTAGAAGTTATCTTTCATAAAAAGTGAAAACTCTTGTGAAAATATACTCTTCTATATATATATAGATAGTAGTCGATATTAGCAGATATTAGTTATAGCGTGAAAGAAATATACAGAATTAAAAATTAATTTAACACTCGATTAGGTCAATTAATTTTATGATTTGACAGAAGAATGTCATATATCCATTCACTCGTACATCAACAATTCATCGAAATCTTTCAAACATTTTTCAAATTCTTTCAACTCCAGGGAAAGGAAACTAAAATACTGTGCATATATGCGCATGATTCGAAAGCAATTCTCGACGTGAAAGGTTGAAAGTAAGAAATCGTGTTATTTACTATGAAAAGGATGCATGACAATGTGAAAGAGCACGTTTTATTTTTATGAATGCCATCATGCTTCCTCCTCCTTTAAAAGGTAACACTCAATCCCATTTTATTTATCGTCGAAGCGAATCGACTTATCGATTGAAGTGTGCATAGTACTCACTTTGACAACCTCCCAGAGGTAGTAAATGCAGAAGCATCCAATGCCCAACAATCCTCCATAGTAAAATTTTGGAATTTCGACGAGATCTAACATTCTGTGTTTCGAATTCGGGCACGGAACGATTTACAGCCGTGAATGAACAGAAAAACCGTACAGTCGATACGAGCTTCGTGAATCAACAACCAATGGTCAAACACTCACGACTCACGTGCCAGCACGGCGCGACCACAATCTGCGGTGTCCGCATCAGTCCGCATTGAAAACGTCTCCCACAAGCAGAAAGCAGCAGTCTTACGTAACGAATCTTGATTCATACACGTGTGTAATGTCTATCCTCACTTCGTATAATTTTAATTCAGTATCTCCTGTGCTGCCAGTCTTGAGAGTACCAGAAAGTACTAACAACAAGTTTTAAACTTAGCGGGCCCAAACTTTCTTCAGAAATTGGGTCCTGTGATCCAAGTATTGAAAATCCAATTGGAAAATTCATTTACGGTGTTTACCAACTAGTAGCTTCAAGCTAATGAATAGCTTTAAATTATCCAATAAACTTAGACTGGGAGAAACTATTTTCAATTGATAAAATAAAATATTAAAGATTTTATTGGTAATTAATGAGTTGAAAATAGTTGCTCACAATCTAATGTTATTCTGTTTGTGTTTTGAAATATTTTTCTATCTCACGAAATCACTGGAAATCGCTAGAAATCAATTGCAAACTTTTTAATTTTACTTCGTAATGCACAAAATCTGATTTTTTAATCACTTGAAGTTTTTGTAATAGAAATCTTTTGAAAACCCAATAAATCATTTGAAAGAATTTCAAATGTAGGTCATATGCTCTTATACTTGGCTCGATCCCTAACTTACCGACATTGTTTCGTTCAACTCTTGTTCACACGTAAAGATATATCGAGCAGAGATGAGATTTGGGAAATTCACTAATTGTAAAACACTGAGAAACATTTGAAATTTCTTGAAATAATTAAATTCCCTTACATTTTTGTTTATATCAAAATTCGTTTGAAGCTTCAGCCTAATTTTCTTTTGGAATCCTTTAAAATCGTTGGAAATCTTTTGAATCCGTTTCCTCATAATTCTTTCAAATTTGACAAGACAGAAGGTAAAATCCCTTGCAAACTTTTAATATGACGAAATCATTCTTAATCCTATAAAATCTCTCATGATTGTCAAAACTGAAACAAAATTAATAACATCTGTAAAAAAGTAAAAAAAAAAAAATAAAAGCAAAATAAGTTTTTAGCAATTTTATTTTTGATTTTAGAAGCTTGGTGACAGAATATTCATTTATATTTTATTATTCATAAATTCATATAATTATTCATAAGCTTTGTAAGGACTTTATTCATCACTCCCTATCTGTTTTAAAGCCAAGGCATGGAAATTACATATTTTTCGGAATACAAATTCAATTTCGAATAAAATTTATAACAGGTTTGAAATCTGCTAAGGATCCAAGTGCCCATAATTCCAATTTTATGAGTTTACATAAAACAAGAGCTTTATTTTAGGAAATTGATATCGGGAAATTGATGTTTTAGGCATATAATGTGGTCGTAAACGTCAAGTATAGAGAAAATAAGCGTTTTTAGGTTGAAGTCGTGAACATATGCTATAGTTGGAATAATATCGCTTATTGCACTACTATAATAAAGTTAATTTAGTCAATTCCTTGAGAGTTACCTAATAAATATATTATCACTCTGATAGTTTATCCGTTACGTTCTTTACAAAGTCACTAGAACTATATTAGATGACCTTTCGTAATTTTACTTTACAAAACCACGTCTTACCTCGACAATTTTAAATACTTTTATATTAGCTTAGTATTAATAATTTCATGCTTTAAATTATTATGCGAATTTTGATCATTTAACACCCAGTTATTCAAATTTGGCTTAATGCACTCATTATTGTACGCTGGAGAGCAATAATATCTTCTCTAATTTGTCTCCAGGGTATTATATTAATGCCTTTGTCTGGTCATAATTAGGGAAAGGCTTTGTTGTTCCGCATTATGAGGGTAAGGGCGACATTGTTTAGAGACGAAGCATTAACCCTTTTTTCTTCCCTTGTGTCATAAACAGACTATTTCCGGTAAGATAAAACAGGTTTAGTTTCAGAAATGCCTAAAAGCTTTACATTAAACCATGAGGAAAATCTGGGAAATTCTCCAAATGCGTGTTTAAAAATTAACAATACCAGAACTATAAAACAAGTCAAATACTAAATATAAATTAGGGTTCATATAAACACGTCGTATCTCAATTGTCTCGTGACCATGGATCACCTACGCATAATTGAACTCAAGGAAACAAGTACGAAACTAGTACGAAGAAAAATGGCGCCTTTATTAAACACAGTCTTGTACAGAGATGAATACAATGAAATCGTATTAATATTCATCAGTGTTGATATCAAAAATTCTATCATGTATCATATACCACGGCTTAAAAACGCTCTCCTTAAATATTGTCTGATCGTATAACTAATCATAAATTGATCCACCCAGCGAGAAATAAATACATAATTAGAAACAACTTATCTCAAACTCAAAACAACTAGGCAAATAATAAAAATAACTTTGAAGAATATTCGATTTGATTCTCAGAAAACAAATGCAAAAAGTAGCAATTTGTAAACTGCCTGTAAAACTGCATAGATTAGAAACTTTGAATGATTTTCAAAGCAACAGTAATTACGAAAGTGCAGTTTCCGGCTAATCACGTAATCTAAGTCGTAATACTGCGAGCATTGCGGAAATTGAATTACAACTTCAAACTGTGATATTCAATTTTGCATTCTATAAACGCCTTTTTGATGTGTCGACTAACATGAAACAATCATTCGTCAAACAACACGATTTTTTTTCTCTTATCTCGGCTAGATTTCAATATCCGATATATGCCAACCTCAACAACTCTTAGAAAATTCTCTTTTGCATTCAGCTATGACTCCGGCAATTTTAGAAATTCTTTTGTTCTTTAAGGCAGTAGATCTTTTCAAAATCCCGTTACAGTTGTACGTTTCATTTCAGGGAAATTGATCGTGGTAATATTAAAATATACCGGCTCACTGAAGGCTAGCATCGAAGATGAGTTTAAATAGCAACACTGATAATGTCGATGATGATCCTTGCAAAGACAAGTTCCATTCCTAATCTCTATGAATTCGTTTGCTTCATTTGGCAATAATTGAATACAGATCACAGATCTGCCATAACGGGACTAGATCCAAAAAGTCTATGGTAATTGATCTTCTCAATCTTGATCTTCATCGTAATCTCAATTGATCTTATCTTTAATCTTAATCTCAAAAATCTTAAATGTAATCTCCTGCCAAGCTCGAAAAATATTTGTCTGAACTAAAATCTAACGCGGATTCACATGCAGTTCGTTCATAGCTGAAAACTAAAACTGAACGCCTCTAGAGTTCTACTTTGCGCCTATTATTTGATTCCTGGTGGGCATTAGTTGGATTTTGAAATCGAGCCCCCTCATATCATGACTTTTTTGCGCAACTAGATTCGCGGATATACTTCGCCCAGGTTCTATTCGGTGTGAGATCTCCTTTGCGCAAGAATGTCCTGCGATCTGTTGCACTGCGATTCTGATCCATGATGTTTCGGTAGGTTTCCGTATCGTAAGAACAGGATAAGCTCTTACGGAGTTTGGCAGCATTAGCAGCAAAGTATGAAGGCTGGCTGCCAACAAGAACATTCAGATCGTTCTTGACTTCGAGTGCCCAGTTCCAAACATCCACAATCGAACAGTTGCACACGAAGGGATTGTTCATTAAATTTACAGATAGAAGTCGAGGATTAGCCTTAAATACTCTGTGATGAATTGTAGTAAGGTTATTACTACTCAAGTCAAGGTGTTCCAAAAGACTCAATTTCTTAAGACCTGACAAGTTATCTGGACCTGTTATCTTGTTTCCAGAGAGATTGAGCTGCGTTAGGTTACTTGTCCGCGAGAAAACGTTCTCGTGCAGATTTTCCAAATTGCAGTTACTCAAATCAAGGATTTCCAAACTTGCAAGCTGCTTTGGGAGTAGAGGACCATCCTCTGGAATTACGAGAGGATTACCACTGAGTTTCAATTCGATGATATCCATCAAAACTCGATCACCGAAGACTTTTGGATCTAGAGGATTCTTGAGGTCACAATGTTTCAGTTCCAGAGACTCCAAACGAGTCAGGTTGGCAAAGAGGCCTTGATCTAGATTATGTAGTTTGTTTCCAGAGAGTATGAGCTTTTTGAGGGAGGTCGTCTGAGCGAAGGTATTGTTTCCCACGTGTCCTAAATTGCAGTAGGACATGTCAAGGTACTCGAGCGACTTGAGAGGATTTAGTCTAACAAAAGCATCTGACAAGGGATTGTGGGAGACGTCGAGTTCCTCCAAATTTTCAAGAACATCGAAGGCGTTAGGGAGTTTCTGGAGGCTACAGTTGCTCAAAGAGAGTTTATGCAACGTTGGTAGATGTCGTAGAACTTCTGTTAAATTGCCAACAAAGGTTGGATTTCCATTCAGATTGAGAACTCGTAACTTACTAGCATTTCTGAAAGCTTCCTCTCCGAGCTGATCTTTTAGGTTACAGTTTGAGAGATCCAGGGACTGAAGGCTGTGAAGGTTATGACCGAGAGTATTACCCACATCGAGATGTGACAATTCGTTATCTGCGAGCACGAGGTTGCGGAGATACAAGTTCTTGGCGAAGGCATCACCTGGCAAATTCGTTATTCCAGTGCGGCTAATGTCCAGATGTTCGAGACGCACCAGAGGAGCCAAAACACTCGTCCAACTGAGGCTCTTCAGATCGTTGTTGGACATTTCAAGCTCTCGAAGGTTCTCCAGTTGGGAGAAAGCTTGTGGAGAAATATATGACAGGTTACAACCGTTAAGTTTTAAATATTCGAGGTTCGTTAGGTGATCGAAGGGACCTGGTTCTATTCTCTCCAAGGGGTTGTTCGAAAGGTCGAGCTTGATGAGATTCGTCGTATTGTGGAAAAAGCGATTGTTTAATCGATGAATCCCGCAGGTGTTGAGATCCAGGTAGAGCAAGGTGGGACAGTTCAAAAAGTGTCCCTTCACCTCATCCAAGGGATTGCTCTGAATCTCAATGTTTATCAGTCCTGGACTGTCTCTGTTGAGTAGAAAAGTTTCATTAGATTCGGTTTATTAAATCAAAGCTTTGTAAACTGTTTTGGTATTGCAGAAAGAAAATAGGGATGAGAGGCTTCTAAATTTAAAATTGGATCTAAAAGCGATTAAAGGTACTAAAAGTATTTTAAATGTGTTAATCTTCGTATGTATTGCGATCTAGGCATTTGGAAGACAATTTATCACCCAAGAGTGGCTTCATGTCCCCTTTCCCTTTCGGTAAGTGTTTATGCCTTATCCCTAAATCCAGGTCCCTGTCGTTAGTCATGAGCCAGATTTAAACTTGTCTGAAAGATTTAAGCGAAAGGAAATTTGAGAAAGTAAAAGAAACTAAAAGTACCTGAAAGCTTCTGGATCTATGGTCTTGATTTGGTTGTAGGAGAAATCCGCATCCAGAAGATAGACCAATCCAGCAAAGGAATTGTAAGTAAGTTCCGTCAAATGGTTGTGCGCCATTTGAAGTCTTCGAAGTTTGATATCTCGAGGGAAAGGATCCACGTGAGCGATGTTATTACCGTTCATGTCCAGAATGTAAACGTTGGGACTGAGTTCGTCGTAAGGGATGCTCGTAAGGTTGCTTTCAGAGCAATCAGTCACCCAGTTGATGCGAAAATAGTGGCAGTGACAGTCGACGGGGCATTCTTGTTCCACCAGTTCGCCATTGAGGGTAAATCCGATCCCTAGGAGGGCCGTTAAATAAAGTAGAAGCTTCAGCATAGCCCTTCGATATCTGGAAAAATTGATTGATCGATTAGGATAAAAACTCACGACACTGCGAAAAGAATTGAGAATGAATCACATTGGAATTAAAGAAATAGGTTTAGGGAAGGTATAAAAGAAACTCGGGTATTATTAATCTCGAAATTTTTTCCCACCCTTCATAAACTGCGCAAGATAAATGCCTCAATTCCTGACCACTTAAGGCTAACTGCTTTCTTACATCAAATTCCTCTACATACGGAATTACTTTATTCGTTAAAAACATTTGCATATGAAAATTCATGAATCTTTAAATAAAACTTTCTTTACTTTTTTGTTCATCGTAAATTCACTTCAAGAACTTTTATTATAGAGAGTGTCATAAAAGTCTGGTATTCAGAGGATCTAGTGACTTTATGTTCAAAATTAATGTACTTTACTATAATCGCGTTTAATACTCTTCCTAACTTTCATAGAATGTAATGTGACGATGAGTCAGTGTTTTACGTTAGTAATAATATTTCAAATGTAAGAATGATGAAAATATTGAATGTAATGCTGAAGTCGGGTGTACTTTCAACTAAAAATCTGCTTATTATTTTCAATTCTCAGTTTTGAATTTCATTAATAATTTCAAAGCACAGTTCAGAAATGATCGAATCTGAATAGCTCGTGCTTGAGCAAAGAGTCAGATTTCATTAACGTTTCCTCGTGCTCCCATTAATTAGTATTCTGATTGCGAATAGTGAATTGTATGCAGTACAAAACAAAGTCTTAAGTGGAAACGTGCACGCTTCCTCCATACTATACTTGCCTACAGCAATTAAACGAACTTATAAAATAAATGACAGAGAGTATTATTATCCAAGTACCGGCTAATGCAGAATTAATGCTAAGGCGGTGTTTACGTCTCCTGCATCTAAATAGATTATACATACTGTATTCAGGCCGGTAATCAATTTCGTGTAAGATAATAATTAAGCTCGATCTAAAATTGTTTACCAAATATTTTCGTATCCACTGCATTGAAGTTGAAATATGCCTGACTGAAAAGTTCTTATAATGTCTATTGTTATTTTTAGTTGGAAACATATTTCTGGATAAAATAGAATTAGGAGAAAATATTTCATTCATTTGAACGATCAAAAGTTTTTGCTTGAAAGAATTTCAATTCAATAGGTTTAATTACAACTACCATTTCATTAATTTTAATTAATGTAGTTATAATTAGACTCTGAATATACCGGAGAATGCTTTCCTTCAGAGTGACAGAAATTTTTGAATCTTAAGTAGACTCATATATATATATGAGTCACAAAGGAAAATGAATATTTGTTACGCCCTTCCTTCTCTGATGGAAATGAGATCAGAAATTCCTAATCCCTCAGGGTTTCGCCCTCTCTATTTACTAGGGGAATCTCTCTCCCGAGACTTATTTCTTTTTAAGTACCTTTGAAGGTTTCAATCTTAATATTTTACATAAGTGAACATCAAATTGGTTGCTCGTTTCATTTAGACTTCACGGTAGATTAAAGAAACTACCGACCAGGGATTATACAAAATTATATATTCAAGACTTAATTGCTTTACTTATAGTCTTAACATTTCATTATATGAGTTATCTCAATTTATCTAAATGTATTTTAAAAAATCTATTCAGGAAAACGTTAGCACCTATCCTTTTTCATGCAAAATTTATCGCTTTATAACTGGATCGTGAATAAAAGCTCCTGAGTAAAAATGCAACGAAGCAGATGCTGACACGTATATCAAAGGCATGAAATGCATTTTTATCGCCGTCGATAATTTACTTCTGAGAAAATATTAATGAACATTCCATACACCTTTCGCCCTTCGACGAGCTTCAGCTCGTCTTTATTAATTGACCTCAGCTTGTAAAAGAGGGGTAAAAGCTGGAGATCTTGAGAATACTAATCATTTAATCGTCCCTACCTCTCCTACTTCATCAAAATTTTATATCGACTTACCGAGAAATGTACCGCTTACTTATTTAACATCCACTTTCCTGCATTCAGGCTGCTTTTAAGAGCATCTTAAGAACAATTTCTCTAAAATGTAAGTGAAGTATACGGGTTGGATAGTAGTTTCTATAATATTTTAGGGTCGAAGATTTATCTACGCGTGAGGCGACTCTTTTCCTGCGAAAAAAATATCTCGTGGTGGAAGACTCTTCGTCGCTCTGGCTCCACAAACGTAGGGACACTGAATCTTCCGACCAAGATTTGAAGTAAAATATATCATCAATTTTTTCTCTCGGGGTGAAGTAAACTGCAAATTGCGGACTATTTCCTATGTCTTGGAGACTATGCGTCATTTTCGTTCATAAATTACGATTTCCGAAGGAAGCCGTTACTCAAAGGCACTAAAAACTACTCGAATGCGAAGAATTGTGCCTTGCTGCGGATTATGGAAATCAAGAAACACCCTTTGTTTTTCCCTAGTGTCTATGAGTCGCCTCTTTCTTTTACACGCTGTTTTTCGGCACATTCTTGCCTTGCCCAACGACCCTTTATGTCGGTCCGTCGAATCAAGACACACACGAATGGTTTTCCTCACGCCTACTTCGGGGTGCGAGATCAAGTTGGATCTCGGTGCCTCGTACGACTTCTTTTACTCAAGGGAGATCTCGTCTCTTACGACGGTGTAAACATCACACAGCTACTCGAAACTGAACGCGGATCCTATCAGCTGTTGTTTCTTTGGAAGAAACCCTATCTTAAAATGTCCGGAGAAATGATATGAGATCTGGCATTTGTCAATAGGGAATTTGCTCTTTTTATAGGGGATGTGAGATTCGATTTTGTAGAATATATTGAACTTCCTTTGGGCGTTTCTATTATTATATACAGGGTGTTTCGCGAGTTCCCTGCCATCGTGAAACTATACCCTACTGGAAGTAAAGAGATAGAAATCCCTATGACTTTCTATCTCCATATCAATCCACTTCCACTCCTATCTCTTTAAATCTCCTCTTTTCTATCCCTTTGTATATCTTGTCTATCCTAATTTCTCTTTCTCTTTCTATATCTTTCTATCTCCTTGCCAATCACAGTTCACTCCTATCTCTTGTATATACCCGTCTATGTTTAAAATATAAACATTAAGAAGGTAATAAGGGAGAGATAGTCTTAGGGATAGAATGGGATAGAAATAGCGTTTTGGGGATTTTCAGCGGTTTTAATGGATTAAACAAATGTCAAGAGATTTCAAAGGTTTTCAAGGAATTTTAAAGACTTCTTTTTTGTCTCTTGATACATTTCAAGTGATTTCAAATAATTTCACTAGGTATAGGGTTAAAAAGGATGTCCAAGGACATCAAAGATTTTAAGAGATTTAAAAAATTTCAAGGTAATTCAGAGAATTACAAAGGATCTTAAAAAGATTTAAAGGTTTTTAAAGATTTTAAGGGATTTCAAACAAAATTTTCAAATTTCAAAGATTTTAAGAGTCAACAAAATTTCGGATATTTTTCATACTAAGTAGTAGGAAAATTTTCGAAATAATATTGGAAAATGTTCCGAATATATTGGTTTATTTTCGAAAAGTTATTAGGAAATATTTCCTAAAGTTAGAAAATATTTCGTAAAACTTACTAATTGTAAGATTGTATAAATCTCTATAGGAAATTTTTCCAACGTGGATTAGAACTTTGTCCAACTTTGTTCACTTTAACTTAAAATATTTCTTATCTAGATTCGGATATTTTTCTTATAAAATTGGTATTATTACAGAAATTTTAGACAATTTTTTTACTTCCTTTGAAAAGCTTGCGACACGTGATTGTTTCTTTTTTTAGTGTTAACAGTGTAGGAACTTTTTCCTATTGCATTTGGAAAATATACCTATACTGATTAGTTAGAAAAAATTCCAACTACTGTTCGGAACTATTTGCGAATGCATTAGGAAAAATTTCGAAATGTTCAGGTTATAAGTTTAAGGGATTTTATATGTCCTCGAAGGATTTCAAAGATTTCAGTAGTGATTTTAGATGATTTCAATGTCAGAATGTTATATAATGTTTCTCGAAATCCTCCTCCCCCCATCGTAACAGGACCATTGTACCCACATAATATATGGATGATCCCCTTGATAAATTCTCATGGTGTCAAGTTGATCCTTATCTTAAAATAATATCGGTTGATATTTACAATAGATCCGGAGGAAGCAGATAATTTTGCAAAGGGAATTTAATTCTTGGCGAAAAGACCTGCAGATAAAAAGGTCAGGAGATAAAATGACATTAGGGAAAGAATACAGGTGGAGACGGTTCCGAGTCTTTTCAATGGTGGAGCAAGAACTCCTCGCGATCATTACAATAATCTCATTTGGATACTCCAGCGTTTCCGAGTGAGGGTTCTCTATTTTGTTTCGATTCTTCGTTTAGTGCGGCGAAGTTTGCCGCTCATCGAATTGCAAAGCAACTCGCCAGGTACGATGTCGGCAGTCGCAAAGTCCCAAAGCATTCATTGCAGGTTGGTTTGAATAACAAATTCCGTTGTAGACAAAGCGACCGAGGAGGATGGAAAATGATTGCGAATGAGGACTGGTGCAAAGGGGAAAAACGATTAGAAGAGCATATTTGAGTTTAAGTTCGCGGTTTGTACGATTGTAGGTGGTTAGAAACAAGTGAACCAATTGACAGTGGACAATTGCCAACGCAATTGGCGGTTCTACTTGCATAATCAACTTCTAGGTCGTTGAGCTACTACTTTTACACCTCTTTGTGTCAGCTGATACCATATTTTCCCTATAATTAATGCATTTCATCTTAAGGGCATCCTCTACGGAGACCACGTGACCAAATTAGTTGTTAGTTACGAAAATTTTTTTTGGTGTTCACCATATCCAAACTCAATGATATATCGGTCTCAAAGTTTGGAATATAGAAATTGAGGCAATAAATTGCGTTTGTATATTTACTTTGAGGAA
>JAUESI010000038.1:7769154-7779636 GCA_032275145.1 Synergus laeviventris | reverse complement strand
TATACAAACGCAATTTATTGTCTCAATTTCTATATTCCAAACTTTGAGACCGATATATCATTGCGTTTGGATATGGTAAATACCAAAAAAAAATTTTCATAACTAACAATTAATTTGGTCACGTGGACTCCGTAGAGCATGCCCTTAATCCGTTTAAAAAATAAGCGAATGTCAATTTTGGGAGACTTTGTGTCGATTATTATGGTTTTTGATTGCTTTGAAGTTTCAGACGTCTAGTCTGATTATTTTTTCTATATTTATTAGATTAAATATATTTTTTAAAAGGTTTCCAAGGTTCGCAAAATCAAAAATTTTTATTTATTAAGAGATTTAGTAGAATTTAAAGGAATTTTAAAGAGACTTTAAAGGATTGCAAAGGAGTTTGAGGGATTTTAAAGAATTTTAAGGAATTTTAAGGGATAAAAAGACTTTAAACGATTTTATAAAAGTTCAAGGGATGCTAAAAGATTTTGATTGATTTTAGCTGATTTTAGGGATTTTAAGAAATTTTTAAAAGAGTTGAAATCTCTTGAAAATCCTTTGAAGCGCCCTAAAATCTCTTGAAACCCTTTAAAATCCCTGCAAGTTCCTTAAAATCAAATGAAATTCCTTCAAGTCACTTGAAACCTCTTGATATTCTTAATCCAAAAAATAAAAAAAATTTGACGTCTGCAACTTCATCCAAATTGGTTTTTATGAAGTATGGAATTTTCCACAACTGTTATGTTTGTGTTTCCGAAAATCCTCTTTTCTTGAGCATAAATATAAAGCCATGTCTACTTTGTCGTTCATAAGCTTTTGCAACAAATTTACAAGTTCCCATTTACGTGGAAGAGCGACCCCATTTTCGGAAGGAAATGCATCTGCCAGCGAAGCACCGCCTCTGCGCTTTGGGCGATTATTTAGCTGACCAGGGATCTCCTTGGGCTTGGAGAAACAGGAAAAACGGGAAAGCTCTGGCGAGCAACTCTCATGCCATCGCAGTTTCCGTGCAGATCCGCGGGTGCATGAATATTTGGAAGAAGGAAGAAGTATGAATAATTTGTGTCTGAATGCAGATGACTGGGTGGACGAGAGAGCGTACAAAGAGTACATATAGTTATAGTCGTAGTCATAGTCATATTCATATTATAGTCATAGTCATACGTAGATAGAAAGGAATAAAATAGAAAAGAGAACACGCTTGAGAACTGAGTCTGAAAACGAAAGCTCATGGCGCCAAAGGCGGGGCGACAACTGGGAAATTCAGGAAGAGAAAATGTGTACTTTCTCTCTTCATCTCTTTCTCTACTTGACTCATTCTTCCTCCATCTTAGTGTAGTGGAGTGGCAGTCGAGCGTGGAACGCATCCAGCGCGAAGAAGGGTGGCTTCTGGCTAGTTTCACTCTTTTCTTCTTCCTCTCCTTTCGCAAAATCTGTCTCTGCAAATTTCCAGATTAAACGTCACGTTTTCAATAAAATACTGTACCGCTTCTTACAGTTATGATACCAATTGGTTATATCCTTCTGAAGGGCTTTATTAGTTTTACAAAATCCAGACGAAATAATGGATAAACTTCCGTAAAGGGTCCACCTACGATTTTCTTGAAACTGCGTATACCCATGTATTTTGATGTGCTGATTGCGAAAATGATAGTGAACATTGGTGACTAGTCGATTTTCATGGTGGGACCATGAAAAAAAACAATAAAAAATCATGGTTTTTTGCGTTTATATCAGCTGATGTGAATTTTTTTTTAAATGTTTCAAATAAAAGCTGTAGATCTCATGGAAATAGACATTTTTAGTTGCAAGAATGGCTCTTCACAGTGTAAAGAGAAATGGTAAAGGGATATCGTAAAGGAAAAAGATAAAGGGTCATTATGGTGAAGGGAAATTGTAAACGAAAATCATAAAGGAAAATGAAAAAATTGAAATTCACTAGCCTACAATCTGAATAGGTGACATTAATTAGGTTATTAATTTTAATTAGCAATTAGTGAAGCCAGTCGAGTAGCAAATGTGAGTACAGCTAAATAAGGTTTTTAATTAGCTCATTCTCGCTCTTATGGGTCGTCACGTAATTTTGTCTACTGCCCTCCATTCGACGATAACGTGATTCCGTAATCCGCGTAACCCCTCGGCTTTTCGATCCATACAACTCAACGAGTCGTTCTTTTGAGAGACGAGCAAACATCTGACGCATTCTGGACATCGAGGGAAGTATAACATAGATGTCAATGATCCGTTTAAGGCCACTTTAATGTTTGTTTGATGCTCACAAAGGAAACTGTAGTAGCTTCAAGAAAATCCGCTGGTGACACATCAAAATGTTACTTCGTTTCTGAACATCAATCCTCTTTCGGATCCCATTGCTTTTTGATCTACGTTCTTCCATTTATGTGACATTGCCTCTTTTTCTATCATATCAAATCTCAATTCAATTTCAATTTAATTTCAGAACACAATGTTCACGAGAAATCTGGGAGTGGTATAATCCTTGAATTGCTTCGTACCAGAATGTCCAAATCTCAAATTTAAATCACAACTTTCAATGCGCGAGATGTTTACCATTTTTAGTAATCTAAATTCCAATTTAGAGAAAAGTTTAGTATATATGGTATATATATCCTCATATCTTAAACTTTCAGATCCCAAAGGGACAGAAAAAAGCTAGTCGATTCTTGAAATTGATGCAAGCGAACTCAGAAAATTTCCAGCGCTTCTGAATTTTGATTCCTCTTTAGGGAATTCTCTCTCTTGCTCTCTGAGGCTTAAAGTACTTTAAATTTGCATTCTAAAGAAGCAGCAAACGTTCCACTTGAATTACGCAAGTGAAATCGAAGCTTCTCTTGATAAATTGATCAAAGATTGATAATACATCCTCAATAATTGTCAGCGATTTCAACAATCTTTTAACACATTTATAAGCTGTCAAGCTCTTGGAAAAAATAACAAAAACATAATCGCGCCTTTGAAAGATGGAATGAAACGATATATCATATAAAAGTTTGTGATACTCCTCGTAAAAAATTGATGTTTTTATATATTTATATCTCGCCCATGGCTCTTTTCTCGAAAAAAAAGCATAACGTCACTCGACGTCAGAAAACCATCAAGTTGAGAGTTCGACGCGACGGAAAAGTGAGTAAAGCATCGTAAACTTTTTTTTTCGAAGGGGTGGCTAGAACTTTCTCTCAGGCTTTTCCACAGGACAACAATAATGCGGATACGTGTATGTGTCGAAATGTCTAGGGAGGCTAGACACTGAAGAAGTTGAGCGCATCCGTCAAGCGTCCAACCATCTTTCACTTGGACTATCCGCACACTTTTCTTTCTTGTTCCATTTTCGCCCTTGTTGAAAAACCTCCCCTTTTTTTCGTGAGAGATATTAGGTACGGCGAGCGTTCCGCCAGAACGAGTTTCTTTTCTACTGTCAAAAAAGAAAGAGCGAGGAGCGAAGCACTGATGTTAGTTTTTACTATGTCATTGTTGTTCGCTCAACAAATATTTGCTTATGAATTACCCGAACTGCTAATGGACGCGTCTAACATACAATACCTATTCTACTTGCTGCCAATGGAAATCGATACGATGATACTTGAATCGGGGATACATAAATCGTATTTTCATATGAAAGCAGCACACGCGCTGAAAATTCGCGAGAAATCAAAATACTCTCCCGATTGCGGCTCGCCATCCAGCTTCAACTCTGAATTTTACTAACTAAATACGAGTTGCTTTTTCAAGGGTACTTGTTATTTTTTTAAACCCCCTGTACTTCAAGTACCGGGGAATCTCGTGTTATTTTTAGAGAAATTGATACGAGCTGTTACGTGTATTTAGCGCACAAATATGATATTTATAAGTCAGGCAAAAATATTTTTGCGAACACAAAACTCGATTTGTTTATATTTATCTTCTCTACTGTTCAAAATTGAAAACACTGGATATTTCTATCATGCGAAAGTAAATTTATTCATGGAATAGTAATCTTGTATTTCAAATGTTTGTCATATTTAAGTAAAATATGCCAGAAAAATGGTACAAGTATTTAGCATTTTCATCTTTCTATCAATCAAATTGCAACCGGTAATTGGCAAAGTTGAGATATTTTTTATGGGGCATACACGTTGCTTGTAATCCGGCGATAATGTTCACACGCAATCTTTTTCAGACTATGTACGTGCAACCTTTTGCAAGCACGCATAATTTTTGCATTACTAGAATGCACGTGAGCTGCATAATATTCAGCAGGCTGTACAATGAACTTCATTTGCAAAGTACACATACCAATCTATAATTTACTGCATCTCATAATTGTATGTATAACTCATTTTGCTACAGTAGTTTATTTCATCCATGATCATCCATCTATTTTAACTTAATTTAATGTATTGTTCGGAGTTTCCGATTTCATTCTGAATTATCCTATAAAATATTGAACACTCTTCGAACCAATTAAATTATTTAATTCCTTTCGTCGTCACTAATTGACTGGAGAATTTGTCTTTCAGAATTATGGAATGCAAAGCACCTTTCTCTTTCGATCAATTTGCCAATGCTCGTAATTTACAGATTGGAATTCTTGCCAAGAATAATAAGTGTAAACTTAGTAATTACACTTCGTAAATTGTATTTTCCTTGGAAATCGATACACCTATACTATCATTCATAGATAGAGCTCTAAAAGCTTTTCATTTTCATGTATAGTAAAACGTAATTTGGTGAAAAAAAAGAATGAAGAAAATCGATTCCAGCGTGCACTGTTCATTATAAACGTAATTCCAGAGACAGAAATTTTGTCATCGTAATTAATTTCCATTTTTGAACTTGCAATCACATTCGTTAAATGTGATGAGTACCTCGCCCACATTATAAATAGAGATCGTAACGTATTCCACAAAAAAAAATTGCAAACGTATGTTTCAGTCTCGTGAACTTCACGTGCAAAATATTTATGTCTTGAATCGTAGACATGAAGACAAAGAGAACCAGTAAAGAGCCTTTTATTGTCGCAAAAAAATAGAAAGAATACACGTCATAATTAACTAAATTACAATATAAACTAAGACTTTATTGCTAATATTGAAAAACAACAAAGGAAACATGGTTTTACCAGCCTCATAAAAAAGTAATTATATGTCTGGGATTCTAATAAAAATTATGAAACACCGTTAATTACGCACTGCAGTAGTTAAATTACATAATAGGATTTCAAAAAATTTTGAAATTCCAGTATAATGAAATTCAGTATAAAAGAATTACAAAAATCTAACAAAGCAGTCGATCAACTAAATTATATTATAGATAGCAAATAAAATTTAATCCAAAGTGAACGACAACTTTCCGCGATATAGAAATACCACAGTTGATTAAAAAATGCTTTTCACACTTTAAGCCTCAGAAGTTACGTAACCGAGCAGAGTTCGGTGAGTGTATTATTAATTTATAGAATATTACCGCGGAAAACGACCCTTGCGAAATTCCAGAAAAAGTCCGCGAGTTCTATTATAAAAATTCTGCGTCGAGAACAAAATGTGAATCGATCTCATTTTTCTCCATTTTTTCGATAATGAAATTGGATTGAACATCAAATTATGCAAGGTTATGAAATTTATGTTGATAAAATGTGCGATGAAGTGAGTCAAGTCAAGCCCAACTGATCCCTTTATTAATTTTATTCCAGACGAGGACACCTTGTAAGTTTTTTAAAAGCAATAAGTAAGACCTATAACGATATCAGTAGAGTTAATAAAATGATTCTGATTCAATTCCTTGTCTAGCACTTGATTAATGAAAACTTGAGTGACAAAATTGGGTTAATAAATGATATGAGTCGAGATACTGATTACATGAAATTTCAGTCTTTTATATCATCTTCTTTTTATAATTGCAGTTTATAATTCTATGAGTTTTTTTTATTTAAAAATCTAATGAAGTAGCCACTCGAAGAGATAATTATATTAAGGGCATGTGGTAATTACCATAGAAGCAAATTCATTACTGAGTTTTTTTTCACAGTTTTTACTTAAAACAAAAAATAGTGGACAGATGTCCATGTTCACGTTCTTTACGTCTGTCCACTCATCTCTTTTTTAAAGCAAAAACTTTGAAAAAAACCCAGTGATATAAATTTACTCATGTGGTAAGTAACAAATGCCCTTAATAATTCCCTTTTCAAGGAGGTTCTTTCTAGTTCTTTAATTATACAAAATAATTAACAAGTTTCTTTTTTTTATTGCCTTTTAATTGATTCATCCTCGCCAATGAAAACAGTTGGTAAGGTCATTATCTGACAATGAGGCAAGCGCGCTGTGGGATATATTTTGCTCAATTGAATTATCCGCGTTTCTATTTATAAAGATATTTCTTATAGCAGAGGGTTCGTTATTATTGCAGAAGAGACAATAAGAAGGGTCCTCTGAAACTCAAGGGTCATCCATATACATCCACCAGTACTTGATCATTGCGCGAGGGAGGTGTGCAAAGTACAATTAGATTAGGGCGGGCATGATTTATGATCTCCGAAAAAACCATTAGGACATATACAACAGCTTTAACAAAACATATAATAGCTCTAATGCTGAAATTAAAATATGAATAGCGTCCTTACTGCTTAGTGCTTACTGCTTACACTCCAAGCCTAGGATAACATTCTCTAAATTTATATCAAGGATCATCAAACTTTTTTTCATCTCGACACTCATCGACATGTAAAAATAATCTTGGAAATGTGAATTAAACGCAAAAAACGTCTGTTTGAAATACGCTGGGCAATCTAATTTTCGTGGTAAAGTATTTTTGAGGGTAATCCATTTCTCATCAAGAAATAATTTATCTGGGGGAGGTATTCCCAGGGCGAACGTTAAAATTTTCGTATTTCGTTTGAGGCTTTTGTGGGAGACCGTGTGCAGCGTTCTGTACTTCCCGCAAATGAACGAAAAAGAAAAGTAATTAGCATGTTTCGTGCGGGGCTTTTTTAAAAGAAGTAGTCTGGAAAGGTAGCGTGTCACAAGGGAAAGTACGAGACGGCAGGTCCATCAGATACGATTGATATCACGTTTCATTGTCGGGTATACTGTATACGCAAGAGCACTTATGTTAATATCATTGGACATTATTTCCGTGACTCGTTCTATAACGGAATCGAATTAAGCGTTTGATTCACGAGCCCGATAACCAAGGGTGCGGATTTAAGGCACCCCCAAAAACCACCGACCTTAGTTAGCCTCCAAATGCAAAGAAGGATTACCATTTAGGCTTTAGGTTACGGCATCAGACGGCATCATTAATGAACAATTTTTAAAATTCTCTCCTGCTCTCATTTGCAAATTTAGTGATCCGATGTGTCCTTGATAACGAATAATGGAAATCAACATATTGATAATGGATTTACATGACTGTGTGATTAATGCTAGTTTGTTACGAAATCATTAATTTCAAGGAACAAATTAAGTTCAATGAATTCTCGGAACATGTTGCATGAGTAATGGTAACAACAAAAGTCCTTTCAGACGTTGAAAGTCGTTTAAAGACTAGATTAGGAGAATTGAGGACACTCTGGTTGTCATGATCACCTGCATTGGGAGCACGATTTGGACCTAACCTTTCTGATGAAGAACCGGAGGAATCACGTCTACGTACCACAACACTGATTGATATATTCGAGTCTGTTTTGGTCAAAAGACACGAACTTGGAAACACACAACAGGAGAACGAAGAAGTCAAACGTGTCACTGAATTGAGACTGATTAAATTAGACCGCGTCTGCGTGAGGTCAAACCTACTGACGATGAGCTCTTTCTGCGTCGTATTCGCAACTGAACATTGTTTCTCTCCTTCTCTGTTGAGGTGTCATCAATAATCACAGTAGGAGGGAGGAAAACATTCACAATCAGCTTAGTTCCTTGACAAAGAGGATTAGAAAAAGAAGCTTAGGAACTTTGAAAAAAGGCTTAAAGACCTGTAGGTCAAGCCTAACTTGTGATGCAAAAAATGTCTCGTAATCATCTGTGTGAAAAAGAAAGTTGCGCAAATTTAACCTCGACCTTCTAGGGGCTCTTGCGAGAAAATATTATAGGACAATCAGTATAGGCCTATAATCATTTTGCTATACTCAATTTTCTTTCATTTTTTCGGAAATAACTATGTAGAAAACTCCTTATAGAAACAAAATTACAGGGAAATCGTTTTAGAATAAAATTATCACTGATTGAAATAGCTAGAATTAAGTCACTAAATCAAATCAGTAAGGATTTTCACTGATAAACAGTAAAGTCTTACTGATTCAAATTTTTGTAGAAAGTATATTTTTCTTGCGATCACAGGAAAATCGTTGCATAAAAACAAATGGAGGAAAATAATGACAGGACAACCATTAAAGGAAAAAATTATAGAAACATAATTATAGGTAAATCATTATTCTGATAGGTTATTTATTCCTAAAATTATTTTCCTGTAATTTTCTCGGCATTATGGAAAAAAAAGATAAAAAATTAATATAGACAAAAATTATAGGAAAATCATTATAAGCTTGTTCTGATTTTCCAATAATATTTTTTCCTGTAGTTCCTACAAAATATCAATGTCGTCATTATCATTATTATTCGTCAATTTTGGGTCAGGTCACATTTTTCAAAATCATTGGTTATTTTGGTTGGTCCTTCATCAAACTACATTTTTCTAGTGTTTGGGAATGAAGTTACAGTAAAACCTCGCTTATCCGCGCTATTGTGGACCGGCGCTAACAATGTCTTGGTATAATAAACCGAAAGTATACTTAAATATTCAAATTGTACAATTACATATTTTAGAAAATTCTATAAATTGTTTACATCATTTATAAACACTTATTTTATTAATTACGTTAGAACTAGTAGAGCTCTGGTCAACTATTTTTGTTTTAACCTCGAATAATCGCGAACTCGAATAAGCGAGGTTATACTGTAACCAAATAATGTATGGTCTCTACTAAAATATTCTACGTTCAGAGTAAAGAAACATGGAAAATTGTTAATAATAAATTTTATTAAAAAAGAAAACATACTAGCATCAGCATAAAGGTACAATTAAATTATTTATTATTGATATTGAATATGCCATTATTCGCGCGCGTGTCTTCATTATTTTTAAATGCGAACAGCTCATCTGATTCATATTATCGATTCTTCGTAAAGTGCACACTACAAACAAGCAATATTTCGCCAGAAATAAACGTAACACCCGGAATTTTTAAGCTATAGGACCAATTCTAAAAATAAATACAAATACTCCTTCTTCAAATTCACTCAATTCTGACTGTTACTACCTGATGACAATTGCATTTATTTCATTAAACATTTAAATGATCTCAGCATTTAAATTACCAAAAGCTTGTTTACACATAACATCAACAAATAAATTGCAAATCTCCTCTTATAATGCGAAACTTTACAAATTAATAAAGGTGAGCTTAAAAATAAATTACGGTTCTGACTTTCTGAACCTTCTAAACGTTCTGAAACATTCCTAACCATCCCTAACCTCGAAGAATATTTTTGTCGGTCACATACCTTTGCCACTGTATTGGATTATTTCTTCTCTTCTCGCAGAGATTATTCGAGGTATTCTGATCCTCGTTTTCTGTTGACACACTTGGATTAGCGTAATCACTTCGTATTATTTACGCATGTAAAACTCTTATCTTGATAAGGTGGTTGGATAAAATAATAACTCTCATCGCACATCGCCACACATCGCAGAGACGATGTCGTGTTCGGAATTTCGGTTAACAACGAGTACGAGTATCGATATTTCTTGCGGATATGGCGACGTCGCGCATGCGTTCCTCGTGCTTTTAACTTTTATATTCACGTTTGTGAATTCCTCAAGTGCAGGCGTTGGTCTGTAAAATCGTAGTATAAAACGCATACATGCTGTCAGCAAAAATTTTTATTTTGTAGTCGAATTTCTACTCTTTGAGAAATAAGCTGACATATGCGCAAAAATACGAAAGGGAGAAAACGTGATTCAAATTTCGCGCCACTCTTTTCAGCGCGCATACTTTTTTTTATATGTGACATATCTGTTTTACCATTTTTTTTTATTCCCGGTAATACAAAATTAGGTAATATTATCGGTAACGTATTTAGATAATTTTTTAACGTTCATAAAATAAATTTGAGACATAAAAACTATAATAAAGTTATGATTCAGAAACTTTTCAAAATATGCAGTGTGAGGAAGTTGCAATTATTCCTTTTTTTTGGCTATGGCGCATTTTGATGTAAAACGTGGCGTAGCATTTACATTTAAAACTACATTTATTTTCTTCATTTGCGAACGTAAACATTTCTAAACATCCCTTTTTTGTTTTGGCATTTTTCATCTGTTTAATTATTTTTACTCCTAGGATTATCGCGTTAAAACGAAACTGATGATTTACCTAAAATTCGATTACTTGAAAGGAAAGAAAAATTCCCATTAATTATTGCCGAGAACTCTACTCTCAAAACTATTGCT
>JAUESI010000038.1:7753309-7769054 GCA_032275145.1 Synergus laeviventris | reverse complement strand
TAAATAGTAAAGAATTTCATGGAATTTCAAGGGCCTTTATGAAACTTACTGTGGATTTTAAGAACTTCTGAGAGATTTCATGAGATTTTATATTTCATTGTATTTTCAGGTATTTTATCGGATTTAATCAGAATTCATGGGATTTTTAATAATATTAAGGAATTTAAAAGGATCTTACGAAATTTGACGATATATTGTAAGATATTAAGTCATTTTAAGAGATTTAATTATGTTTGGTGGGATTTTGAGTAATTTTAAATGATTTAAAAAAATTTGATGGGGGTTTTAAATTATTTTAAGGAATATCAAGTGATTTTACAAAATTTAAAGGAATTTCACTGGATTTTGTAGGATTTTATAGTGATTTTAAAGAAATGTTATGAAACTTCTATATATTCCTGAAATTTCCCTATTTCAAAAATAAAATTTTTTTTTAAATCCTTTGTGGTGTTAGGTTCAATTGTCTAGAATCCTCCGAATCTTTTTAGCAAAAGGACAAAGGAGTGCAAAAAAGAGAAATTAACCGCCCACAGCGCGCACGAATCGTAGTGACTAGTTAG
The DNA here is from genome assembly GCA_032275145.1 of Synergus laeviventris. Lineage (NCBI taxonomy): Eukaryota > Metazoa > Arthropoda > Insecta > Hymenoptera > Cynipidae > Synergus > Synergus laeviventris. Next base: position 7,768,494 of record JAUESI010000038.1, on the reverse strand, counting down.
TTCAATTTTATTAATTAATAGTAGTTTCTTATTAATTCAAATGGCGCGAAGTCGTTTTGTATAATTTAGTAAAAAGTTACTGATTCCGGTAGTAACAAGGATGAACTAAATGAATTAGTACAACTATTCAATTCATTATCTTAAACATTTTTATGTCTTTTTAAAATTTGTAAAATTTATTGAAATTTTGAAAAATCTTTTAAAAATCATAAGAATATTTATAAATCGTTTAAAAATCTGTGAGGAACTTTAAAGTCAACTTAAGTTTCTTAAAATCCCTAAAAAATGTGTCAAAATCTCTAAAGTTTCTAAAAAAATTGTATGAAATTTTTTAAAGATCCTCGATAATCTTTTAAATTCCTTTAAAACCCCCGAGAATTTCTTAAAATTGCAAGAATCCCCTTTGAATTCCACAAAAAATTGTGGATTCATTATAATTCTTAAAAATATCTTAAAAGTCCGTAAAATCTTTCGATAACCATGCAAATATTTTATATTATCTATTAATAAAATTCCATGAAATTATAATTATAATACTTCGAAATTAGTAAGTAATTCACTTTGTTAATAGGTGAATTACTATTTCATTTAGTAGAATGTCAAATTTTTACAAATTCAGATTGAGAGAGTATTATTAGTTCAACTCTGGTTGAACTGTTGAAACACGCTCATAAATTTTTTAATAGATCTGAACGATTAAATCCATTTAATCTTTGTAGTTTGAAAACAATATAAATTTTTCGAGGAGAATTAATTGCACTGTCGGGCAATAGTGACACCATAATACGCATAAATTGCAATATAAACATTCGTCTAACACAAATATAAACATGTCGTTATATTTTTTTAAAAATTATTGTTCTGTGTCGCAAATCTTTTCTCTGGCGTCTTGGGCAGATAGCCAAAAATGAAGTACAGTTGTAAATCAAACATCAGTTTGTCACAAAACTGGACAAAGCTTTCGTGAGAATAGAAAAAAGAAGTTCGTAATTTTATAATGACACATGGAACTTCTTATATTTTATGCGAGAGAGCGATGTTTATTCAGAGGATGCCTTAGGGTGGGTAAAGAAACAAATTGGACTCTTGCCCGACCCTTTACACTTGTTTCATTTCTCAAGATAATTACGGAGCAAATAAGAAAATCTCTAAGTATTTTTAGACTCGACAAAATGACTTTTTAGCTGCAACACATTATACATAAAGCCACAGAAAACTACAAATCCCAAAATAAGTTAGATGCCTTTCAGTTTCTTCTTTGACAGAAATAATCTTACTGCTTTTTTTTCAACACACATGTTGTTCATTAATTTCATGTTTATGTTTAAAAAACAAAAATATATTTACAAACATAACAAACAATGTTTACGAGTAATGAATTTCGAAATTTTTTTAGAGTCGATGCTCTATTTACATAATTATATATTAAAAGATAATATTTCTCTTTTTACAGATTCTGGACTATTCATGAATGCCATGATGGAACTGGTGTTATTGCAATCTAAACGTAAGTTTCACAGAATTATATAATTTGAATATTTAATATCAATCATCACATTCCTGAATGTGTGATTAAGTTAATTAATTAGCTTCTTTTTAAATTTTACCTTTGAAAATCGTAATGCTCACAGAAATTCTGTTTCTGCGAATACTCCTTTCGTAATCCAATTAGTAATTCGTTGTATTATACGACTTCTTCACAATTCAGAACTATCTGTGTATCACAAAAGGGCATTCAATGAGTTTTCATGCGTGCATTTGGAATTTGCACTAATTTACTAAAGATTCCTTTCGTAACTGTAGCTCTCTAGCTCTTTTATTTATTTTTCTTTAACTTATTACTTTTTACCTCCATTAAATTTTGGATAAGGAAATCAATGACACTGAGTAAATTTCTAATGTCTTCCAAAAGTGATTAATTATGTGATGCACGCATTTTTAGTTTGATCAATACTAAACGTTTTCAGTGCTTTCACTTCCGATAAAAGTCTACGTTACATTGAAACTGTTTTAAGAGCGAAACGATTCCACATATATTATAGTGTTGCAGAGGAAAGTTTTTACACCGTTTTGAAACAAGAGGAACAGAAATTTCATCTGTCGGGTTGTGAAAGGAATTTATATTCTTATTCCTTATGTTTTCAAAAAGAGTGCACCGTTTTAATTTAAATATATTAATTTAAAATTTCACACCTATTAAAAAATTCTATAAAGAACACTGACTTTTCGAATATTTTTCTTAGATGGAAATATTTCTGTTAAGAAAACTTTTTTGATAAGTAAACACTCGACTTAAAAATTGCTTCACGTGGCGGTCCCTTTATAAAATTTGTGTAAAATTGTTGCTCCTGTCTATATGTTTTTGAAACGAGTTTGAAGCACGACGGAATCGCAAGAGAAAAATAGTCTCTGCTCTATCGCAATTTTCTTATCTTGGCATATGCATGAATTCCACATTTTCTGGCTCCATTCATCCCCGCCAACTGGAAAAAATATAAGCAGATAAGACCGGTGCCAACTGCATTTTTTACCTTTAGACTGACAGGTCAATACGCATATATGAGCTAAAAGTTCACAGAGTATATTTTACGAGCCACTTCAATACTCACTCACAGAATTTATTCCATCCTGTTTAAAATACCGGATAGAAAGTGGATAAGAACCAGATACTAATTGTAAAATTCTATGCAGTTTTGTGTCCACTTCATAGTCGATGTTATCGAAACCTATTTTCAATTTGTAGTAATATTAGATTTTATTCTTATCCGAATCCATCGGATTCTATCCGAAAGTATATTGTTACGTCATCCGCTTTCTCCCCGAACTCTATCCTACGATAATAATAGAATAACAGTGAGTTTTTTTCCGGTCTTACCCTAAAAATATCCACGTGTCCGTTTTCTACTCAATCTGGAAAAAGTTTCGGATTGAAATTTATTACGAAAATTTCCGAATCATTAAAAAATTTGTATCCAAATCAAAGAGTTTTACTCCACTATGATCCGAGGGAAGTTTTCAATCCGAAAAAATCTGAAACCCATTCAAAATCAATCCGAACTTTCAATCCCGAATAATACTGGTCAATCTGAATGACTCCGATTTTATCCGAACTTTTCGGAATCATTCGGACTGATTCAGATATACCGAATTCATTCGGATTGATTCGGAATGACCGGATTTATTCTGATTGAATGTTCGGATTAACATTCGGATTGATTTTGAATGTGTCTCGGATTGATTCGAATTCAAAACTTCCTTCGGATTAGATCAGAATGAAATTGTTTGGTTCGGATACAAATTCCAGAACGTGTAATTCGAAAAATTTCGGATTAGTTCGGAATGAATCTCAATCCGAAACTTTCGTCAGGGTTTACTAATTCAGACCTTATCCCTTATATATGGTACAATGGTACATATACCCTATTGGTCCCTATATTCAGCTAAAGTCCCTAATTTAGTATAATAATACCCTCTATTTTTAAGATTTCGTCCCTAAAGTACCTTATTTTCAGTCAATAGTGTACAATTTTCTTTAAATTTACACAAAATCGACATCTTCCTCAAATTTTCCCCATTTCCTATGTAGGAAATTCAACTATATCCATCTTTCTGGTTGAAAACAAATATTTAGTTAAAAATTCACTTCTTAAAGTAAAAATTGATTTCAGTAATCACAGGTCGTCTGCTCGTATCCACCTTTTTTCACCTCTATTCTGCGAATTTGTTCCTTTTTCATCTTTGTTCAATTGGTAAAGTTCAATCATGTGAAAAAATACTGAGATTGGTGTTATAGGATAATTCCGGGGCATTTCCGATTTGACAAAACTTTTCGGGATAATTAAAATACTTTAAAATACTTTCAAATTCCTATACATTTATTTAAACCGTTTGAAAAGTTTTCAATTCCTTTGAAATTACTTAAAATACTTGAAATTCTTTAAATCCTGTAAAATTTCTTCAAAATTCGAAAACTCTTCTGAATTCTTTTGAATTCACTTCAAATTCTTTAACATTTCAAAATTTCAAATCCTGAAAATTCCTTAAAATCGCTTGAAATCATTTGAAATTTTTTTTAATCATAGTTCAGATTTCTTAGAATTTTTTTAAATCTTTTGTAATCCTTACAATTCCCTTGAAATTCTTTAAAATCATTCAAAATATCTTGATATCTTGTTAATTGTAAAAGAAATCTTTTCAAATCGATTAAAATTCTTTAAATTCATTTTGATATGAAATTGTCTTGAAATCTTGATGAATTCTTCTGAACTCGCCTAAACTCGCCTAAACTCGCCGGCTACATACGCGCTTCAGCGAACGATGTGAAGGTCAAGTCAAATATACCAAAACAAAACAATGCATAACAGTATCTGCTTTTAGTTCTCTTCTATGAATTCTAAAAATAAAGCAAAGAATCAGCGAATGGATTCTTTTTTAGAATAGCTGGAAAAACATTATTTTTGAGATAATAAGTTAATAACGTATTAAATAAAAAAAAAGAATGTTTTCGGGCACTGTCAAGATTGCCGCTTGGGTTTTAAATATTCATAATTTTTTAACTATTAATCTAATTGAGGTAAACTTTCCAGAAAGCTTCTTGGAACCTTAATGACCAACTTTCTGACTATAAGTTTTCCATAGCTTAAAATTCGCTTGCTAAACGAAGCACTTGAGTTAAAATTCATGATTTTGGCAATCTCTCAAAAAAAAAATTAACAACTATTTTGTTTATTACAATATTTTCGTTTTTCTTTTCTTATATAGTTTCAGAAGACTTAAACGCGTACTTTAGTATTGATAAGTTCAAAAAATTCGGAAAATTGGCTAAATTAGCGTGAGTTGAAGTGAAAAAAGAATGGAATTTTTCGTTTTTAAAAAGTTAAGTTTTTACCAATTATCTCAAAAACTACAAAACCTACAATTTTTTGCAAAATGAAAAAAAGATGTTCCTTGAAATTCTCTACAAGTATCAGTATTTCAAATTAAAATTCGAAAGATTTTCTAAATTGACACTCAGGACAATACTTCCCAGGCTGAATCCACGCCTAGATCCTCTTTTAGTCGCCAGCGGTTCAATTATATCCGTCATTTTAAGGACGATATCAAACCTTTAAAGCATTTAAAATCAAACTATCGTATCTTTTAAAAGATATATTATGTGAGGGAAGGTTTCATTATCTAGAAAGACATCATTTTCATGCATGAAGTCTTGATGTTGTTATTATGAAGGCACAGAGGATTCAGGATTCAGTGGAGACCTCCTAGGCATAAAATATGTCGTGTATTTGCGGTTCGTGGCAGTAGTAAGAGAGGGAAATTTTGGCAACATGAAGTCTAAATGGGCTCTTAATTTTGCATTGAAAGGCGGAAGGAGATTGAGATCCTCCTGGAGGGCATGGCTCCGTTGTCGTCGTCGTGAACCTCTGGATTCGACGAGATATAGGCATTCGATATCTTCGCCAGAAACAACGACCTGCCAATCCCAGGCGTATCAATTCAGCGAACGCGAAACCATCGATTAACTTTGGAATTGTCGTCGTGGTACTCGGTATTATAGAACCCCTCTGAATTATCGCGCCAGATTAATTTCCCTCTCGTCATAGATCACTCTGGCACATAATTTTGGCCTTTTCGTTTAAAGGCTCTACATATATCGCCTTACAAGTGCTAAAAGCACATACTTGAGACATTCATGCCGCACTTTGTTCTTTATGGTGTGATAAATTTGATTAATAGTTGTAATCAATGTATCTTTTTATGCTTTTTTCACGCAGTCGTATATGATTCTCCTACATTTTTATCGTATGTTTTATGGTGTCTAAAAAATATGCTGCGTACGGAAAGTACATGCTATGATGGATTACGGATACCATCATCGATAGTACGGTATCTGCAGAACACTAAAATAATAATAATAATAATAATAATAATAATGGTGATAATATTACTCGGTTAAAAAAGGGAGTTTTATCCTTGAAGTTTCTGGAAATTGGTGCAACTGATCAGCAGTTTCCAACGAGAACTTCCGCCTCACTTCCTCGTTTATCTCCAATACGTGACTCTCTTCTTTAATTCTTTTCTCGTAATGACATCAGCGTGATGTACGAGCGAGATGCTTGTTATGTCAATTACGGGTGCACGCTGTTTATACGTGATACATCGTGATCAGGTCAAGGTCAATGTGTGAAAAGTGAAAATGTTTTTTATTGACTCATCTTCAATTAAAACTTGATGAATATTTCTCAGAAATTTACATCTTTGCTTATATTTTTATTTATTCATGCTCCACGTATTTCCTTTATTGGATTTTTACATATTATCGAATTTCTACGTTACCCCAAGACCTTTGCGTCCTTAGAAATGCTGAACAAGGCAGATAATCTCATAAATCTTTAAAGTCCAGGCGGCTGCAGCCTGCTTTATCAGAAGCTCTCGCATTTCCCTGAAATTTTTCAAAGAGGAAAGAAAAACTGCAAATAACAGGTGGTTAATTAGATGTACGGAAATAATCACCAATCCGAGTGCTATCCGAAGTGGCTAAACTTTCGTGATTCCTGCTTTTGAAATGTTTACTTTTATTTCCTCTTATTCCAAAGACAGACCATTACTCGTTATTATTTTACATCACATTTGTGATTTTAAGATAATTACATTTTTGTATGCTGCAAAATTAGTTATATCCTCAAAGAATAAAATTTGCAAACTTCTTTGTGTTGAGATTATTTTATTATTTCATCCAGGCTTCTTTGAATGCTTGTAAAAAGTGGGGCAAACTTTTCATACGAGTGTAATTAAATTTAAGACCAGTGTTTCGGCGATAAAATAAAACAGGTAAAAAAGTAATTTCATTAAGCTAAATTATTTCTACAATACATTTACGTACCCAACTTTTGGTAAAGAAAAGTGTGTATTATAAAATGTTTTTGTAGAGTACTATAGAATTTCTAACAGTACTAATTTAAAATATCAGGAAAAATGAAACATTGAATCTTGTGGCCAGATTAAGTTTCTTTATTACAGTGAATAATTAGTTTTTAATTATGTGCAGAAATTGCCCCATTTTGCCCCATTTAACATAGGTTTCTGACAAGGCCCTGGTCGGGATTTCTTAAAATTATATAATAAAACTGAGGTGTTGATAATGAAAAAGGGCATTGAAAACTTTCCACGTCAATACCAAAAATCCGGTCTAAATAGGGAATTGCTGACGTTTTATACACTTGATTATTTATAAAAATAAAATATGGTCATATATATGTATATATATATCTCTCTCTCTGAATTTAAAAATTAACTAATATGTGTAATTATATATTGTGTACTGTTGACACAGACGGACATATTTCTTGGAATTTAAACAGGTTTTCATGAAAATTTTTATTACACTATATTTTATGATTATATTTTTTTCATCATTTTTTATCAATATCCGAGATTTAAAGAGATATCAATTTCTTGAAAATTCTATTAAAATCCTTTGAAATTTTTTAATATCTTTAAGAATCCCTTAAAATACTTACACATATTTTAAAATAATTGAAAATCCAGAAACTACATATTTTCAATTATTTTGAAATTCTTTTAAAACTCGCTTTAAGATCACTTAAAATCTCTCAAAATTGCTTTAAAATTTCTGTAAATCTCTTAAAATCTCTGAAAAACCTTTAAAATGTCTTGAAATTCATTCGAAGTTTTTTGAAATTCTTAAGAAATTCTTTAAAATCAATTGAAATCTATTTAAATCGCTTTAAATGCTCTTGAAGTCCTTTATAAAATCTTGATATCCTTGAAATCTTGAAAAATTCATGAAAATTCTTTTAAATTCCCTAGAATCACTTTCAATTTTTTTGAAATCCCTTTAAATTCACTAAAATCACTTTTGAAATTCTTTATGCCCACCAAAATCCCATAAAAATTTCTGCATTGGTATAAGTAACTTTACTTTTAAGTCAACTTTAAAGTAAACTTCATGAATCTTCAACTCCCTTGAGGGACAATTCCTAGTTTTTCTATAATATTGTTTCATATATGATTTGCGACTAGGGATATTTTTCTGTTTCTGTTCGTTCAATCTCTGCGTAATCTGATTTATAGGTATACAGTGTACACTCACTGTACACGGCAATATATTGGATATTTATGAAAGAACTTTAATATCTGCGAATAGTGAAGAATCAAACAAAGGCGAATGAAAATAGTGGGTGTAAAGTCGGAATAGAGTAGAGCAAAGTTAATCTCCAAGTCGTAATATAGCGAATAAAGTCTATACAGAGCGTATATACACAACATACATTGGACGATCTGTTGTGCTTCGGATTGATATAAATCGGCAATATAACCGAAGCACTAAAAAGAGAAACGACTACGTAACAGAGGCCATAGCGTGAACAAGCTTTTTTAAAAAAAAACTTTATGAGGATCTCTTAATTTCCGCGTCTGTGATTTTCCCTGCGCGAATCATATCGTGATTCATGAGGGTGTTTCGCTTCTTTCGCGCTCTATTCTTTCCTGTTATTAATTTGAACAAAAGTCATCGCTGCTGTAAATCCAAGACGAGTGTTTTCGACATCGATGTGGAAAATAAAAGTAATAAATGAAGCATTGCGAGAGGTCGAAAAAATAAGGGATCCGCGGGGAAAAATGGAATGACGAAACTATAAATATATTAGGGTACGCTTGACATCATCTATTTTGAATCTAGGTTGCTGGTTGTCGTGTATATTTTAACGATTTTAACAGCCCATTTTTTGCGGTCGCAGTGATCGCTTGAACAAACAATGTCGACGAGCTTGACACTCGTCACCTCTGCCTCAAGAAATATGCTTCCAGATGAGTCAGATCCGAGGCTTAAAATCCGGACATTATCCCCTCATCCGATTAATGAAAAAAAATCCCTAAAGGTTTTGACTTCTTCACCTCTGTTTAAACTTTAGACTCCTCTTATCCATCACCCGGAGTTTGGAATCCATAGATCATTTTTGGTGAAAGCTATTATATTTTTCTACCATTATTACACATATCTACAACGGATTTTCTCTCACAAAAATATTTATGAATAGCTTTACTTCTCTATGGGTGTAGATATAATTCTCACATAATTCTTTACCTCATTGTCAGACGTAGTATAAGTTTTTTCTTCCTGCGAGAGTGCGAGGAGAATCACCTTAAAAATGTGGAGCTATATCTCCTAAATTCTTGGATCCGACTCGGTGAAACGAAGAGGCTTTTAAATTTTGTTTCGCTGTTATTGAGATTTACTGCGCGCGTACCTTTGCCAGGCATGAATACAGAAATCTGCATTTCCGGCTATTCTGGGAATCGTTTACGGTTCCAGAGTAAGGAGGTTTCATTCTGCAATTAGCCCCTCTGTAAGAAGAAAATTACGCGCGGCAAGAAAGGATTTACTGGAATGGAAAAGCCTCGCTGTTTCATTGTGCTAGACAAGATTTTTATGCTTCATTTTAACGTCGATTTAAATTAATTTTCAGAAATTTACTCAGATTCTAGTGCTCTTGTAAAGTTGATTCAAATAAAAATTGCCCTGCAGAAATTGCATTTATAGAGCAACGATATAGTATTGACATCTCAATCTTACATTCTTATTCCGACCTTAAAATAATGCAATAAAACCGAGATATTGATGATAATGGAAAGGGCTATTAAAGAGTTTTCCAACTAATCGATTTTCGACATACACTGATATATTTCTTTGAACTATTGTATAGTTTTATAGATGTTGATAGGTAAATAAATTGTTCTCGAAAAAGAGATAAAACTTATATATAAGTGATTACAGAATGGTTTTTTATTATTGATCGGGAATTGATCAGTTTTCCCTATTTGAGGCACTTACCAGAGAAAGCGTGATGCGCCTTGTGGGGCCCTTGTCAGGTTTCCAGATCAGGACCAGACTAGAACTAGGGCAAACTGACTCAGATCCCACGAAAATCCCATTTTAATTTCTGTACAGGAAAGTATTCATAAAATTTTTCCAGTTAGATCACTTGCTTTTGAAATCTTAATTACTGGTTATAGATTAATGAGAAGCATATTTTCCTTAAAACTGTTATCGTAATTCAACATCAATCAATCTTACTTTCGTTATAAAATCATTAACTTTTCTTTTTGACCTTGGAAAAGCGCTCGAGAAATTAATTCCTCTCTGATTTTTTACAGCGTAATAATTAGACTTTTTTATTAAAAGCACTGTTGGTAGAACAAAGTTTTTTCTCTTCCTGACGACCAATCTGTCTTCGTCAGTATTATAAAAGTTGATTGTGTATCGCGCTATAAGTTTTCCTGCCTCATCGAGTATATATAGAAAATATTCGCGTGCACGTCCGAGGCTTTGCTGAACTCACGTGATTAACATATTATGCGCTTTATAGCTTCTTATAAGCAGTATATACTGTCTCGAGGCAGACTAAATCACCGAGTCAATAAGCTCTAGGCTAAATCATTCTTTACGCTTTTTTTTTAACAATGGCATCGTTTCGCTCTTTCTTCCTTTATCGCTTGTCCTTCACTACAATCACACAGGTCGTTTTGGACCCTACTTTGAAATCCCTTCTTTCAATCTGTATTATTCTCAACTTCCTGGACATCAGGGATGAATAGGATTTGTCGAAGAAGTCAAAACAGACTTGGTGCAGTTGAACGATGCATTTACGCTCAAGGCGAACGTCTCGCGTTTAGTTTCCTGAGTAATAACTTTCACATAATCTCGCCAAGTTCTGAAGCTTTGCTGATTCGATTAAGAGCGAGTCGCTTATAATCCGCCTCGTGACGAATTATATTCTCTGAATCATCGACCATGTCACTCCACGGATTAGTGATTAATTGCCTAAGACCTCACAAATATAAGTTTTTCTCTTATAGATGAGAATTTAATTCCAAAGGTATAGGCTTTAATGATAAAATATTTCACTAAGCCTTCGATTGCAAAAAAAGCTCGTTAGTGTGTATTTCTCACAGGGTGTGCTTATTCGGTTAAAACCTGGAAATGAACAAAAAATGAGACAAATTCTACTTACTGCTATCCGGTATCATGTTTTCAAAAAAATTTCAATATTGTCTTAATTGGTTTAAAGTAGCAGACGTCTAGTGTGACAATTTTTTTACTTTTAATGAATTAAGAATATAAAAAAAAGTTTCTGAAACCATTCTATTTCTATTTATTTATTGACATTATTAAATGTATGAGTATTTAGACCAGCCCCAGTCGAAAAGAATTCTCAAGGACTGTTAGAATCTAATTTTAGTTTTTTTTAAATCACTTTCAAACATCCTCAATTCATGATTCAATTTTATAGAGTAGAGAATCTATAAAAACCCCTAAATTTTGTGAATTTGAAAATCCTTTAAAATCTTTCCAAACACTTTAAGATTTTTTTAATCTTCTGCAAATACCTTTGAATTTTAAGTATGCTAAAATCTTGGAAATCCTTTCAAATGCTTTGAAATGTCTTGAAATTGTTTGAATTCCCTAAAATGTTTATACTACAGTGAAGTTATGTCAACTTTTGTGCTCATTCAATCAGCACTTTGCTCATAACTTTTAACCATAACTTTCTTATTTTTCAATGAAATGCATTAATCTTGAAGGTCAATCGATTTGTCACGATACACAAGGAACCTCTTTTCTTTTTACATCCATATTGAACTTTGATTATTTGAGAACTTATAGTCTGCCAAATTTCATAAATTTATCTGCACACGTTCTCGAGATATTGCAGGATCGTTAAAAAGCGTAATATTCATACGAATATACACCCTCACCGACAAACACATATCCGGACAATTTTTCAGGACATCATATTAGATATATTCCCCTTAAAACATATTGAAAAAAAACCTTTTTTAGGAAACTGAATTCTATCACCACTAGAAAGCTACCTCTATGAGGAAGATAAATAAATAAAAGAAAGGGAAATACGAAAACATTAGAATTATTCTAGGAATCAATTTCGTTTCGCGTTTGTCGATTTTCCAAGAATTATATTTCTTCGAAATTCGAGCCTAAGTTCGTTACTCCGTTCCGTCATTAGATATTTCATTTCATGTTGTGACGTGATAATCCAAAATGTCCATACGATGGTGCATAAACATTGGCACCAAATGCATGGGACTGAACTTTATTTTTTTAATATCTTCTTCAAAAATCATTTCTCACCATTTTAGTATCTAAAAAATAGTTTTCGTTTCTGAAAAACTATTTAATATATTTTATTATTTTATTAAATAGCTTTTCAGAAAATAAAACTATTTTTAAATACTAAAATGTTAAGAAATAATTTTTTATGAAGATATTATAAAAAATAATGTTCAGTCCCGTGCATTGGGTGCCAATGTTTATGCCCCAGCGTACGGCCATTTTGAATTATTACGTCACAACGTGAAATAAGTAATTAGGGCTCAGGAACTGGTTTGAGGGAGATTGCGAAGAGGGGGTAGGGTAAGAAGCGAGGAGACGAGCGAGTGGGAGAACCGAAGAGTTCAGTTGGCTCTCGACTCGCGTTGAGTCTAGTTCGTAGAAGTCAAAAACCGCGCTGCCGCGTTCGTGATTAATTTTACGTTCGTGACTGTCCGTAATAATATTAAAGTAAAAAATACTCTTAATTTTTCCGGTAGTTTTTTAAAAAGTATTTTTTTAATTGTGCTGTGCTTTTACTTCCTGAAGTTTTGGAAAGGTTTATTGAGACTCATGTGTTCACCGACGGGAGATAAAATCTACGCATTCCGCGCTCGGGATGTTTATATTCTTAAATTTATTCCGTTATAATATTGTTGTGAAAAGTTTTATTTTTCTTCCCGAGCTTATTGTAAAGTGCTTTTCAAACTGTGTAGTGACCGATTTCTGAAAGGATCGTTTCGTAGAAGGATCGCGGTTGTTGCTTCGAGGAAACAGGTTCGTACGTCTGATCTCTTCTCCAAGAAATGTAAATATTTTTTTTATACACTGTTTATAAATATTGGGTGATTTAATAATTTCAATACGAAAATTTTAATTGGTTGACATTCTAATGTTTTTTCACGTGGCTTCTCAAAATTCAATCATTTCATTTTATTCAAAAAGTGCTAAAAGTAGACATTTTTCTCTTTGTACAGATACTTATAGTTTTGAAATAATAGTACTATACTACAGAGGGAAAAAGTGACTGCTAAAATAATTACTAATTATAATGTTTGTTCACTAAAATTAAAAGATTGAATTTTAAGGTTTTGAATTGAACTCCATTCACTTAAAGGAGGCGAAGTCGTTGTACCTTTACTTTAGCTATTTAGGTAGGTATGTTAAGGTGGCTGATCACTATTGCTATTTTAAGGTATAACTTATATCATAATTTAGGCCTAACTTGGGCCCTTATTGCAAAATTTTGAGCTCAACATTTATTTGAAAAAATTTCCTTTGTGCTGGCTTAACGTTAAGCTGGCACCACATATTCTGCAAAACTCCATAAAAAATTACCTAAACAATTTCTGCCAATGTCATAATTTTAGAGTCATTTAGGGCTGTAGAAATACCAGGGCAAAAGTTGAACCAAATTATTTAAACAACCATTGTTTAAAGAATTTCTTAAAATATTAATAGCACCAATTTTTTTTCCCCACCAGAAGTTATGGGTTATTAAGGACTCATACAATATCGAGAACCGGAAGTCGTCAGATTTTTCCACTCCTTTGCTTTTTATTAAGTTTGTGGAGATGCTAGCTAAACATTAAGGGAATGTCGCAAACGAGTTATTAAACTTGATTTTGATCCTTCACATCTCGAAATACCAGGGGAAAAGTTAATAAAAAATTTTTTAAACAACCATTGTTTAAAGGATTTCTTAAAATATTAATACCACGAATTTGTTTTCCCCACCAGAATTTATAGGTCATTTAGGGCTCATAGAATATCGAAAACCGGAAGTCGTCCGTTTTTTCCAGTTTTTTTTTTTTTTTCTTATTAAATATGTGGTGGTGCCAGATAAACGTAAAGGGAATGACATAAACTTGATTTTGACCCTTTAAATCTCGAAATACCAGGGGAAAAGTTAATAAAAAATTGTTTAAACAATTTCTCAGAATATTAACACCACCAATTTTCTTTCACCACCGGAATTTATGGGTCATTCAGGGCTCCTACAATATCGAGAGTCGGAAGCTGGTAAAGCATTATTTTTGAGATGAGATAAGTTAATACCGTATTAAATAAAAAAAAAGAATGTTTTTGGGCACTGTCAACATTGCCGCTTGGGTTTTAAAATATTTATCATTTTTTAACTATTAATCAAATTCAGGTAAACTTTCCAGAAAACTTCTTGGAACCTTAATGACCAACTTTCTGACTAGAAGTTTTCCATAGCTTAAAATTCGCTTGCGAAACGAAGCACTTGAGTTAAAATTCATGATTTTGTCAATCTCTCAAAAAAAAAGAACAACTATTATGTTTATTACAATATTTTCGTTTTTCTTTCTGAGATAGTTTCAGAAGACTTAAACACGTACTTTAGTATTGATAAGTTCAAAAAATTCTGAAAATTGGCTAAATATGAATATATTGCAGGATCGTTAAAAAGCGTAATATTCATACGAATATACACCCTCACCGACAAACACATATCCGGACAATTTTTCAGGACATCATATTAGATATATTCCCCTTAAAACATATTGAAAAAAAACCTTTTTTAGGAAACTGAATTCTATCACCACTAGAAAGCTACCTCTATGAGGAAGATAAATAAATAAAAGAAAGGGAAATACGAAAACATTAGAATTATTCTAGGAATCAATTTCGTTTCGCGTTTGTCGATTTTCCAAGAATTATATTTCTTCGAAATTCGAGCCTAAGTTCGTTACTCCGTTCCGTCATTAGATATTTCATTTCATGTTGTGACGTGATAATCCAAAATGTCCATACGATGGTGCATAAACATTGGCACCAAATGCATGGGACTGAACTTCATTTTTTTAATATCTTCTTTAAAAATCATTTCTCAACATTTTAGTATCTAAAAAATAGTTTTCGTTTCTAAAAAACTATTTAATATAGTATTAAAATCAAAATAAAAAATGTATCTATTTTATTATTTTATTAAATAGCTTTTCAGAAACTAAAACTATTTTTTAAATACTAAAATGTTAAGAAATAATTTTTTATGAAGATATTATAAAAAATAATGTTTAGTCCCATGCATTGG
>JAUESI010000038.1:7728198-7748729 GCA_032275145.1 Synergus laeviventris | reverse complement strand
ATATATATATTATTATATTTATATATATACATATAATTTAGAATTAAGTATATAATTTTGTCTTGCAATTTTTTGATCAGAGTAACTTTATTTTTTCAAGAGATTTTAAATCATGTATTTTTAAGAATTTTTAAGAGGTTTCTGTGAATTCTTAATTAGAGATTTTCAGTCACTCTAAGTGGTTTTAAAGTTCCACGTGAAATTTTAAAGGTTTTGAGATACAGGAATTTTAAGAGATATTGACAAATTTTAAGTAATTTTACGGACTTTAAAGTTCCTCACGTATAATTTTCAAAGAAAGCGCGCTTAGAGCGTTAATTTTTGCTATAGTGCTAATAATATGTTGAAAGCACTTTTTAACGTATTATTGAAAACTTATTTTCATTTTTAATATATTTCGGTCAGGGGAATTTATCTAAAAGTCAGGGAAAAGTCAGGGGGATTGGGAAATTGAATCTTGTGGCCACCCTGAATGGTTTCCGTACTAGAGAAATTCTAACATTCTGTGACATTCCCATGACCCATGAGACATTCTCGACATTTTTATAAGTAATTTGCATGTTCATGTACGAGAGGTTCCTCGAAGCTTGACTGATTTTTCTATGTTTAACATTCTGTTACTGTAAGCGTCTTCCTGTAGAACACCATTAACTACAAGTAAATGCGTCTCGTAAGCTCACCACCGTGACTACCTACATACAAATGCACTTTCATAACGATAAGTTTTATGCAGAAGACGCTGCTTGGCAGCCCAAAGTTTCAAACCGTGGCAGTCGCTTTAGCGCCAAGGAAAAATGAAGCCCGCGAGAAATTCCATCGGTAGTACAAGAAACATGTAGGTTTCTGTGCTGGAAACTTGTGTACGTGTATAGTTTCTACGCATATCACCAGCCAAGAATTTGGCTCGTATCTTTCTCTATCTGGTCATATCCAAGAACGTTGGCTCCCGTCCCGGCGGCTGCTCGCGAATTACTTACACATTGTTTAAACGCAAAAAGTTGCGATTGAAATGACGAGAATTAAAACGAGAACAGCGAGAGGTCAGAGCGAAGCTGTGCCAAAGCCGTAAAACTTGTGGCTTTAGGTCGATGGCCTCCATGGAGCCAAGGGACTTCGCGTATGTCTAAGAATGAAGAATAGATACAGTGAAACTACACCATATTCGTTGCTTTTTGACTGCAATCCATCAAATGGCATCTCTTTTTCCGGAGATGGATAATAATTTCTATTTTCAATATACGGTATTTTTTTCGGAAGATATTTTCCTGGATTAATGAATAGTTGCGAATTATTATTATGGTATGGGCCGCTTCAGACCATTAAGAATGAAATTAAAAATTTGCGTATTTTGAGACCGTCAATACCTTCAAAAAAATATGCTTTCCAATACCCCTTTTTCGGAATCATTTCCCAGTCAGAAGTTTGTCGACCTAACACGCGGCTTTCACGTTCAATCAACGTCTATTGTAAAAGCTATCAAATTGTGATTTTTTTTGCGATTATCATTTCCTTTCAGAAATTGATATTCCATATGATTATGGACTCAAAATTATCGTGGAATGCTTCAAAGATATTTTATAAGTGAATATTGACATATTCGGCGATTTTTCAAATTTCAATGACGTTCCTTCGACTCGTATCGACCATATATTTCTGACTAAGATTTCCCAGCCTAGAAATTACTGAAATCGGTCCAATGACTTCTGATTACCGAAATCGAGACCGATATCTAGTTTCCTATTCTCCGGCTTTAATAAAATCCGCCATAAAAAAACTTTGGAAGTTAAGATTTAAATAAGGGAGATAATTATTCTGCCTTTCAGTGGTAATAGTAGGTTCATTAAATTTAAGTGTTATTCTCATGAAAGTGCTTTCGAGTGTTCAATTCGTAGTTTGTACCGTGCTTGAAATTCCTGGTTTTATATATTGTTCAGTCCTTCATGAAAAATTAAGTATTTTTTGCATAAAGCTTACAATAGAAAGCTCTTTACATTAATCGTTTAATGATAAGATTTAGAGATTATTTATTTAAAGTGTGTTATATTTGAACTCCATTCAGTGTGAAAGAGAGAGAGGGGGGGGGGAGACGTCAAAAACTGGACTTTATTATATGAAAGATGGTGTTATTACGTAGGGGGTTCGCCTTGTATTTGAATTTTTTCTGCATATCTGAAATTTAACAGCTTGGAAGCAGCAATTCATATAAATTTTGAGTCAGTGTAATATAGTAGGGGAGACTTGTCTTTCTTCATTCACGTGGCATAAAGAAAGAAGTATCGGACTACCCGAGGTGAATTTTCTCTCGTGGTTTCACCCTAGCTTTCAAGTTGAATGATTCATTTACAACAGGGCGGATGATCCACGATTTTAGCCCAATTCGCAATATTTTGTTAACTCTGTGAAAATTAACTTGAAAAATTTTGGAAGTTATTCAGATTTGTATTATGAAATGAGCTCTCTATTGGCGTCATACCAGAAACAGAATGAAAGTAATTAATAATAATAACTTTCTAGATTTATAGCAATGGTGCTGTTATGGAGATTGGCTGCAATTTATTTAGCCAAAAGTACTTGTGTTTTATCAAATAATTTCGTAATTTACAGTTAAATCAAGTGGTAATGTTCATTATGATTATGAAATGACCTGTTCTTCGGAAATATTGTACTCGACATCCATTTGTAATTTTCCGTCACATTACTCTCTGTATAGCTTAAAGATTTATGGAATAAATTGCAGTTTTTATTCCGAATTGAATTCAAATTTTCAGCAGTGGACACAAGTCACAAATTTTTAATTCGGCAGCTGCTAAAGACTCAAGTAACGCTGAGGTTTTCGATTTTGTTTTAACTTTAAAATTCCTTTAGATAATAAAAAAGGGAACGCTTAATGGTTCTATTATTAGGACATTATAAACTAAAAAAATGTTTAAAATCGTCGTTAGGCGAGACGTCTGCAACTTCAGTTCAACCATAAACGGTTGAAAATTAGTTTTAAAAGGCTTTAAAACTAAATGCTAGTTTTTCCCGACTTCTTTTAGCTGTTAGCTTTATCTTTGCTTTAAGGCTCCAACTTAAGAACTCAATCTTTTCATTCTACTCATCAAATATTAGTCTTAGACCTTTTTTCGTTCTGCACATCGAAAATCTCTAAAAACAGAAATAAGTTTACAGAAGAGAACAATGTTTAATTGAAATAATTTTTTAATGCTACTTCAAAAAATTTTTTTTAAGTTAGTAATTTTCGGAAGTGTTTTATTTAAAAACCTATTTGATTTGCAGGTGCGGTAATGAAGAATTACGCAGCGCGCAATATCTCGGGAGCTGTCTGGAGTGAAGACTTCCGTACACCCTCAAGGATAAGCAGACATCGCCCCAGAGTTGATAAAGAACAACAAACAAAACACCATCAATCCAGCTTCATCAAAGATCCAGCCGCAATGTTATTACCTAGAGGGTTGGAATTGCAGTCCTCAGGCAGAAGCCAAAAGTGGATCCGAGTGGATCTTGACTCTGCGGACAGGTACGAGAGTCACCCTTCCAACATTTGCAACCCTTAGCTCAACTCCCTTCTTATAAGATTCGCTCAACTTCGAGATTAGCTCAACTCTCTCACTCCAAGGGCGCTGTCGGGTAGTATGGCTGGGGTTGGTGTTGGCGGTCTGGTGGTGGTGGCGATGGTCTTGGCGGCGGGGTTGAGGGGCTCAGGGGTTCTCTGTTGCGCAGAAGTCTTTCGTCGAGTAACCCTCGGAATCAGTGAAGATCGGAACTTCGAACTGGCGATACACGCCGAAATCTCAGGCTTTCCTCTTTCGTTCTTCTTTCTCTCTCTCTCTCCCCAGTCTATCCTCCACGTTTCTCTCTCCCGCTCTCTATAACTACCACCCCCGCTCACTTTTTCCCTCAACTCCCGTCGCTTGCTTGCTCGCTCGCTCCTCCCCTCCACCTACCCTCAACTCCATCCCTCCCCTTTTTCTCTACCCTATTTTGCCCTCATCAGGTCCGCGCTACGTGCGAGTCTTACGGAAGCCGCACAATGGCCCGGTCGCGCGAGAGCCGCTCTTCGAGATGAAAAATCGAGTGTGTGATTTTTCAAATTTAAATTGAAAATTTCAATTGACAATTGCAAAAACCTCTAATGATTGTTCGAATCTACCCTTTATTCTTTCATCTACGATCTCTCTCAAATTAAATCGAGAGTCGAAATTATTGTTTAAATTTATTTAATATCTGTTCTAGAGATACCGGTTTTTACTTTATTCAAGAGTGAAGAGAATTCAGTGGATATAAGTGAAGTCGTGTTACGTCCCGGTGTGCAGTCACGTGGATTAAAAGTCAACCGGCAGGTGTGAGCGAAACCGACTTTAGTTCACTTTAGTGGACCTTTGCTCGCTTTAGAGTTCTAGATTTACTAGAAAGCATCTTATGGTCGAGCAATGGAGAAAATGCAGTGGAATGTAAGGGAGGTCCTGTCCGAGATTGTGTGAGATTTAGCATTGACTGGATGTCAGGTAGAGGCCTTGTGTGCGTTGAAAAGTCTAGGTCGGTCGTCGATGTGCAGGAGCTCGTGGGACCTTAAAGGAATTTTTCATCTATCCACGTGAGTACCTTTTATTTTCATGCTTTTTTTTGCCCCTCGCTTTGATTATTTACAGCCGAGAGAGCACGACAAGACCAGGCCCTTGGGTTTTCAAGGTCGATCGGTTGCTTCGATTTTTCCAAGGACAGCTGCAATAAGTCTATCGAAGCGTGTTTTCCATCCCTTGATGCACTTTTATCGTTGATTCTTTGGTCGGGGTTGGGATGATGGATTTGGAAAGTTTGTAATGGGATACATTCTGATCTTGGCACTTTGAAGTTAAGACTCGAAGGAGCCTTTTATAGGGTCATTGTTGCCAAGTTTGTACGCAGGTGATCAGAGGTTGTATTAGGGGATGGACAATGGCCAAGAAAAGAGCAGGGAGGTCAAATCTTCGATGTTTCTATCAATCAGATGTCGTCCTCCCTTTGATAAAACGGATAAAGCGTTGATAGTTTTCAAACTTTCAGGACGACCCGTAAACTGTGACTAAAACTTTCGATCTCTGGTTCAATTAGTTGATATATAACTTCAAATTTTTCGTGTACATCGAATTTAACTGCAAACATCAGTTACCTGGAGTTTGTTTATTTTAGTTTTTTCCCGCAGGCAGAATGACAATAATTGTTCTAAATCAAAGTAAAATTTACCTTCACTGAATAAAATGTTGACGTTTTTTCGAAAAAGTTTTTTTAGGGTGAATAAATATCGAGATGAATTCATAAGCAAATAAATTCCAATTTCTCTCAAACAAATATAGAAAATTTTTTCTCCGGGTGCACGCTGTGTATTTCCGCACGCGATAACTAATCCATTAATTAAATGAGAAGTTGCGTGGAAGAGAGAGAACCGACATGAAAAATGGTGCTCTGGGAGAAAAAAAGAGTAAACGCAGAAATTGAGGAATCACTCCGAAATGTGCGACAGATTACCGGAATTGAGTTGAGAGAGGGTTTGCTAAAGATAACAGTTTTTCGACTTATGGTATTTCGACTCGGAATTTTTGTTCGTGAAGCATTACCGTGAAATAAATAAAATATATTTCTGATGAAGGGTAATTTAATAAGAACGGCAGCAGTTGAGTATTGCTTTGTCATTCACCCTTGGAAACTAGACCACATGTTTTGCTGGGGGATGAATGCCATAGAAAAATATATCTTCTTGCATTCAGAGAATCTTTGTAGATGTTCATTTGTCATGAAGAAATAAGGGGCAAAGGGTAAGCGACTAAAAACCGCAAACCCTTCATATAATGGCACTAAACATCTAACCACATATTTTCCTATTTATAAATACTACATATAAACTCATTTTTCACATTTGAGAATATAATTCTCTGCATACCGATTTGTTCAAAATGAAAATGAATATAGTGATCATTTTATTAATTCAGAATCATACGTTTCATTAGCTGGGAAGACCAATATCAGTATTTTTGGACCTCCATTTAATCATTGCCATTGCCTTTGATGAAATGTTCAAACTACTATTGAAGTTACGTTTGAATAATTCGCTTAATTTTCCAGGTATTTTTGGAAAATTTGAACCAAATGGAACTCTGATTGTAAGAATTAAAAAGAGAATTCGGGTGTCGGTCAAGTGAAAAAGAAACTTTTATCACCTCGTTTTAATTTAATTTGAACTAATTGGCTTAGAACAGTATCCAGTGACAACTTTGAGAAGTTGTAACTGAGGCATTTAGGATTTATCTGAACAATAAATCAGAAACCCGAGGCGAAGAAATCCATGGTTGACCAACCGGTCGGTTAGTCTGAAGAAGTTATTCATGCCAGCAGTGAAACGTCTGATTCTCACATAAAGGTTCGATTAGTGAGGCGTATCAGTAGATAAGAATCCTTTTTTAAAGGAAATGAGAAACACGGATAGCATTAAACTTGAATGGAAAATATCAGTGTCCCGTTAGTTACTTCCAAACAATTCTGAATACTAAATCCTTAATCTAATGAAATGTATTGTCTGCGGCAATTGCTCGTTTTGGTTGGAAGGCATGATTTCCTAGATGAAATTATTTCTGGGCACGTATCTAATGACATTAATTCGCCACTCATGTTACCCGGTCGTTCCTCAATTATCCCGAAAAGCTTATTTGGGCGTTACAGTCTCCACCAAAGAGATTAAAACAAATCGAGTATTTTCAGGCCAGTTATTCGACAACGCGACACGTGAAGCTTCCGTTTTACAAATTTCTCTCTCGTGTAATTTAAATTGGATTCCAGAGCCGGAAAGTAAGAACGGGCGATTTAATTAAACCACATTTCCATACATAATGTACATCAGTAGAAGAATTAATCGGTCCCTGATTTCCAACGGAAATCATCATCGACTTCTTTTCCCGAGACGCAGTCAAGGCTTTTTCGAGTGGATATAGTCATGCGTGTAACTTAAAATTGCAAATTCCCGAGTGCATCTAGTTACTGAGTCACCTCCCTCATGGAAATTCGTACACCGGGGAATCGTTTTGGATGAACCTCTCGCAGGAGGCCTGAATGAATGATCGGTGTGTAAAAATCGACCGACATCGATGACGCCTTGTTCATGTGGTAGAATATGTTACAGGTATAGAACTTGAGAGGCGACGTTTCATATGAATAATTTATTAAGGACGTTTATCATCCAACTCACCTCTACCTTAGGGCACTTATGAGGTAATGCCTTGCGGCTCTTCCTCGACGATCGAAGGGTTTCTGACACGAGAGCTATTATTTTAAGCGATCGCTGTGGCGTCACCTGGAGAGCTTATCCATCCACATTATTCACAGATTATTGATAACAGGACCTAACCAGCGAGATGATCAAAACCACTTCGCGCGCGGTTCTATCACCGATGCCAAGAAAATTTCCTCACTCACAAAAAATGAGAATAGTAATCGAGAATACACATACTAGAGACGTAGGCAAACCTGTAAGCTGATGTTTAACAAATGGATCAATCAATCTTTGGATTATTTTGTGCATCGCATAAAATACTAGCTTCGTATTATTTGTTCATTAACACATCAATTTTAATACGCGTGAAAATATTTCGAAGCGTCAAAATAAGCACCTGATTTAATCGAGTCAAAGTATAAATATTGAAGCTACTGCGAACCTAATTCAACTTTATCAGCGAAACAATATGACGCTTATCCGGCTAATTGAAAGCTCATTGGGTTGCGATGATAAATCTATAAAATAAAATCAGTTGCGTTATTCTTTTTACGATCGCTTTAGAGTGTTACTACCAGACGTGGGTGTATTATTAAAACATCAAAAGCCAGTACCCATATATACATCACTAGCTTTGATGAATATAATGCATCGTACAATATTCAGGATTAGAACATAATAGCGGAAGGAATAGCTTTTAATATTGTCGTGGAATCATCTAGCACTTTTGTGTATGCAAACCAGATTCAATTTATCCTTGTGCACACAAACTTGGACACAAGTCGGTATCGATAACTATACATGTGCACCAGGAATAATGTGATAATGAGAACGCAATCTACATAGAAATGTGTGTACACTGTACATATTTCAGTTATTATCATTGGTTACTTTGAAACATCTACCGCGAATATAAACGAGTGGAAAAAATTAGCGAGGAAACATGATGATAATGTATTCTATTGGGGGATGGTATGCGAAATCGAGTGAAAAAAAATGGTTGCGGTGCGCCAGCCTGGAAAATATAATAGATTTGATGGGGCTTAAATATTTTGATCAAATTAATTACAGTAAAAGTTGCGGATTGAGTTTTCAGTTCCGTGTCAGGTGCCAATGTTTTTTTTATAGATAAAGGTGGAGAGTTCAATGCTCGTAAATTTTCAGACTCTAGCACTTTGCATATAACACAGAAGATTAAACGAGAACAAAAAAACAGAGGGAAACAAATTTCGTTAAATATTCACGTCTACCAAAAGCCTTGTTGCATTTCATTTAAATAAAGAAGCATTATTCGGGTTTGTTTGTTTAATTAAAGCTATATTTATTACGTTTGAAGTTAAAAATAGTATTTACTCGTTATATCTGTCCTCAGACTACTTAACGAGCTAATCTAAAAATCTAACGAGTAATTTCTCCTAACTAGCGAGTTCAGAATTAAAATCCTAACAAGGTGACCCAAAAGCTAAGCTTTTCTTACATACTAATAGAGTCAAAAGCAATACAATTTTCCAGAATGGGAAACGTATTCAAATGAACTAATTGATTATCCTGACTTAATGAAGTGGAGGCAACAAAATCGTATCCAGTACCTATTCCCGAAACAAAAGGGGCTCGAGTTTCCACCCTAAATGGAATGTGGTATGCAAATGAGTCGACCTTGAATTCACCTCCTGGCAAAGTGAGCTCGGAAACGAAAAAAAAATCCTGCGGGAAAAAAACTTCGCTTATTCGTCAGCAGGGACTTAGGAGAAATTACGTTTCTTAAGATGGGCGAAAAAAAACGACTCAGTCGACAACAAGAGAAGCTTGTGCAAAGCTTCGGCTAGAAACTTTGCAGAAAGTTACCTTCGCTTTAAGCCGAGAACATAAGTGACTCTATGGGTATGTGTGCCTTATCAGCAAAGATCCTATATAAGATAAGGGGCAGAAAGAGGAAAATTGAAAAGCTTCTCTGCCCGGTCTCGCGCCATTAAGACCTTCTAAATTTTCCTTGGGGACAAAAGATCAGCTTAATAGTATCACTGAAATAACCGAAAAAGATTAGATTCATGTACGCTTAATTAGTAATTATGTCTGAAATCGCATTAGTGAGACTATATTTTAATAGTGGCTAGTCAATGACTAGCCACTAGATATGACTAGTAGTTATATCTACACTAATTGATTTTGTAAACTTTCCTCCACTACACTCAAAAAAAAGTTCTGGTTAAAGTTACTGGATGCTTCAGGTTAAAAAATTTCTGTTATTTTAATCACAAATGCAGTTAATATGTCAAGAAAAAAAAAGATTTCATGCTATTTCTTGGAATTTTTAGAAATTTTAGGATATTTCAAGTATTTTATAAAAGATTTAAAGAAATTACATAGAGTTTCTTGGAATTTTTTGCGATTTCAAAGTATTTTCTTTGATATTTAAGGAATTTCAAAATATCATATACAATTTTAAGGGATATTCAAATATTTTAAGAGATTTCATGTGATACTCAGGAATTTCATATGATTGTAAATATTATAAATAGTAATTCTATAAAGAATTTTACAATTCCTTGAAATTCTTTAAAATCCATTAAAGCCTCTTTAAATCTCTTTAGATCTCCTGAACTGGTTCAAAATCCCTGCGGAAACTTCATAAAATCAAATAAAGTTCCTTAAAATCCTTTAAAGTTTTTTTTTTTTTTTTACATATTTTCAAAGCTCTTGAAATCTTGTGAAATCTCTTGAAAACCCTTAAACTCATTTAAATCTTCTAAAGTCATTTAAAATCGCTATGAAATCCCTTGAAATATTTTTAAAAAATTTCGAAATTCCATAAAATCAAATGAAATCCCTTAAAATCTTTCAAAGCTTTATTAAATTGTATCTTAATTAAAAGCTATCTCTTGAAATTTCTTTAAATTACTTAAAATATCTTGATATTCTTAATGCCTTGAAATCGTTAAAAATATCTTAAAGGCTTTTGAAATATTGACCAATATTGTTAAACCAGAAAAATGTCTAGTAAAAAATTTGGGTTATTCCTATACCAAACATTCTTGTTACATTTACCAGAAAAACTGATTAAAATAACCAGAATATATGGTCAACCATAAACTTCTAATACTCCTAACTAGAAGTTATTTTAACCAGAACTTTTTTAGTGTAATTCAAATAAGGCAAGTCATTTACCAAACGTTGGTTCAAAAAGTTCCAGGGGTCATATTTCTTAACCAATGTGAAAAACAAAAACTGTGATCTTTTTTTGCGACTTTATGTCCACTAAAGCCGAAATTCTATAAATCCGAAAGTACGGAGCAATTTCTTATAATTGTTTCCGGCAGGTCTAAATTTCGGCGCCTTATCAATCTTTTCAATTTTCCGGCTGCGGTGGCACTTGGCGTAGTCGGATGGCGCCCAAGTGTTCTTGGCCCGTATTCATCACTAAATCTCGCTAAATCTTCTGGATAAAAAGAACGGAAAGTGCGATTGGAGCTGGCAGGACCTTAAAAGCGTACGAGTACGTAGTTTGCGAGAAGGCTAGTGGTAGTTAAGTTAAAAATAGTATGGCGACGACGACAGGGCATCGTGGACACGACAATGCGTGCCCCAACGATCCTATTTTCAGAGATACCATCTCCCATCCTATATTTCCACCGCTAACCGCTCTATCTGTATAAACCGCAGCTGTTTCCTCGCTTTTTCGAAATCCATCGCCCTTCTGCCTCCTGGTTCCACCGACACAACAATCCACCCCCCGCCCCTTTTCAGCAGACCTTCCTTTCGGCTGATTTAATTCCCGCATAAACGCCTCTATCCGGGCCTCAGCGAGATAGAACGAGGCAGGTGTGAACCCTCAATATTCATGCATGGTGGCATGGATATTTCCTCTTACCAACGGTGTTACAAATGACTATAGCCAGTATAGTCCAATGGAAAAGGGGGACGGACTCAATGACTGTGTGAGCCACCGTTTTCTCATTTTCCAGACAGGGATTACAGTCCTAACATTTCGAGCCACTTCGTTACCATATTTCATTTTCAATCTGTCGTGATATGAGGATGCTTGTAAAGAAACTTTTTGTGTGGAAGAAGCGATGAGGAAAGGGTTATCTTGGAATGCGTTTTCAATCTTCTCAGATTAAGTATAAAGGAAGTGTTTACTTGGATGGTGACTCCGGGGTTCCTGAAGCTTTGAATCCTCATTTTATATGGAGGTGAATTAATTGGGCGATTTATCAACGCTCGGTACTATGAATATGGCTTTTTTATGAAAAATACGCATTGTCAAGAGGCCGCAGCGCATTCTCACACTTGGAAGCACAAAACGGGAAGAACGCGCTTGTGAAAGATATTGATCATATTTACAATTAAACATTTAGGATTGATTAATTTACAAGTAATTATATGACATTTATAAGAAAAGGCTTGCCTACATTTCTAACTTTGTTGACATATTTGTGGAAGGATGCGATAAATTTCCGCAACTTTAAATATCTATCTGGAAAAAATATTTTCTTCAACAACTTCTGACTTAATGACATGTCGAACAAATCGTTCCGAGAGTTAAATACGCCTCCGCAACGCAAAGAAAGAATTTGAAAATGTTTTGGGTAAGCCGATAAAAATAATTTTCCCCCTTGCAAACATTTCTAAAACCAATGTTTGACGAATAAGATATCATGTCTCTATTCCATGCAACAGCACATTATTTATTTACATGCTTATATACCTTTCTAAAGATAGAACCAATAGACATGTAGAAAGAATAAAGAATACAATAGAAGTTGACGAGTTTACTCTTATAATTAAAAACAATGCATTCAGCAAAATTTTAGTTCAGTAATAAGAGGAATAAATGTGCCATTATACGAGAGTAGAGGGGATTAAGAGAATTAATGCACATGATAATAATACGAGAATATACAGAAAGGTTCGTGGAAAATGAATAAATAAAATGATTATTGTCCCAGAAAGTTTCAGCAGCCTATGTATTTTAAAATTACGCAGCATTTTCAATTTCGTTAGTTTAATCGTGCGGCTGATTGCAAAATACTCGTGCTCATTCGTCGAAAATATGCAGTACAATGCATCCACTCTCGAGTTAAAAGTGTCACTTTTTTCACAAGATTCAACTTTTAAATATCCCTGTTCTCTCTAAATAGAGAACAAATATATTTTTAATTTGCATAGCTGAAAAATTGAAACATAAAAGGCAGATACTAAATATTCTTTATAATAATGAGAAGAGCAACAAGTGCTTTACAACAAAGTTCATGAATTTAGATCTGAATCTGCAATTCAAATTCAAGCTTCTTTTCAGACTTACGAAAACTTTGTATACATACTCAGAGATTAAAAAACAACCCTTAAGAGTAGCAGCAGGTAAAGCGAAATGATCATATCGAGCGTCACTTTGTAGCGGGAGGGGTACATTCAGCTCCGAATCCCTTTTATGTATCCCAATTCTCCACAAGTTGTATGTTATACACGGCTTTCGGGTATTTTATCAGCAATTTTATGTTCTGGCAATGAATGAACTATACGTTTGGAAAAAATAGAAAAAATTCCCATAACGAATTTCTCTATACAAAACCCATTAATCGGTGACAAGCGAATAAAATATTTTTCTCTTCATGATCAAAATTCATTTTGATCTCCGAAACAAATATTCAAACTAGCAAAAATAATTGAAGAGAAAACACAATAACGTATCGAGTAAAGATTTATTTATAAAACCTTAATAATTAACATTGTTTAATTTTACTGTTTTATAATTTAAAAAGAAATTAATGGAAAACGCGCCTCAAGTTTATTACGAATTTTTTTTCTTCTCTTTCAATTTCACATTGTGGGCTTTCACGAGTATTATCTGTCCGAGCAAATGTTGCAACTTGATTCCTATCCAGACACTAAAGACCTCCCCATAACGTTAAGATAAGAAACTTCTCAGACCCCTGACCTCCAGAAACTCGCGATACGACGATTGAGGGAAACTTTGCCGAACAAACGGGAAGGAAAAGCACCCCATCACGTGACCGTTACATCTTCCGACCTTTCTTCAACTTGGCAAGACTATAGTTTACTAGTTTAGCACGAATCCAAACTATGATGAGTGTTTGCCTCCGCAATCGCCTGCTGGATCGCTTGCAATTTAAACGCTCTCGCATCAAGGGCAAGAGCGATCAATACCGGCATTCACTCCCGTCTTTGGATCTCATTGGAGAAAAATTTATATGCGATGAAACGATAAATATGTCTCCAAGGTCCGTGTAAAAGCTCCGAGCGGGGTTATAACCACGAAAATAAATTATATCACCAGATCTGGTGGCTACATTCAGAGGAAATAACAAAAATTCAACTCCAACTAGCAAAAAAGATCTTTGACGTTTGATACTGTCACTCAGCTCAGACCTCACGATAATAATGGATATTTAGTCTCTGTAAGTAATGCTTTTTCCAAAATTAAAGTATGACAAACATTGTGAGTGAAATCACGAATGGAAGAATTTTGGGGAACTGATCGAGTCTACATTAGACCGTATAAATTTCTAATGTGGAGCTAATTAGACGGAGTAATGTGGTGCTAAATAGAACTGTAACGTTTTCATAATTCTTCTCTCAAAAATTCAGTGAAATATATGTCACTGAATTTGACTGAGAATCAGTGAAATTTCAATGATTCTTCACTGATTAAAGTTTAAAGAGTTAGAAATAGACTAGACGATCTAATTGGGTGCTATTGAGCAGATATAATCGAAACGCTAATTAATGTTTAAAAAATTGAGCCTCCCGTGATTAAAACGGGACACGCTCGATCTAAATGTCTTGGTTGTCAGTTGACCCCTTGGTTATTCTCGATCTTGATTTTTTTAAATTGTATTTTCAATTTTTTAAAATCATAATTTAATAGGAAATTGCATTCCACATAGTTTTATTCAATCAACTCAATGTCAACTCAAATTTTTTTTGTTAATATTTCTTGTAAATTTTCAAATTTACATAGGGATCGCAGTGAAAATTAAGAAGATTTTAATTTTGATACGCCAAAAGATAAAATTTCTTTACATCACATCTTTTTCTTGTAGCACCCATGGTAAGATTTTTTTACTTCACAATGTTAAAAAGTTCGTTTCCGAATATAATATAAACTTCCCAAGAAATGAGCAAAAGAAAGAATAGAAAAGAGGATATTCTCAACCTTCTTTGTGTTTCTGTATTCTATTTTCCATATAAGGTAAATGGCAACAAATCGTGCTTTGTTTTGATCGTGGTGTCAACAGGCAAGGTCAGCAAGGTCTTCGCCTCTGCTAGACAGATTCTCAGAACAAGCTCACAAGTGTATCTGTAGAGCGTCAGGTCTTTTTTTAATTGTTATTGGTTTACCACAACTCTCCTCGAATTTTTGGAAACGATAAGTTTCAGTTTTTTCGAAATTCCTCAACGAAATTAAGCGTTTATCGGGGATGGTCCGTTTTCGGAAGTTTATCCACAATTTGTTTTTGACATAAAAATAGACTCAAGAAAATGATTTTGCTATTACATTTTTTTTTCAGTATAATGTGATGCTAATTAGAAGTTTGCTTTTCTGCTATTCGAGTTATATTTGTATATTTTTCATATATATAAAGTGAAACAAGTAAAAAAAAAAGTTTAAATTGGACCTTCATTAGAGTCTGATAGGGACCTAAAAGAAGACCGTCTAGCAGATTAGCTGGACTAAATTCGGCCCCGATTGAACTTCAGTTTGCCCTAAAATTTTTAAAAAATTTCTGGAATGACCTATATTGAATACTTCTTGGATGTGTCGGGTGTGTAATAAAAAAATGATATTAATCCAAATGAAATCCCTCATTCCAAGATGGATAAAGTGAAATAACAGACATTCTCGGCAAGAAGCGAGCGTATTTTAAATATCTAAAATTCTTTTCATCCACGTCAAAGAAACGTGATTAATGGCCTCGATCGAGCGAGATAGAAAATGAGAGAGATGAGTAGATGAAGAAAAAAAACAGAGGGAAATGGGGAATCCATCGAAGCAGATAGAGTGTACTCCTCTCTACGATTTAATAGGATCAAACATAGCGAAATGAGTGTTAGCTCGTTGAAGAAATATTCACTGAACAATATCACTCGCAATGTATAGTTGACTAACGGGTTCGCGTTTGATGAAAACTCTGATCTGAAACGTTTTTCATCGATTACACGCGACTGTTTAATTCCTTCCTCAACGAGAATCCTATTAGCTCTTAACCAGGTTGTTTCCGAGTTTGGAAAATATGTATGGCAAAAATGTTTCGAATTCGTTAAACATACGTTTTTACGGAAATGCAACATAACAGGGAATTTGCTTCACCAGACCGTGTTTGGAATGTCCTCGTTTTCATTTAACAAGAAGGGCTTGGTCTATAATCACAGCAGATTAGAACACTGGCTAACGGCATCTCCATTTCATATTCCAGCAGGGAAAACGAATAAAAGACCCAAGTGCCCTTCTTTTTTCTCAATATTGGCGATTTTAGTGCGTTCTTGCACGAAACAAACCGCAGCGGCTAGCGATAATCAGTTCCGCCCTGCAGAGTTGGCTGTGTTTTAATGCAAGGAAAGAAAAGAAGCAAGGGCAAAACGTAATTAGATTCTAATGTAATTAAGCATGATTTACCATACTTGAATCAAATTATTTTCTGAGTGCACTGTACACGGAGAAATATGGATATTTAACCATAATATCTTATTGGGTAGTGAACTACGTGACAGCTAGCCATTTAAGATATTCAGTCTAAATATGTCAGTTACTCAAATAGGTGACACTTGGTCACCATTGATTAATGACTAACTATCTAAGATATTCAATCTAAATACCTATAGATACAAAGTTTGAATAAAAAGATAATTAGGCATGTCCGAGAATTTACGGAGAAAAGAAAATAGCTGAATTTACCATTTAAAATAGTTAACATGCGCTCTGAAAGTATTTTCCTTGGAATTTAGTAAGTTTTACTATTTCAAATTTTAATTTGTGCTAAGAAAATTGTAAACCCTGCTATTTTCGTTGCAAATGATACAATTTGAAATAGTAAAACTTACTAAATTCAGGAAAAATACTTTCAGAGCGCATTTTGACTATTTTAAGTTGTGTTGAATTATGCTAGATCTGTGCTCAATTGTTCCGCAAAAGATTTTACGAAAATATCAATATTTGACCCAAAATTTCAAAAACAGTTTTTTTAGCCCAGCACTGCTATTTTGTTTTTTCAAAAAACCAAAAGTTAAGCTGAGTTGTGCTAGCCTAATTACTAGTTCAAAAAAGTTGATCTAATTTCGAAAATACATTTCTGAAAGAAAAGTCTGTTAGGGAGGTTTTGTTGAGCTAGGCCAGCACAACTCAGCAAAACCTTTTTTTTTAAAACAAAATGGCGGTGCTGGGCTAAAAAACAGTTTTTGGAAATTTTGGCTCAAATTTTTATTTTTCCGAATTAAAATCTTTCGCGTCATAATTGACCACAAACCTAGCACAATTCAGCACAACTTTATCCTGATAGATTACTTATTTATCTGTTATTATCAAACTATTTTTAGCTAGTTGGCGACAACCTATAATCATTATTGTAAGTTGCGAATAATTGGGTGACTCATTATGATTTAATGATTCGTCGCGACAGAGCAGAAATATTATCAGAGTTGATTTAAAAATACCTTAAATCTCGTTTAATTATTTTCACCTTTGTTGACCTTTGAAGACTCACTCGATTAAGGTTTAAAAAGTCGAAATCCGCTTTCAGTGGAGCGGAATGGAGTCTCCAGATTTTATATTGTTGCTGCCTTTTCACCTGAAGCATATAACTCCCTCGATACGGACCGTTAGCGACGAAGAGGACACTTAAGTAAATCGAAACCATAGTCCTGTAATACGAGGCGCAGCTTAAACTGGCTTGGCTTTCAGGAAAATATTGAGACTAGCGGCGCATCCACGTGGGAAACTGCGATGAAACGTGATCCGTGTTCGAAGAAAGGAGAAACGTACGATAAGGACGATATCTGAGAAAACATAAGGATTACCTATGCAGGAACAAGCTGTTTGCCATTCGACAAACGCCAAGGGATAAAAACTCGGAAAAAGTTCTTATTCTTCCTTCCTCACGAAATTCACCATTTCGTCGACATTTAGATAAAATGGATTTATTGCTAAACTGTTGCTCGCTTTTTCCACTCTCCGCTTGATTCCAAAATCGGGACCAAACTGCGGAACAAATCCAATTTTTCCTCCACATTTATTCATACTCTTCTTTTTTGGACAAATGTTCCGAAAAGTCCTCGTCGGTTAGTTGAAAACTTTGTTGGAAAAGAGAGTTTGGTAAAGAGTTTTTGATGAGGGGATTGGAGAAGAGAATTGGTAATTTCAATATGAACGAAACGAGTGTGGAACCCACAAATGAAGAAAGTAAAGTATTTTTCTAGAGATTCGATTGACAGTAGATAGAGATACCAATGAAATTTCCTCACACGTCAACCTTCGCTCATCACATCCCCATTTCGAGTAGCGATTGGTTTCTTCTTTTCTCGGCAGAGGAATTTAATCTTCGTCGGTCCCCAAAAGACATTTCTCTCGTCTAGTCAGTCGTGCGTTTTCCCGGATGGCAGTTTCGGGTGCGAAAAGCAATCAGGATTTGAACTTAAGTCGAGAATATCATCGGGAAAAAAAGCCGTCAAACAGTCGTTACCGCAAAATACGCGCGGATCCGCTCGAGGGGCAATACGTAGGCGTCGTAAAATCTGTGTCGTGAAGAAGATTCGTTGGTGGTATTACCATGATTATTGCGCGTAAAAAATCCACCATTGTCGCAGAATAACGAGCCATTCCGTTAAGTCGAAACTCAAAGACAAAAATCTTCTCTCACTAGTGTTTTTAAAAGAGATCGACGTGAAGAAAAGGGAATTCAGAAGCACCTCTTTTCACGAGGTAAATCATTTTCTTGCCCTCCACGAAGCGTGTTATTTCGTTTCCCCAGACCTTTAAGCTGGGTAAATCCTCCCCTGCCCCAACCCCTTCCACCTGCTCCCTCAACCCCTGTTAAGTAACATACCGTGGAGCTGAGGCATATGTCGCATTATGCGTATTACGGAGTGCCGTTTCCGCATTTTCGCAATTCCCACTGAAAGTAGCGGAAATAACACGACAAAATCAACGCAGCTATTCGCATTTTTTAAATTTTTCCTCAGTTCCTTTATGTGGTAATAAATTAAAAAAAAAACTAACAAGAAAAAGTACATGGCCCCCATTATGTTCTCCTCGTGCATGAATGGTAAGTTCTGAATGTTCAAATGAACGAATTTTTGTAGGTATGGATTGTATTTGAAACTAGAAACAGTATTTAAGTATTGATACATTTGCATTGAAAATGATTCTGTGGAAAGAAAATAGTACTGTGTATTGTTATTTTTAATTGGAAAAATATTTCTGGATTAAATATAGTTAGGAACAAATACTTCGTTCATTTGAACGTTAAAAACTTCTGGCACATTCTCGTACAGGAAACATAACTCGGTGTATTGAAAGAGAGAGCACATATACTCAAAGGTAAAGCAATTAAAGCAAAGGTATTTTGTCTACGTGTTTTTTTTTTTTTGTATCATTTAGACTATAAACATTAAATTTAAAGTGTTCTTGGAAATGTTAGTATTTCCTGAGAGGAGCGAGAAAGTCCCTTTTAATTCTTTCTTTTGCGTAGATTTTTTACGTGGAATTACGCTGAAGCGCCGAGTGTATATACGGCTATACTCTCACAGAAAACACATAACAGCGAGAGAGGAAAAAAGGGCTCCTTGGGGTGTCCTGCAGCGTTGGCCAGCTAATCTCAATTTATTTGCCCTCGGCTTTTTACGGATGTAAATGAGGACGCGCCCGTCGTTACGCGTCGCGTCATTATTCTCGTACAAAAACCCTTTCGACCTACCACCAGCGGCATCATGGACGAGATTAAAGCCTTTGAAGGCCGTGTGTAGGTGGTGCGAGTTCACTCTTCCACATACATAATTACTTACGTGTCACAATCTACCGTACCGCTTTTCCTTTCCCCATCCCCGAATAGATAGATGCAGTAGTACTGCTGCTATACTGCTGCATCTGTCCCTCGAGCCCGTCTTCCTAGTTCCTCTTTTCATTGTATCAAGAACTGCTATCCCCATCTTAGAATGACAAATGAACACCAACTGTGAAAATGAAACTCAATACGCAACTTTTCCGCACACCTCGCCGAGTCTTAATAAATTACCGCTTTATTCATTCATCAAATTGTAGGGGGGAATTCATTTCCTTTCGAGGAAGCAACTCTGAGAACTCTATTCTCAAAAGAGTCGAGGAACGTTTCCTAATTTGGCACTCTTTCAGTGCTTCTTCCTTATGATGGAGACAAATGAAGACTTGGATCGTTAGGGGAGTCGAGTGGCAAATGGTTGATTCAACGCAAACTTCATTTACACAATTTTGTCTTCGTCCAACCGAATGTCTGTTGAATTAATTACAATCTTCTGAAATAAAAGGTTGACTCAAAAGAACAGGTGTTCACACTTTAAGTATTGCCATCAAACGGTCTGTGAGAAGTTTACCAAAAGCTTTCACGACTTTTTCTTACATTATCATGCTATTATGTTACAATATTAACTGGAAAAAGGATATGGATATTTAATGTTGTTCGTCATTATATCTCCTTAGTCATGTAATTTTCCTACTTTCTCACTTGCTCAGTGTTCTTAAATACTCGCAGCTTGACACGTTTGACGTATTACATGTCAACGACGTGACGATGAGATTCGAAGCATGTGGTTACAGAGTTTGTTTACATTCCTGATGTCATGATTAACTTTTAGATTTTCCTCGGAAAATCGCTCTCTTGCCTGACGGTTTCGAAATTAGGCGTTGAAATCTACACGTGTGAATGAATGCAATTAAAACTAATAATAAATTTTCAATCCAATTTCACCGGCGCCAAAGATAAAAGCTAATCAAATAATTAGAGAATATCAAAATATTATATGAATAAAAACTAGCTATCAATTCGACCTCGGATATTTCATTTAAAACTGTATTTATATTTTTTGTGCTCATTTCTTGAGCACTAGTTTTCTTCCTTATTGTGATCAAGTTGCAATTGCATTTGCTTCCTCATAGATGAGGAAGGCTTAACGGCTTTTTAAATATCTAAAAATATATTTAATTCTTTCTTCCCTTTACATAAGCTTTGAATTTTGATTATGTGAGAACTTATAGTCGAAAAATCAATTTAAAAAAATTATAAATGTTCATCAAAATTTTTGG
>JAUESI010000038.1:7686878-7697715 GCA_032275145.1 Synergus laeviventris | reverse complement strand
TTATAAATAAATAATAATATTATACATAATTGCGTAAGGTTAAAGATACAATTAGTAATACTATATATATATATATAAATATTATATACAATATACATATATTTATTTATTGATTTATGATGTTACGTTTTGAGGCGCTGTTACGTTTTGAATATGAAACGAGAGAAAAAAATATACTGATGCAGAACGAACTCAATTGTACGTGTTTCAGTATTGATGGGAACATCTCTTTGTGTTTTTATGGGCGGACTCGTGCACTCGTCGTCAAACGCTAGCCCGAAAAACATTGATCTCAAATTCACTTGCAAGGAAAAGAACATTGTTGCTCCTCAAAAAGGCGAGAATTAACTTTTTGTTTCGAAATCTATTCTTTTTAACACTCCTTTACATGATCAGGAAAATTTTTTCGAATCGAGTGTTTGCATTATATTATAGCGCGAACTTGTCATTTAAAAAATAAATTGAAATTTAGAAAATTGGATCGACTGGAAATTGTCACAGTCTGCAGATGACTCTGTATTGGAATTCTCGTTATTGACTGTTTAATCATATTCATACATGGGGAGAGGACAAAACTATCTAGTACGGAAATGACAAAACTCAATAACTAGAACGTTGATGACACTCCTCCCTTTCTCCATTCGTATGCAGATTTTCGTCGAGAGCGACATCAGTTTTATGCACCACATGCACAAGCTGAAACGAAACCTGTGCGTTATTTTGTAAATAAGTCGAGTAACTCTTGTTTCAGTCGGTGCATTTGCAAAGCACTCTGGTTACGTGTTGAACGAACCGATACAACTCTTTCACCAGTCGGTTCAATTTTCAGTTTCCAAACTGAGACTGCAAATGAATTTTCAGTTTTCCTGACAAGCAGACGCGAAATATTCTGCTCATTCTTTCATGATCCTCATCCGGTGGACCCTCGAGATTCTTCAGCGGCACTTAGCTCGACTCGTTAGTCATGCTATGTGCATCTTGTAGAGGGTTAGAGGGACGATCAGGGTCGCAACCAGAACTAGGTTGCTCTGACCCTTTTCTCTCAAGACTTGATAACTTTTTTATCACCCTTACTCAGCGGCTTGCTGTGTATAATATATCAAATTTCCTTCCATCTAGAAGTAGCCTAAATCCAAAGACCGAGTGTCAAAGAACACAAGAACTCCAAAGCAAAAAGCTGAAGTTGAGGCAGATGTATTATTATTTTCGAATCTCATGACTTTCGTGCCAAATGATGTGGTAGAGCAATATTTTTTGTTGCTTCTTAAAAAAGCTTCTTCTATTTTATCGTACCTACTTTAGAAAGAAAATCCAACGACAATAATGTTCGACGAAAAAGTTTGTTCTGCCACAATCAGACAAAAATTTGTTTTTACTTAAGAGGGTATCCAAATTAATTGAATAGAATATTCAAGTTAAGGTCTTTTTGAGGAAGAAGTGCGTCCCTGGGGATGATGGTGAAGGGTGTCGACTCAACTCTCCAACATCAGTTTTGTTAAGAAGGCGTTTGGCGACTATTTTTGTATGTGCATACAAACGCCCAAATAATGTCGAGCATTCGTCACATCCTTCCTGAGTATGTCCGCTATTGCACCTCGTGTATCTTGTCTCTCATTGTCATGTCAGTTACTCGACCTATCCACCTTGTATGTGCCGTTATTCGCCCATTGTCCATTTATTTCCCTAAATGTTTGTTTTTATCAATTTTTTCTAAAGTCTCGCTCTGTTATTGTTTATAGTTATTGCAGGTCTACCACTCACGTTATCTAGTTAATTTAGTTTCAAATTTCAAAAAATTAAAGCTTTCAAATACAAAGATTTTTTATTTAAATGACTGCAATTTGGAAGAATCTAAATTTAAATGCTTTCAAATGAAACATTTATAGTTTAGATCAGTTCCAAATTCCAAGACTTCAAATTAGAAAGCTTTTAACTTAAAAGCTTGTCCTACCGAAATTAAAAATTGTAGTTAAAGTGTCACTCAGATTGAAAATTCAATGACAGAAATAGGTCCCTAATTTTTGACAAATGAATACTGTGGAAGCACTTGAAACTTAGAAGGAGAAACTTATTAGCGTCTTCTAGTTCCAATTGATATTTTCTCTTGTGACACATTGTCGTTGTTGTTTAACACCTCACGAGTTTAAACGGCAACAGTTTAGCGCTAACTTTCTTTTGGAGTGAAAAGAAGGGAACTATGATGGAAAGATTTTCTTGTAATTACATTCTACTCTATATCGCGTCTACGTGTCTCTCGATAATAATTCGTATCGCCTCGTTAGTCGCTTATCAGCCTAGGAAATAAAGTAGAAAGCCCTTGCCCATGTACTTCAGCAATCTTTCAACGAGAGCCGTAGAAAAAAATCTCGTTTCAAAGGAAATAATGATCTTATATAATGTATATTTATGCACTTCATGTCTACGAACATGAGATATTTTAAGTAATTTAACGTATAAATTTCGTACGTTACTGATGAACGGAAAATTGTTTAAAGCGTACAATAAAATTATAAAATTGTATTATATATTGCGTAATACGTTAGTTTTCTAACGCGCCGACGAGTATGTACATTTAATTTGGAGATAGAGGCTCGTTATTTATCTTAATTGTGTGTTTGTCTTTCCTTTTCCTCTAACAATTCTTTTTTCTCTTCCTTCACACTTTTTTGTCATCCTAGCGTGTAGTCTGGATATGTGAAGACGTATTTCACGTGTTGGGCGATACATCAGTCGTGTATCCCCAAATTTAGTGACCCCAGGTGCTGGAAGCGTTTCCCCCTTTCAGTCAGTTCACAAAATAATTCGTCCATCTGATGCTGCCAGGTGACATCTCTGGAAATAAAAAATGATTGGTGTTATTGCAAGAACCCTCCAGGGATATTTGGGGCTAACTATAATTTAATCACACTATAACTTAATTAATATAATATAAATATAAGAAGTCTCCACAGTTACAATTATTTAATCTAGACAATTTTTTAGTTGATATTAAGCAGATCTGATAGAGCAAACAGAAGTTTTAAAGTTGAAATATCTTACTTTTGAAGCTATCTATTCGTAGCTTGGAAAAGCTAAGTGAAATTGATTAGTTGGTCTTCTTCTATTATACATTTCTTTAGAGACGCATGAATGAAGATATTCCAATTAATAAGAATCTCATCAATCCACAAATTAAGCTTCATATTTAAATGTCTAAATACTGTAAGACAGTTTACTTTAAAATTGTACATAAAGCGAAGCTAAACTTTACACGCTTGCAAAGTTATGATGTGACGCAGAATTCAAAATCGTATTTCTACCAACTAAACTTGCAAACTAAACTCCAAATAGAAAATCAATGTAATCAAGAAACTGACTTTAAAATGTAGAGCTGCAATTTATTTTATTTATAATTATAAATTTTGTTTATTGTTAACTTTTATTATATTTAATTTTATTCAATTTTATTAGGAATTTATTATTCAGTAAAAATTTGCAGAATCGATATAAGATTAAGAAAGTTTCAAACAATAATGTGAACTCATTGTTTACAATTTATTCATATTTTTGAAACATATTGTCGGTCTAATTTATTCTTGAGACTTAAAAGTTAATTAATTGTGAATTTCTGTAGTGTTTATTATTATTGTCAATTCGCCCCTTGAATCAAGCCTGAATTTGTTATTGTCAACTCTTGACGACCTCAAAATTTATTATTACTCTCTCAATAAATGGAAGAAATTTCTGTGTCGAGTCGGATGACACCTCCAGTTGCATCGGGATCGACTATTTTAGGCTAATTTTCAAAACCTTTCTAAATATTTTTATATGTGTGACCAAGTGATTTATCTTAGTGGATTTGCGGTCTAAGATGTATGATATAATTAAGTTCAACTATCCATTCGTTCTAAATGACTAAAAGTTATACCCTCACTCATCCAGGCCACCCCCTTCCTTATTTATGCAACACTCATAGTAATTTAATTTTTAAGTTGTAATTAGTATGTTTCATTAATTAGAAACTAGTCTACTAATTATAGCCAGATATTTAATAGCAGACCTTTTCATAAATCCGTTTGCATTTTAGTCTCAAGCTGACTTTCATCGAAATATAAAGTTAATCTTAAAAGCTGTTTGACGTTTAAAAATGAGATATTTTTAAACTCAGTAACAAACTTCATCCTATTACAGTTGCTGCACATCATACAAATCTTTTCATAAAATGAAATAGTTAATAATAAAGAATTCAGCATCAAAATAAATTAATTAGTGCCGAGCGTAGCTTGCACTTCCAACTAGCTTATAATAATTAATATAATAATTCGAATCATTAATAAATAACTTTTATAAAGTTTTATTATATTATATATACTTATTTTGCAGATAAGTTAAAATAGGAGTTTTCATCAAAAGGAAACGGCTTATATATGAATAATGAAGAAATAGGAACCATTTTAATTAGAATAAGCTTAAACAGTTTTAAATATTTAGAATTTAGATTACATTTAGATCATGCAAAATTATAATTTTTTAATTAAAAATAATATAAATTATTCCATCGGATGCTTCCCACTCCGGACCTAATAAAAAATCAATTACTCAAATTAAATTGTGCAGTGACTTGTAAAATTGACAGTGAAGGTCTAATCAGGAATATCGGCGATGTTTACTGACGTATTGCCCGCAGAGAAAATGGAAAAAGTAGCTCAGCTTTAGTTACACAAAGAGTTTGCGACCGCCGCGTGGATAGGTATATAAATTCCGGTTCCAAAAAGTTCCACTTTCAAAACGGAAACTCGCGCAATGGCAGTGACAGTGAATCGTTCGGGAATTTTGATTTTCCTGGTTGTCGCGACAATTTGCATGATTCCCATTCAATCGACGAAACTCTTGAATAACAATGACATCGATGACAATGGACCACACGGAAATGAACTCCAGGCGCGGAAACACAAGTATCATCATCTCTTATGTAAGTGTCCCTCTAATGATCAACACTCAGAATGTAGCCAAATAAAATGTCATTGTTAATTTAAAATCCTTACTATTTTATAATTAATTTTTAAATTTATTTAAGGAAATTGAGACTTTTTTCATGCAAACTTACAAATGCAAACAATAGAAGTATTCACCCGGCTCAATTTTAAATTTCTGAAATATTTTTCCATTTTTGACGAGCAATTTTTCGGAACGCACTCTTGAAAAAAATTAATTTGGCACTTTCCTTACATTTTTAGAATGGAAAAAAATACTTAAGTAAATATTGGTACGTCTGACGTTTTTCAGCCAGGCACTGCGGCTTCAGCAGCGTTTATCTGCGTAATTACATATTCACTTTTATCGTTACGAGCTGGTACATCATTTACATAATTACATTTGCATACCTCTGGCTTCTTTTTCTATATCATACCACCCTACGGCGAATCTAGGCGACGCCGAGAGATTCGAATGTATAGTGATAGAGGAGAATAATATGCAAAAGGTAAAATAACGAACTTCTCTACTTAATCCACAGTATTAGGAGGCCTCAAAAGTTGGATCGCCCTGGTGTTGATAAAGGCCAAAATCATTCTCGTATCAGTCGTTGTTGCTGCAGTAATCTTCGCATTCAAGTTTGCTGATGTTTTCAAGAGGCCACTTCCCTACTCAAGTCCTTATCCAATCTCTTATGAACCAGCATACGATTTTGGTAATAGTGATGCTTCTTTTTTACCTATTAAAAAAGAAAAGAGAAAATAATATTTGATAACATTTAGCTATTTTTTCTTAAATTGTGCTTTATACAGAGTAATTTACCATTTTGCAATTTTTTTTTACTTTCAATTGTGTGGAAGTAATATTTGAGAAGGGCACTCTTTTCCCCTTGGTGTTGACTTTTTCAAAGTCCCCTTATTTTTCCACCCTTGAAACTTCAAAGAAGGGATGAGAGTACTCGGAATTAATTTTTAAGCTACGAAAAAGATAAACATTCAAAGGCAGGTTTCAGTTTCCAAGGACTCTTGGAATATTCTCTGATTCTGCTCTGTAAAACAAATGGCATTATTCTAAAATTTAAAAGTCTATTGTGTAAAATAAAAAAATACTCTAAAAAGAGTTTAAGGTATATTCACACGTTCCTTATCACTTACTAGCTTTTTTTCAGGTTCGCCTATTCACTTGGATCACTCAGCTCATGATAGATATGGAAGTCCGTCCCAAAGAGTTTCAGATACTAAGAATTATTATAGTGGAGGAAAAAGAACAGCAACCCGCAGATGAAGAAGTTAAAAATGAACTCATATAATTGAAACCATTTGTAAATATCCTCAAGTCATTTCTTCACCGAATGCACATACTCAATTTTTAATATTTTATTTAAATTATGATTTAAATTATTGATGCTTTTATTAAATAACTATAATCTTGTGTATACGATTTCATGTTATTTTTATTTTTTAATTTTAACTTAGTATATACAGTCATAAGTTTCTACAAAAGATGTTTCAATTTCACTGGAAAAAATATTCATATCACATTTTATTCTGTACAATCTTTGTATTGTGCTAAACGTTAGAAACGTCAAAATAAAAATCGAAAACCTTAGTATTAAACTATTTGTAAGGAAACTTGCTTCAGTAAGCTGAAATATTTGTAGTATTTCATAAATCTCAAATTAAGGTAGATATCCCAGTAATCGTGTCGGTCCCAGTAATCGTAAAAATAAGTTACAACTTGAATAGATAATAAGAAAATGTCTTCAAAAATACATTTAATGACAAAAAAACAATTGAATTTAATAATTTTACAATGTAAAAATCAATTTTAATTTATTAAAACTTAGGTAAAAAGCAATATAAAAGAGCTTCACGATTACTGGTACGTTTACCTTACTTTTGGAAAAGAAATTAGAGATACAAGTCAAAGTCAATTCTCGCAGCACTGTAGAATTCTCCTTCCTGGCCAGATCTACGAACCCAAGCACCCTTTTTGAAGTAACCTTCCTTCGACCAAGAAAGCATTTTTTCAGTTTTATGTGGACCGCTTACTTCAGCATCTTCATTTTGAGACCACTTCAAGTGCCAGGTAACGCTGTCGTCATCTTTCTTCTCGGACTGATTTCCTAGTTATGCGAAAGTATAATATTTATATTAAAATCAATTTAACAAGTGAAATTTAGCAAATTATAAAATTTTATTTTATGTAATAAAACAATAGACAGTGGAAGATATTCAAAGTTTTCAATCTCACCTTTAGAAATATCACTATCAAGTTTTTCTTTTTCCTTATTCTCAAAGTCATCGGCATACATGTCCAAGACTTCTTTCTTGGATGGTTCAATCTGAAAGATAGTTTGAAAAATTATTCACTAATAAAATATATAGTAATTCTTATTAAATATAAATCAGCTGGGAGATATAATATTTAAGGAAATTATTGTTTTGTATAGACCTACCATTTCTTTAATTTTCTCGTAGCTTTCTTCATATATATCCATATTCCCAGATCTAGTTAGTAATTCGTTAGCCAATTCCGTAAGTTCGGCGATCTTTGTGGACGTCTCAAGGTCCTGTGCGGCTAAGACTGGATCCTTTTTCCTCTTCCACCTTTCTGCTGTTGACAAGTGCTTTATTCCTTTTCCTGAAAATACATTGAGAATTATTGTCAAATCTAAATCAAACCATTTAATCTCAATCTTTTTTATTTGGTAACTTACCAAGTCTACATAATGCTCTTCTTATGTTTTCACCAGGTAAGAGGTACTCTATTATCTTTTTATAGAGTGGAATTGGATCAAATGACTTGTTTGGATCTTCGTCATCGTCACTATCCGACATTTCCGATCTTTCTTTCTCTTGGAGAGTTTTACTTCCTGTAGGGTCGACCTGTTAAGATTAATATTGTATAGAGTTCGTGTGTTAGTACATAATGTAGTCAATTTATTTTATGATTAACATTTTAATATTTCATTGTTCACCTTCACCCAGTCAATATTATC
The DNA here is from genome assembly GCA_032275145.1 of Synergus laeviventris. Lineage (NCBI taxonomy): Eukaryota > Metazoa > Arthropoda > Insecta > Hymenoptera > Cynipidae > Synergus > Synergus laeviventris. Next base: position 7,689,761 of record JAUESI010000038.1, on the reverse strand, counting down.
GAGCCAGTTATCTCTAATTTGTTTCTCTTTGTTTGGAAGGTAGTGTCCATCTTTATCAAAATAGCCCTCTTCAAGTTCTTCCTTCATATTAAATGCAGTGAAGCCAATGTTTGTTTCTGCAGCAGAAGGTCCTTCTTCCGGTCCTTATGAATAAAATAAAATATTTAAGATTAGATTTGTAAAGATATTTTCGAAGAATATTTAATATTCAAGAGAGATTAATAAATTAAATAAATGTGATAAATATACCCTCAATATCATCTTCCTTCATAACATTATATGATTCTTCCTTTGCTTCATCGTCCTCTTCATCAGAGTCCAATGAATGTTTGAAGATTCTTGCAGCTTCTTCACTGGGTGATACTTCCTCGAATTTCCGTTTAGTAGACATTTTTAGTAATTGAGTTTACCGGAGCTTAACCAGTTACGGGAATATGCAAAATTAAACGTTTTTGCCACGAATAAATACAAAGGGAGAGTAAAACTTTTTCCTCTATAAATTTCTTGGAATTTCGGTTTACCTTTCTTTTTCAAACAGTAATAAAAGTTTAAATATGTAAGAATTGTTTTGATACGTGGGATTTAATCGGCTATCACTAATTTATTATAGTAACTGCTGTAACTACGCGATAAGCATACAAGACGGCGTAATAGATACAGGTTAGGTTTCACAATGTGCTGCTGAGACCGCTGACGCCTGAAATAATTAATGCATTTTTCTTGCCAATTTGAGGAACAATTACTGAGAAACACACTTTGCAGTTACTTTAAATCATTATGGTTTAATACTCCGAAATCGTGTATAATTGATATAATAACCAACAATATTATAAACGTCAAACTGCATATCTTTAAACACCTATGCTCACCACGTATAAATTATAGATCTCTGTAATTCTCTGATTACAGTATATCCACTGATATATATATATCAGTGAGTATATCTGATACCTCTGCGCTGCTGTTTGTCGAGTGTCGGTAAAAAAGATTTTCGCCGGTCACTCACTTTCACATCAAAGCAAATTTTTAAGACACAAGTTTTTTGGTTTTTACTTTTTTCTGAATCATGTTTCCGTGTTCCGCTCCAATCGTCGTTTTCGGTAAGTAAAAAAAAACGTTATTGTTTTCATTTTGTTATTCCTTACCAATGAGAAACAATTCATATAGGTTTTTAATCATGTGTTTGCGAAAATACTAAACGCGATTCTGGAATAAAAGTTCAGCGGGAGAATATTCAGGCTGGAAAGGTGGGATTTCTTGTGTCCATGCAGACGATTTTATTTTAATTATTGATTTGCCAAGTTCTTTTTAATGCTAATGACATTTCTCGGTTTTTCATTGATTTTTGGCTCACTCATTTTGGAGCAAAAACCTTTCGTGATGCATATAATATATTACAGTCATTCTGCACATCATTTTCATTTTTTAAATTCTTTTTACGCTTAATATAATTTGTAAGCTTAATCTCAAGTTTTTCTACCTTATATGGGTACCGATTGGTCAATTTTCTTGTTCAATGTTTGAGGAAATGGAAAAAAGAAATCATTCTTTTGGTACCTAACCTCAATTGTCAGACCTAAATGCCTAAATCTAAAATAATGAAATTCCATAACAATTAATTTGTTGACATTTCTGATTTAATAAATTATTTATTTATACTTTACTAAAAATGAAGAGTTTTAAGGAAAACTAATCTTTAACATCTATTTTGCCACTGCAATATTTATAAATTTAAATATTAAAAAAAAATTATTTTAATTTTGTTTAACTTTAAAGAAGGAAAAATTTCACACCTCAATCATGTTTTCTTATTATTTAAGGCAATCGCTGACGTCATCAGAACATGTCTAGGACTACAAGCAATGCTGATGGACCCAATGGGCCCCCGGTAACTAGGTGTGTATTGAAATTAATTAAAATGATTTCGAAAGTGATCAAAAACGGTATTGATTTTAATTGAAAGCGTTGTGAATTTTATTTAAATTTTCAACATTTTAATTCAGAACAATTCTGCAAGATTGACTCAATATTGAAATATTGATTATTTCCCGTGAAGGAAGGGATTAAATTGACTTCAATTTCCCCGGTCGCCTTAGAGAATTAAGTAGAATTAACTTTACTTCAAATCAATCACTCCAGTTAGAAACAGAATGTGTTCACTTTTGGCAGAATTAACTTGATTTCAAATCCATCGTCCCGTCAGAATTAGAATGTGTTCATTCTTGGTCGCAGGATTCAGCAGGATTTAAACGAGAACAAATGTAAATCGGTGAAATGAATTGAAATATTTACGTTCAAAAACTGCACTGCTTTGGATTAAAAGAGTTGCCCATATTCCAACTACTTTCTATTCAGTTTAATTCACTCCTTTTTTGCAGGGGGTGAAATCATGATGACCACTGACGGAAATGCAATCCTCCGTGAAAGCAGAGTTCAACATCCAACTGGAAAATCTGTGAAAGAAATAACCAGAAACCAAGATGAGGAAGTCGCTGGAGAAATTCTAGCAATTGCAGAGTCCTTTCTCGTCCAAGCAATGCATCCGACACTCAAGCTTTTGAGGATCAAATAAGTATCGAACTCCACCGCAGTGAAAAGAAAAAAAGTCACTGAAGTCGTTAGATCATGTGTTGGTATAAATTTCATTGGTCGCTGGTCTGATTTTGCCTGCGAAATAGCTTTGGATGCTTTTCACACAGTCATGTTTGACGAATATGTACGTCGTGAAATTGACATTAAGCGATATGCTAAAGTGGAAAGGTGCCTGGAGGCAGTATCGATGTGATGATTAACAAGGACGAAACCTATCCAAAAATGAGTCTCTTGATTAAAAACCCGAGAAGCATTCTTCTGGATTGTCCCTTGGAGTAAAAAAAAGGAGAA
>JAUESI010000038.1:7658928-7670042 GCA_032275145.1 Synergus laeviventris | reverse complement strand
CCAATCTATGCTAACGTGGCAAACTCTCTCTAAACTTTGAAACTTGAGAGAATCGCTATAGAGAAGGGTATAAAGAAGCTGTAGTAAAAATTGATCGTCAGGATGTGTTTTTACTTGCAAAATTGATAGAGGCTAATTTCATCATCAGAAGGTTTTGGAGTATAATTATAAATTCTCATAAAAATAGAAGGGATATTTTTTATCCATAAATATTTTATACATCTAATATATGTGCATTTTATATCAAAGTAGCAGCAATGTAGTGCTTGAAAAGTCGTGATACTATTTTTCCTTGATTGCATTTTCCCCTTCTGTCACAATGTATTTTCTTTAGTCGAACAAGTCGGTAAAATGCAAAATTAACGAGCTCCGTGCCACCTTTCGCATAGGGACACTGCAAATTTTATCATCATGCTTGAGGTAACGAACGTCGACCTACTCAGTCGTTAATATGTAATCGATGCGGTTGTTCCCAGAATCTTCCATATTGACAAGGGTCTTCCTTTGTTAGGGAAATCTCTCATGGAAGATAAGGAAATTATAAATATAAGAGAAAACAAATTTCCATGACCTGGGGTTTTCGCTTTTGGCTTTTCCCCGTGTGGAAACATTTTCGGGAACTGATCGGTTCCACATTAGACCGTCTTATCTAATTAATGTTTTAAAAAATGGTTCTTACTTGAGTGATATATTGTTGATTAGCTCATAACTATAATCCGTATATAAAAAGGTTAATGGTTGTGCGCGAAAATTATAGTTTCATGTCGCATCATGGAATACGAAAAAGCGAAAACTTAGATAATCGAACCCCCTATAGAAAGATTCTGTACAATACAGTAATTAATATTTACATTTTCTAGGAAAATGATCCCATTACCGACGTAATAAAAAGTGATCTTAATAAGGTACTTTGTTTTCGACATAGGAAAGAAAGTACTCTTTGTGGAAGCACTTAAGCCATTTCATTATTTTCAAGATCTAAAGCGTGTTCTTCCAAGGAGAGTAATTAATTTTCACTTTCTAGCGTTTATTTTTTATTTCCACTCCTTATATATATATGGTATACCGAGTCACTTTGAAAGGTGCACCTAAATTTCTCTTGATAAGACTAACATAAATAATGCCCTTTCTTCAAGAAGTGTACTTTTTCAATTATACTTTTTTATCGGGTTTAAAAGATTTTAGTAAAACGGAAAAAAGAGAAAAATGATCTCAAGTTGAAAGAAACTTTTTGTGTTGTTTGTCACGGGGAACTTTTCCTTCGGAAAATATAGATGGGTCTGATCTTAAGTAAATGTTTCTTTTCAACTGAGACTGTTCCGGTATTTTCTTGAATAGATATTTTTAAGATTTTGCAACGAAAAATCGAGCTTTATGCATTCTACGCTTTTTGTCCTTTGTTGTGATATGTCCGAAACATGATATTCTTTGCGAAGATCGAATATTCTTGACCGCTGGACTCGTTTCTTCTTCAACGATATGAAAATTGAGAATTGATAGTCGGCCATTGATAACAGTCGCTGGGAGGATTTACGACACTGCATAAGGAAACTGGGTAAAGAGAAGACCACTTCTTTATGCAGCTATATAACTATATCCTTCTTCCGCCTTGTAAAAGAAGATATATTAGCAAGAGCAGCATTTAAATTGGTCCTCTGGGAGTTCTAAAAAAAAGTTTCTAATCAGGGCAATTTTCTTTTATTACTAAAATAATAGGAAACACCGATGCGCATTTACGAGAGGTTAGATACATTAAATCTACATGTTTTGAATTCCATTCTTTTTGAGTAGAAGAGTTTTAAGAATTGAAGCATTGATATCCTAATTTGCAAAAATCAAATACGAATAATTCAAGTTCGATCTCATCTCATTTTCAAGAAATAGAATTTTAAATTAGTAGGAATTGCATAAAATTTTAGTTTGAGAACAAAACTTTACTTTCAAAGAATCTAAATTGCAGGGACTTACAATATTAGTTCAAAATTAAAAAATACCATATATGTAGTTCAAAATGAAAAATTATGTGCAGTCAAAAATTAAAAACATTTTAGGCCCTGCTAAATTGCTAAAAATGAAAATTGCAAAGCATTAGGCAGTGTTTTTACAGCAGAAGAATATGAATAGAAACAGAAGAAAGAAATAATGAATTTATTTACTATATAGAAGATAGTTCTATTTACAAAGAGAAGAAAACTATGTTTCTTAAAAGCTCATATTTTTCCACAATAGGGGTTGTAAAGATCTTTACATTTCACTCAGTTAACTTTGAGTTATCGCAGCGTTTTTGAGTTATCAAACTCGCAAGCGATAGTTTCGCAATTTTCTTTAGTTCAAAACTTCAAACTTCTGTGGAATAAAGCTTTCAAAGTTTTCGCGCTTTCTTTTATGAACTCTCACAAGTGGAGTGTTGAGAAAAATTTTGCCGGTGCTCTAACAAAGCCGTCTGCAAGACGCTCCATATAGATCACAATTCGCAGCCTATTATTTTACGATGATCTGCATTGGACAAGAGAAAAATTCTTATCATTTTTATGAAGTGCTTGGCAGAAATGATAGCGTGTGATTTACGAAAACTGTGAAATCTGGATGAGTGGAGTCGCAGAATTCAAAACTTCCCTGGAATACTTTACTTTGCTGTTACAGGTGAGTTAATCGTTAAAGTACATTCAATCGTTGAAGGCAATTCAATCTATTTAAAACGCCACTTGAAGCGAGCTCTTAATCTCATTTCACCCAGATTCAGATCGTAATTGACTTTAAGAAATTAAGAAAATCATTTTAGAAGTTTAATATATTAATTTCAACCTGTTTTGAAATCCCGAATACCATTCATTAATTAACCCTGGCGAAAGTTTCGGATACAAAAAAATCTATCCTTTTAAGTCCATTTTATTCCGGAATTTGTATCCGAACTAAAAAGTTTCATTCCCATCTAATGCGAAGTCGGACCAAAGATTCCTATCCGTTTAATCCGAGATGAAGACGAGGATGCCAATCCAAACTAATTCGAGGTCAAACCTAAATTTCTATCCGGCTGAATCCGCCTTAATCCGATTTTGAAACAAGCTTTGCTATCTGATTTAATACGATATAAATAACCATGAAAGGAGAACTCGGAAATTTTATCCTAAGATTTTTATCCGACTGAATCCCAACTAATTCGAAGTCAAAGGAAGGATATCAATCCGTTTGAAACCGATCTAGTTCGAGGTCAAAGGGAAAATTTCAATTCTGGCAAAAGCTTCAGATAGAAATTCAATCCGAGCCATTCCGAGGTATTCCAAGTCAATGCGAATTCTGTATCCGAGCGAAACCGAGTGGTTCCGAGCCATTCCGATCCAAGTTTTCAATCCGAATGATTCCGAACTTTGAATCCAATTGAATCCGTGGTTCCTCCTGAGAACTTACTTCAAACCGAACCAATCCGAAGTTTCAATTCGATTGAATCCGATGCTCATCCGAAAAATGTTTCAAACTGAATGAATCAGAAAATCCAATTGGTACCGATTCATTCAGATAGGAATCCTTATACAGACTTCGGATTGGCACGGATTCACGCGCGGATAGGAATCTTCGTACGGAATTTGGATTGGTATGGATTCATTCCAATTTGATTTCTCTTTTTTCCATGAATTCGCTCGGAATGAAACTGATTTTCGAGGATACAGACTTTGGATTGAAAAGGATTCAGACTGATAGGAAATTTTTCTATCCGAAACTTTCGCCAGGGTAACTAACTTCAGTTTGAGGCCACGGATCGAAAAGGATTGAAAGTCGTTCGCATTGATTCGGATTGGGGTCGCGGATTGAAAAGTATGCTCAGATTAAATTTTTTTTTGAAGATGTTGTTCATGACGGATTGAAAAGGATTAAAAGTGTTTCGGAATGATCTCGGATTCACTCGGATTCAACTTCGAAAAGACTAACGGATTGAAAAGGATTCAAAAATCTTTCCGGATGAGACTCCGATTCATTGAACACACGACTGAAACGTGTGTTCGGATTCATTTGGATTGGAAGCACGGATTGAAAAGTGTCTTCGGATAGATTTCGAATTCATTCGAATTGATTTTAGAGTTGAGGCACGGATTAAAGAGGATTAAAAAGCATTGAAAACATCCATCGGATAAGACCGGAATAAAACTGTTTGGGTCGGATACAAATTTCGGATTGGTTCGGAATGAATTTCAATCCGAATAACCTTTTGCCAGGGAAACCATCATTAATGGTTTAATTTAACTCTTTTAAATTAAAAAAATCTCTGCTATCAAAAATGGAGAGAAGATGATATTGAGACCCGAGGCAATTCGAGTGAAACCGACTTTGTTTCCGGTTGCAGGAGCTTTGAAGGTGCACTTCGTGTTTGCAAAACAATTGTAGCGGAAATTGGTTCAATCGAGTGAAAAAAGCTGTCTGACAATCGCATGAGCAAGTTGTTTTTCTTTTTGTTCTGCTGTTGTCTTTCGTATGATGTAAATCAGTCTTTTTTCCTCTCTCTGCAAACTCAACTTGGCAAGGGAGCAAATTTTCCGTGAATTACAGTTGCAATTGCACAAGTATATAAGCAGAGGAGGCAGCAAATTAGAACGCGATTAGTTCACTCTACGTGCAGAACGTCTTCATTAGTGGTTAACGCTTAGGGCTTGGATGAAGGATTATGAAGGGGATTTGCTTAAGTGAAATCATTTGTTTTTAAATGCTTCCTCTGCTCTTTTCAAAAGTATACGGAAAAAGAGTGCTAATCTTTCACAAAAAGAAACATTCCCCTAAAATAAGCAGAAAAAGGTTGTGATTTTTAACGCCAAATAATAATATCTACATTATGTAGAGGAGTCTCAGTGGGTTTGAAGATGCGCGCTATAATTTCAAACGCATATTGGATAGCAAGAGTTCAATTAGGAAAGTTTCTAGCTTAAATTTTCAAGACGCGAACTTTCGTTGCAGGTCGCTGATTTAATCGAGTGAATTCCCTCTTAATCGTTTGATTCTTAATCATCTAAATGCTCACTAATTATAAGTTCGTTTACTTAACTGCTCTCATCACGTCGTTAACAAGAGGGCCTTCAGTCTGTTCATCTTCTTTATTTATGAATGAAATTAAAGTATAACCGAGCTCCTGCTTTTTACTTATTACTATCAATTAGTGTAAGTATAATTATAGTACTTTTACACATTATTTAGTTTATACACACACCAATCAATTCTGTCCATAGTTTCTCAACTCTGAGTGTTCTAATTTGCCGAGAATCTTGAAATCAAGGAGATTTTGCTCTGGTAATAACGATAAGCTATTCAATACTATAGTTAGTTTAGTTTAGTTCCATGACTGTTCTAAATTCTAATTAGTGAAAATCCACTCACTGTTACCAAGAGTTCCACTAAAATTCCTTTAGCTGTCCTCTAATTTTTCAGTAGAAATTGTTATTATTTCAAAAATCATTAGTATACAAATTTAAATTATAAATTCAAGCTGATTACTATCCTACAACTAAAATTAAAACCAAAGGTTAAATTACGTGAATCCCTTTAGAAACAAAAAATTCAAAAACTTTTAGTAGTGAGGTATAAAACTTTTAATGAGTTTTCTTGCTGAATTATAACTTTTTCAAATCATGTGAATGCAAAAAACTTTTTAAAGAATCTAGACTATTGAGAAATACTAAGAGATATTGAAGGAAAAAATAATTAACTATTATCTGTCAAATGTTTAATAACAACTTTTGGTATTTTTTAATTCGTTCAGTTGCATCCATATTGAAAAATGAGGAGTCTATTTTTGTAGCGCAAGCTGTGACCTCGAAACATGCCTCATCTTTAAACCACGATTTAGATTCCCAGAGGCTTGACGACGGCTTTAATTGTCCCCAACATCGGCAGCTTTGCCTGATTATTTTCTGGAATTTGAATCACGATCGATCTGGCACAAAATCACCTGAACCATATATATACCATATATATAAATGTATGTAGCAGTTTATACATACTACTTTATGAATCTAGTCGACAAAGGAACCTAATTCAAGGGTGAAAGCCTAGGGGATATACACCTGAGCTAAAGTCGTCAGTAACAGTAATGAACGAATCGCAAAAGCTCTTTGAAACGAATGAATTTCATTAGGTAACGTGAACCATTAACGCGCTTTAGTACTTTTCCTGTCATTTTCAGATGGTAAACATTCATTGTTATTTAGCGGAGAGTGATACAGGAATATTCTTAACAACAGATATTACACAAACTTCTTTTAGTCAATATTTCGTAAAAGTATTTTTAGAGCTGAATAATTCTTTTTACAAAACTAGTTATTTATTGCTGACATGTCTATTACGATAAAATTAATAAAGGAAAATCATTTTATATGCCTGTCAGTTCCATTTAGCATAACAGATTTACAAGTTTCTTTATATTAGATTTTTTATGATAGACTGCACTCATAAAACGACGTTTTCATGTTACGGTTTTCTGTGTTACTGTTCGCTGTGTCCGCATATCTCAAGTTTTACGACATTTTTCCATCGCTTATCATTACATTCTCGACAATGAAGAAATCGATGCGAAAATTAAGGATGGGAATGTCTATAGTGACGATGGTTTAAAGCTTTATCGTTTGAGATTTAATAGTCAGATTAAAGTGGGTTACCAAGTGATTAAATTTTAACTGCATGTTTGTGTAATGTATAATATAAATATAGTTTTGAGGTGTGCTGAATATAGCTTTATTTAGGTTATTTTAGAATAGAAGAATAACTGCTTAATTTAAAAAAAATTGAAATTTCTGTCTCCAATCAGTAGGTACCTAAATGTTGTGCAGTTGCATATATTGTTTTATATATTCTTCTCCATTGGTCAATACTTAAACATTTCTTTGATGAAGAAGGATAGAGATATTCCATTTATCCATGGGATTCAAGGACAATCAATCTTTTGCCCGCTTTTCAATCATTTCCCATTATTCTGATATGTTTTTGCTTTTGGTTCGACAAATCTAATCTTCTTTCAATCAACGAATTTACATTCTTATAGAACTGACATCAGGTTTCTAAATTGATTTTTTTTAAAACTCTATTTACAATCCATCTTTTCATCGTGTGTTTATTTCTGGGGTTGAAATATTTCCATCGCATTGCATGTCGGGTTACCTAAGATTAAATATAAGTTGGGTCATTGTAGTCCATCCTGTACGAAACGACTGGTGATTCAGAGAATTTTTCTCGTTCAGATGTCGTCTCACCTCAATTTACAGAGCGATTTTCTCCGAAACGTTGTCTTCCAGCATGTTCAATGCGAAAAATAGATACGAAATATACGTATAGAAATCTACTGTGTTGCTGACATGCAACTCCTTCGAATACGTTTCTCTCTCTCTCTTTTATTTATTTTATATATATGTACATAGAGAAGGGAGCTGTAATGCGATTGGATACTAGATGCTATTGAAAAATGCGCTAGATTTATCTTACATTTTTCTTATAAGAACTGTAGCTGAAAGAAAGACAAATAACATCATTTTCTTTTGAATGAAGTAAGGATAAAAATTGGGTTTCTCGTCACACAGAAGATTATGTGTCTTTTATTACTCAATTGCCATCCCTCGCTTGCTCTATCATCAATCTTATCTTATTAACAGTGTAATATTACTGTAAAATATGGTAATATTTCCTGATTCTGACAGATCTCCGCTCATATTAATAGAAAGGTACAAGCCTTAATCGCAAGGGTTTATTTAATCCATCTGAATACATCTCCAATCTATCTCTAGACTCTCTACTTGTCTGCTTCAGTATCTAAATCGATAATCCCAAATACGTGTATATTTTATACATAGGATGAACCCCTTGCAAAAGTCTGTATAATTCAACAAAAAAAAAAAAAAAATAGCTGTAAACATATTTTAATTGAGAACATTTTTCACATTCATGGTTTTACATGGTTGAAAAAATGTTATGGAAATTATTGAAATTTTCAAGTATTTAACTAAATTTTCATGGGGTTTTGAATAATTTTAAGGAATTCAAGGGGTTTTACGAAATATCAAGTAATTTTACGAAATTTCAAGGAATTTCATCTGATTTTAAATGATATTAAAGGGATTTTAAGGAATTTTATTAAACTTATGGAGAATCATGAAATTAACATAGGCAGAGAATTACAAGCTTTCATACTTTAAAAATTAAAAATTCTTAATTATTTTATATACTTTTGCAATTCGTTGAAACATAATAAATTTCATAATTGCTTATCAAAATATTAAAATTTTAGTTAATTTTCGCTTATACGGTTTATAGATGAAGGTGCCATCTCAGGTCCTGATGTGCTAGAAAACTCTATTAAAGTTTAAAATACGTCAAAAAATGCAAATAGTTGTTATACACATACAATAAAGTGCTATAATAATTACATAATTTGTTATTAATAAATGGAATCCCTGAAATCCCTTTCACTTTTCGGTTTGAGACTTCCAAAAAAAAGTCAGGAAAAAATGATCGTTAATAATGAGTTATGTATGCAATTATTTCAGCACTTTATTCTATATGTATAAAAATTATTAAAATTTTTTGTCATATTTTAATAGCTTTAATGGAGCTTTCTAGCACCATCCGGACCTGAGATGGCACCTTCATCTATAATTAACCGCATATATGTAAGTGAAAATGAATAAAGAAAATATGAATATTTTCATAATGCCATCTTTTAAGCAACATTTTGAAGATGCCACCTGAATAATTTTTGTGTGTAAAACCGCATGAATAGGAAAAATGTCCATCACAATGAAAATATGTTTACAGCCACGTGAATCTTTTTTATCATCGATTTTTTTTGGATGATTTATTCAAACTTTTTTTGAGGAAAAAAAATTTTATGATTGGATAGTAACTATACTACAAACACTAAACAAACATCCATCGATGATCTGAAATTGATGATACCCAATCGATATAAATAAATAAGATAAAAAATTAGTATCACGTTTTGAATTCTAAATTTTTCATCCAGCGAGTACCTGTTGAAAGTGTATTAAAAAGGCTTTGAATATCTATATAGTGTGCACTTAGTATGCATAACCGGAATCGGCTTAGGTACGCAACACTCCAGACTGCAGGTGATATTTTCACCCTTTAAATGCAAAATACTAACACGTAAAACATGCATCTGACGTGATGGTACAAGAAAAATGGAAAATATGTTATACTCCTTGCATTCAGATTGTTTATAATTTAAATCATTTTTGAAAGAGCTAGGATGTCTACCTAATTTGTTTTCTCGATACTTAGCACTTAATTAATTGAGAATTTCTGTAGTGTTTATTATTATTGTCAATTAGCTCCTTGGATCGAGCCTGGGTTTGTTATTGTCAGTCTTGACGAATTCTGAATTTATTATTGCTCTAGCAATTAGAGAAATCACTTTTGAAACAGAGATCAAGTTTTTTTTATGTTTCGAAAGGTCTAAAATTGATATTATATAATATTTGGAATATTATCGGCTTTTCGCAATTGCCATGTGTTTTGTTTATATCGGGAAAATAATATTCGTATAAAAGCCAAATTGAAAAGCCGCGACGATTCTTCGAATGCTATCCTTTTTGGAGTCATCCCTTATTAATCCTTCGTGTTACATAAATACTATTTTAATTAAATGCCGTTTCAAGTGCCGTAAAACATAATCGGCTTGACATAGATGTATGTATAATTATACTGAAATTGTGCTACCAAGAGGGTTGAAAAATTAGGCCACACCTCATCATTACAGATTAACTGGTGTGTCCATATATTTTTGTTACGTTTTTTTTGAGCTCGTTATAGTTAAAGAGGAGCAACCAGAGAATCAAGACCGTAAATTTAAGATTGACGTGATATTAATTACACTTTTTCTATACGACAAATTTGTATACATAATATTAATAGAAAGTGTGAAAATACATTCGATTTTAAAATGAATTTGAAGCTTGAAATAAAAAATGACAGCCTAGCTCCTGAATCTGGCACCGTGACAGTGACATCTGACATTTAAATGGGAACATCTGCGTGATGTACTGACACGTTCAGTGAAGTTTAATTTATAACTGACTGATCATTTATTTGTTGTATTTTCATGCTTTGCTTGTACGCGTCTCCGGTTCTTATTTATTAATTTTCTTATTGTCCTATTTTCCTGTCTGACGATTAGTGTGGGAAATGTTACTATTATAGACTTTATGCCCACAGACTGTTCGAGAAATTATTCATGCTTCGTTCTATAACCTGAGTGAAACAAACTTTTTTATGATAAGAAGCAAGTGAATCAGTAAAAAGACTTATATGCAGAATACTCTATCTTTTTCTTAGAATTATTGTTCAATATAAATAGTTGTGGATTATTTAAATGTTTTACATGTTGAATAAATTATTGTTCCATTCAGATTTTTGCTTCGACGGTTATGAAGACACCACAACTGCAAAATCGGGGACAAATAACATTTTTTTATGGTCATTACATGTCCCACGAGCTTCATAAGAATTAACGGAATCGCGATTGAATTATTACACTGGGAAAATTAATTGCTCAAGAAGTTGACCTAAATCTTCTCCCAGATTGGAAAATTGAGATAAATTCAATACGAATAGCCAAATAAATAATCGAGTGTCGATGCAATTATTCAAAGCCTCGTTATATTCGTTCAATACGTTTATTTGTTTTTGAGAAATTCGACATTGAGTTAACAAAGCTTTATTGTATTCAATTTCTACACATGAATTAAATTCAATTCAATTCAATTATTTAACAAACATTTGTTATTTACAAATACCAACTGACAGTCCAAGAGTATATATTATATAGTTCTTTTTTTCCATAAATCTGTCAATAAACTTTGAAATTTCGGAATTGGTCGTACCAATAGAAAGAGAAAATTCAACTGGAGATAAGAGCCGATAACTTTCAGTACGTGACATGCAATTCCTAGCTCTCGTAGATTTGTCGAAAGTGTTAAAAGAGAAAGAGCGCTTCTAATCTCCAGAAATTAAAATGGATTAATCAAAATGTAATTTTAATTGCGCATATACAGTGCATATCCTATCTTAAAATAGTGATGCTGCCAATATATCCAAAGCATTGTTGTGCCGAATTTGAAAACTAC
>JAUESI010000038.1:7645218-7657525 GCA_032275145.1 Synergus laeviventris | reverse complement strand
TTAAAAGTCACACCGATGCCGAGTTCACTGAACTGAATTTAATGAAGGAGATTTATATTCTAGACGGGCAATTTTAGGGCACCATATATATCGCCCGTAAATGTATCATGTATTCAAAGCTCCCTAAGGTCCAGTTCTCAACAGCCACAAAACCATGCACCTATCATATGTTATGCTTCGCGCCCCTTTATGGGAAAATCGATTCGAATATCGCTGACGCAGGGAATAATAATTCTTGAGGATTTTCTGTTTAACAGAAAAAAACTCAGAAGTTGTAATCGATTTTATTAAAACAGAAGAGCAGGTATTCTACATAAAGCTTAAGATAAACATCCTCGCCGTGCTCTCGATCACAAACTTCTAAAGCCAACTTTCAAAGCAAATTAAGATGTTTTGTTTGAAATGAATTCCGGTGTCTTTCATTAAAAAGATAAACAAAGTTGCATCTGCATATACTGACTGTAATCCAATTTATAAGTAAGCTTTTCAGTTAAATAAGGTTTTGTCGTAAAAAAGGAATAGGAAACGAGGCTTTTAAATTCATCACTTATATATGCGAAGCATTTTAATGGATCTCTTAAAAATATATAGGGCAGTGTCCATCATTTTGATGACAACTGCAGCTACTTCCAAATTTAATCCTATTCCTTCACTTTTTCTTTAATTATATGTATACATATCATATATATGTATATTGTATAATTTTCAGATCGTTGACACAAATCCTTCTACAACATTTGGAGATATTCCTTTTTCCTTTTAGTTTTTCTTTCCCTGATGATTATATCGACTTCGCCAGCCAATTGATTTCACAGTCGCTTGGCTCCGCAGAGTAAGAAAATCCACTAAGACTAATCGCGTTAGATATATGCATTTAATCGAAGAATCCTTTTTCCGGAAGAATGAGCCGCGACCTTATTGGCCTGAATTGTATCACTTGGAAGGAGAGAGCCTTTTAGTAATAATACGGTTCTCGAATTTCTAAGGATTTAGGTATGTGAACATTCAGCAGCGAGTTTGGCAAGTGGCATAGTTAAGAATGTTTGGAATTCGGAATAGCAAGGACGAAACTTGAAACAATTTTCAGTATTATGTAAGATTAATTTTCTTCAAATTGGGTAATGTTATTATATCATTTTGCCACAGAACATTTTTAAGTTACTGGATCAGAATTACAATCTTAAAAATAGAGCAGATTGAATCTTGGAAAAGAGAGGTTCAGAATCTGTCTTATATTATTTGGATGGCTTTAAATACCATTGAAAGTGTATTCAATGACGTGACCAGCTAGCTGTTTAGTTAGCCATCCTTGTTTAGAAGCACACATGCGGTTTCTGCGGTTTCCTTGTAAATTCGATGGTCATTGTCCACCAGTTTCGATTGTTTGCTAAACTGTGGACGTAACAAGCTTTACGCAACGTATGAGGAATGAGGATTATTAAACATAACAGCACATATCCTAACTGAAAAAAGGCGACGATTCCATATATACATATCTCGAAAATATTGAACACAATGAACACCTTGTTGTCAGAAACTTGATCGCTTTGACAATATTTCATGAGATATTGAGAAACGTTGAGGACTTTTAGGGGATTCAAGAGATTTTACGAAATGTAATTGGATTTTTAGGAATTTTAAGAAATTTAATAAGATTTTAAGTAACTTTTAAGGATTTACCGATATTTTATGGAATTTTAAGTACAAGCATGAATAAAGAAAATAGCTGAATTTACCATTGAAAATATAATCAACATGCGCTCTGATTCTCTGAACGTATTTCTCCTACAATTTAGTCAGTTTTATTATTTCAAATTGTAATTTTTGCTAAGAAAATTGTAAATTCTCTGCTACTATTTTCGTTGAAAAAGTATTTTAAAGTATTCAACAATATGTCATGGGATTTTTAGTAATTTCAAAGATTCAAGGAATATCAACTGATTTTAAGAAATTTGATAATTTTTGTAATTTTACTAGATTTTGTCGGATTTTAAAGGAATTTTATGAAGGTTAATGAGATTCCCGAAATTAGACAAGGAATTACAAGTTGTTATACTTCGAAAATATAATTGAATTGATTCACTTCTCTCGTACATAAATTTGGTGTTTTAAAGTTTAAAAATATTTATATTCTTCTAAGTTGAAAATCCCCGAAGGTTCAGCTTCCCCCAAAGCGCCGAAAAATTGAGCATAGATTACAAATGGGAGAGAATTTGCGAAATCCATTGCTTATGCAAAATGAAACTCCCACAATTTGCCTAGCGATCAAGAATTCTGGTCATAACTTGGTGAAACTGGAACGCCTGTTCTCTAGTGCGTTACAAGATGATTGGAGCACAAGCTACCTGACTCGGAGCCACGAAAATGAATGGTTTTCTGCCTCTCAGACTATGTTAGAAAATACCCCAGGGATCTGACTTTTACCGATTGTCGATAGAAACTGGGCGCATACATTGACATGTAGATATATACCTTTACATTTATATACCCGAAAGGTAAGGCACTTTGCTTAACTTCAAAAAAGGAGAGTGGAAACGATTGGGTGGAAAAGGTGACAAAACGAAGGGGATTGCTCAGGGATTACCTGTCGATCTGAATGTAATATATTTTATAACTTTCTTCTCGTTATATCCTTGTCTCCGATTTTCATTTATCTCCTCTGACCTTTGAGACTTTTGCTCTCCACTCTTTCCAATTTTCTTCAGGATAAGACGGTGTTTATCGCCTTTAATCATATTATATTTGCAATTTTCTCACCATGACTGATTCACCGTAAAATCATGCAGAAACATATTTTTATTTCAAGAGTAAAATTTTTGCATGTTCTTTTTCGTTTTATTTTCTCGATGCTGTAGAAAAATGTTCTGAACTTTATTTTCATATCCTAGGGCTCGATTATGTAACTTTTCGCATATCGCTTTTCGTCTTACAAAATGCCACCTCAAATGTTAAATAGCAAATTGATATAGTTTATGAATAAGTGAAACATATTGACGTATTAATAATACCATACTTAGAGCGGACTTTCCTATCTTATTTTATTAAAATTTTAGAAATATTAAAGGATTTCACGGTAATTTAAAGAATTTTATGATTAAGATTTAATGTAAATTTCAGAAATTTTGAAGTATTTAACAAAATTTTCTTGGGATTTTCAATAATTGTAAGGAATATCAAGGACTTTTAAGGA
Organism: Synergus laeviventris; assembly: GCA_032275145.1. Lineage (NCBI taxonomy): Eukaryota > Metazoa > Arthropoda > Insecta > Hymenoptera > Cynipidae > Synergus > Synergus laeviventris. Next base: position 7,654,335 of record JAUESI010000038.1, on the reverse strand, counting down.
ATTTTACGAAATTTCACGGAATTTTCAGATATTTTGTGCGGAATATTGAGATTTAAAAAAATCTTTTAAGGGATTCAAAGGATTTTATGGAATTTTAAGTAGTTGCGAGATATTATACAATATTTTATAGGTGGATGTTAAGTTATTACTGTAAAAACTTAAAGGATTGCAAGAGATTTTACAATATTTTAGTGGATTGTCAGGAATTTTAAAGGATTTTCAGTAATTTTAAGGGATTTGAAAATATTTCGTGTAATTTTAATTAATTTAAAGGGATTTTACGATAATTTATGGGATATTAAATAATTTGTAGGACTTTGAAGGGATTCAAGAAATTTAAAGAAATTTCGGTGGATTGTGTGTCAGTAATTTTAAGAGATTTAATGAGACTTCATTAGATTTTGTGTAAATTTAACTAATTTTAAGAGATTTTACGATATCTTGTGAAATTTTAGGGATTTTCAAGAAATATTAAGTGATTTCATGATATATTCAAGGAATTTCATCAGATTTTGTATGATTTTACGGGGTTTTTAAGGAATTTTATAAAACATATGGATAATCCTGGAATTACAAGTTTTTATACTTCAAAAATTAAAAATCTTCAATTATTTTATATACTTTTTAAATCCCTTAATTTTAAGATCCTTATTTTATTGGAAATTCGCCCGATACTAGTTCTATAAAAATTCAATTTATTATCATTGAAATAAATACGCTTGCACTATTTTCACTGCACAAATAAAACTTTACGCAAAATTATAAAATTTTACGTGTAAAACGTCATCGGTGACGAGATTCACGAAAAACGAAAAGCGATAGACGAAAAGTTATATAATTGAACCTTCGCAGAAACAAAATTTTATTTCAAGAGCAAAATCTTCGCATGCTCTTCTTTTTCGATTTTTATTTCGATCCTGTAGAAAAATGCTCCGAACTTTATTTCCATATCCTGTTTCTAAGAATGTGCCTTTTCTGTGTTAAGCAGTACAGTGGGAAATGAAAAAGATCGGAAAAGATTTCGAAAGCGCAATAAAATACCAAAAATCTAGGAAATTCACTTGCGACGTTGAGGTTTCTACTGGATTTGACGGCGAGAGTTAAATAACCGGACTTGGCTTTTCCGCAACAGACTTGGGGTTAAAAGCTCATAGGAACAAAGTAACAGTGACCATTCACTGAGCTTGCAAAACATTTGCTGCAGTCGTAGAGAGAGCGCAAAGCTGGCAGAAATAATAACTTTTCCTGCTTTTATATCTCTCGTTCCTTTTCCGAGTAATGCATTTCGTTCTGCTGAGAATAAGAATGTGGATCATAACAAACGTTGGAGGCAGAAATAGCACCCCCTTGCTCTAATCCATATAATATTATAGTTTAGCGGAATTATGAAAATAAGACTCTCGCTTTGATCTGACATAATAAGCAAAAAGTAGAATAAAACTTTTTTCGATACAAGAGTAATTTTAAGTGGTTCCATTTTGAGGTAAAGGTATTCTGATCGAAATGATTTACATATCGTTTACTCGAATTGAAATGCTCAATCGAGACAGTCGTTCAGAAACAGGTCTCAAATAGGTCGATAGTGCAATTCGGGAAACTTTAGTAAACAAACCGTGCTTTGATGAATTAGATATCTTGATTTGATTCGGCGAGGTTTCAAATGACAATATAGGGTAAACTTACTTAGAAGTCGTCTCTCAGAAGAAGTTTACTCTCAAACGTTTCCGGATAAGTTTTGAATTCAGTTCCATGAAGTATGCGCGATTAATTTCTCGTTCTTGCACTCCTTCTGCTAAAAAGATTATTTTGAAATGTAAAAACTTGTAATTCCTTGTCTAATTTTAGGAATCTCAACAAGTTTCATAAAATTCTTTAAAATCCGTTTGACATCCTACAAAACCTATAAGAGAAATTCCTTTTATAAATTTCCTAGTTACTCTTTTTTTAACATTTCACTGAGTGAAAATCCACTGCAAATCAGTGAAAAGCCACTAACATTTTCAGTAATCGTCACTAAACTACAGTGACTGTTCCCGGATTTCCAGTAGATTATTTAGTGATTAAAATTCTAAGAAAATAGTCACTGTGAATCAATGAAATTTCACTGATTTTTCACTGATTCAAGTTAGAGAATAAATTTGATAAAATTTGCTGAAATACCGTGAAATCCTTTAATACTTCTACAATTTCAATCAATTTCATGGCTCTGTGTTTTAATATTATCTTTTTGCCAGCAATGTTTTTTTTTACAACGAAAGTAATCCAAAAGATAGTTTTCAAATTCACACAATTCATACAATTTTTAAAAAATCAGGTTTTCTTCAACAATGTGTTCGATATTTTCGAGACAAATGGTAACATTTCCTTTTTCAGGCGCCATAAAAACTCTGCTAGAGTGGAATAACTGACGCGCGTTATTCTATATCTACTACATAAGAATTCACTCAAATATTTAGGCTTATTCATATTATTTTCGAAGTGTTTTACTCTGTATATGTCTTTCTAAAAAGAATTAAGGTGAAAGGGAATAAAATATTCGGATAATAGTATTATAAATGGTAAAAGCGGGAAGTGAGGGTGATTTGGAAAAAGGAAAAGAATGTTATAAAGGAATGGAACTTTAAAATTCACAACACGTCGATTTGGTGAATACGGTGCAATTCACACGTGTATGGTTTACATGTGTACATAACGTGACTGAGATCAAGGTTGCCTTCTTGCAATAAAGTGACATGAGACGGTCCAAAGTACTTCACACACTAGACGAGAGGAAATAATCTCTGTCATGTGATAACCTGCGGAAAACTTTCTCGGGCACTCGACTTTACTTGATTTAATTATTTAGATGATATATATGTATATTAAACTTCTTTCACATTTAGATTAAGTTTCAGAGTTTGAAAGTGCAATTTACTGTGATAATATCATTCTAAAATGAAATGAAAGTCTTTTCTGGATTTTTTGCTTTTTTTTATACAATTAACATGCATCATACATGCATCATTTATATACATCTTATACATCATGCATGCATTATACACACATAATCATTTGGTATTATTTTTTGGAAAAAAAATCTGACAACAGAGCATATACGCCGGGGTATTTGGCAACTTTCCTTTCTCCAAATTTTCATCTGATAACGAGTTTTGGGGGTGAAATTTGACTGACATTCTACGCACCAACGGGGATGGAACTTTTTTTAAGATCACACGTCATCATTTGTTATTAATATTTAGAAGAAAATCTGACCGATATCTCTCACATAAGGTATATATTACTTATAATTTTTCTTCATATTCCTTGTAATTTGTGTAGAATTCATATAATATAATTCGTAATTACAAAAACGTTTGTCCTTTTGCCTTCGTTTTTTCAAGAAACTAACAATTTAGAATATTATCTTCTAAGACTAGAAATGAAGACACATGACATTAAGATAACCAGAATAAGTACCCTGATACCAAGAATATAGAGCCAAAATAAAAAATATTAATATTTTAATAAAAAACTAGGGTCGCTTTTTACAATAATTTTTAAAAATAAAATGATTCAGAAATTAGGTGATTAATTTTCGCAATTTTCTATTTGCGAATTCCGAAAATTAATCACTTAATTTCTGAATAATTTTATTTCTAAAAAGTTGTAAAAACGACTATAGTATTTTCTTAAAATATTCATATTTAAAATTTTGCCCCTATATTTTTGGTATCCATGTGTTTATTCTGGGATAACGTTAATATTGTCATGTGACGTCCTTTCTTGCCCTAGAGGATTTGCAGGGCTACAGGAGGGTGGGCCCACAAAGAGGACATAGGAGGTTTAAAATTTAGCCTTTTTTTTAACTCTGTTAGTTGGTCAAAATGGATTTGCATATGTGTCACCTTCTAAAAGAGAATCTAATTTTAATAGAAAATAAACCCTCTACATGGTTCTCCTATATATTTAAGTCCTATAATTAGAGATCTAAAATAGGGCTAAAATTCTGACTCGGTATGTGTATATCTGCGGGATTGTGTCAAAGTGATAAATTGGCATTTAGTAATAGTCTAAGAAGTGTTGAATCTATCAGGGAATTACGAATTAAGTGAATTACGCTATCTCTCTGGTTGGGAATTTCGAATACTGAATTGGGTGCACTCACGCGGTCGTTTATATGGGAAGTCGAAATGGAAACGTTTAGTTATAGGTATAGTTATAAACGTCCCCAGTGAAGCAGCGAAACTGTTCCTATACGACAACCCGCTTTTAGCCAACTGTAGTACGTTGGGTCAAATATTTTCTCAACGTCTCCACAGGTTTACGCTAGTAAAAAATTGTGTGGGCGCCAAAATAAATTTTCTTAAGAAAAAATACACATGTTTTAACACCTTAAATGATCAAAAAAATGCAAAGTTTATTTTGTTATTCTCGTGTTTTTATATATATAGGACCCGTCAAATCGGGGCTTTAGATTATAGGGTGATACCTCGTGACATGAATAAATAGTGGACCCTTTTTTGTATTGATTGCCCAGATCAAGGAGGAAGGCACGAAGGAGATGATCTTATTAGAACTAGGACCTCCCCCTTAAACTAATGACCACCATTGATGTGGTTAACACGTGTCTTGAATACAAACTAATTCTAATATTGAAAAAGTAAACCAAGTCCAACTTTTCTTTTCGAATTGTATTTGGGTTTAGAATTTTTCTGGGAAAGTGTGTTTTAGATGCGTGGATTCTTTTTTTTGGAAATAGTAATCAGAGCAGAAATATAGACTTGAAACGAAAACGTAAACTGCATATCGATCTCTTCCGCGTTACAGCATATAAACGATCAATTCTGATATTTAACTCCTGAAGCTATTCAATTGCAAAAAGTAATTCAGAAGTGTCGGCGAGGTCTCCTTAAAACTGTATAATGCATGTCTATCATAATTCACTGAAGTTTATCAAATTGATTGATGTTCTTATTAATATAAATACACAAATCGTATGTTTGAAATTTTTTTCGGGTGTAAAATAAAATTGTTCAGGTTCCATCCCACCTTCTGATTATATTTCATCTATGAAGCGTTTCAAATTATCCAGCAAACGTTAGTTCTTCCATTTATAGGAATTCAAAAGGCGGGAGTCGGTGAAATGTGGGAACTGTCCCAGTGTCTCGACATTACAAGTCAGTGAAATATTTCTGAGTGTGGTTAAGCGAGTTTAAAGGCGTGCGGTTTGGAAGACTTACTCTACTTGCTAATGAAATTGAATTTCAAAGTATTTTAAATTAAATTTCAGGAACATATAAATTGCATTTCATGTCATTTAAAAGTAAGTCACCTTTCATGCCGCTTAATTTTAAATCAAAAAGTAACTTATGTTTATGTAAATAAAGCAATGTAATTGTTTACAATTATTGTAAACAAGGGTTTCATGGTTTGTAATTGTTTTACGCAAGCAAAGGTATGAAAGTTCTTGGTAAATTAAACTGTCTATCTCTGATTTTTTGTTTGTCAACTTCATTAACTATCATATTTGGCTTTCATGAAAGTTGTCTACTCGCATGTAACGTGTAATAATACTCAAGTGAGTCGAATAATATAGTAGTAGTTCGGAGAACTGTTCACGAAGCACATAATTGAATATACATTTATACAAAAGGGACTCTCCTGATCTCGCTAGGAATATTTCAAGTTTGAAACAGAAGTGTGCAAGGCGAAGAGGGAAGTTGCATAATTTTATCCTCACAGTTCTAATTTTGCAGGTGCTATTAATATAGTCGAGAAAACGATCGTTAACTGCAGAAGATATCGTACCCTTAAACGAACGACACGTATCAGTTTGTGTGGCGTCGATTAATTGGCAACGTTGAATTAGCAGTTCCAATTAAAGAGATGATCTGTCCCAAGAGATGTGTGCTTACTCACTTCGTTATACCTGTATCTACCGAAAAAACAAGACATCCTCGCAATTATTTTCACAAGGTTCTTCGTAGCAAATGTCAACCTGATGATTCTGTATATATATATATTCAAGATGCGGAGCTAATAATCCACGAGACCCAAAAGGTTAAACAACCTTGGTAGAAAGTCGTTCGCATCATGAAAAGCTTCGTTAAATAGGTCGTGTTTGTTTATTTCAAGCTTCCAAAAAGATGGAAAGGGCGAGACCCCTTAAAGAAAACTAAAGGTGATGATGGAAATCTTTAATTTATAATATATGCCAGCACTGAGAAAACTCTATGGTTGTAACAACCATAGAAATAGTAAAATCACAACTATTTTATAATAATTGCCACAACCAATTGTCGTTTTATCAACCATATAGAGTTTTTTCAGTGAATTATTCCAATGAAAAAAAAACTACAAAACTTGATGTAATTATAACTGCAGTATACTTAAGGGAGATTTAGAAGAGTGTTGCAGAAGAGTCTGATTACTTTTTTATGTATTCCTTTATAATGTGAGCTCTGATGGTCGATTTTGGTGCAGATTCTCTGCATAGGCTAATCCCAGCTTTCAACTCACAAGCACATTATCTTCAACGTTAGAGAATGAAATTAATAGCATTACTCTGGTGCGCATGGATATTTTTGTACATAAGGTCTTTAACGACTAACAAAGACTCGTTTTCAATCTGATTTAACTCGATGCGTCAGAAGGTGTCGAGCTAAAGCTTATAAACTGAATTATAATAGTAATTATTTTCGTTTATATGCATTTCTTATCCTATTTAAAAATAGTGATGCTACCATATATCGAACATATTGTTGTCGAAACCCTGATTGGTTTTTGGAAATTGCACGAACTGTGTGAATGTACTGAATTTGAAAACTATCTTTAGATTACTTTCGTTGACAAAACGATTAGATTAAACAATTATTTCATTGGGTGTGTAATATTGTATGTACTGTCAGCTTTTTTTCGTATTCAGAGTTCATAGGATAATTTTACGAAATTTATTGAAATCTTAGAAATATTGAAGGAGTTGACAATATTTTAAGGAATTTTATGATGTGATTTTGAATAATTTTGAGGTGGAAATTTTAGAAATATTCAAGTATTTTACGGAATTTCAAAGAATTTTATGAAATTTTTTGTGATTTTCAGAAATTTTAAGGGATTTTACGAATTATTACGGATTTATAGAATCTTAAGAAATTTTAAGGGTTTTGGTGAGATTTAATGAAATTTTCAGAAATTTTATGGAATTTTAAGAAATAGTTTTAATGGATTTTAAGATATCGTATGGAAATAAAGTAAGTAATTTTAAATTCTTTTAAGGGATTCAAGAGATTTTAGGGAATTTCATAGAATTTTTTAAGTAGTTGTAAAATATTTGGCAATATTTTATGGGATGATATTAAGTTATTTTAAGGACTTAAGGAATTTGAATATATTTCATGGAATTTGGAGTAATTTTATGGAATTTTACGGGATAATGAATAAATTTAAGGACTTTAAAGGGATTGAAAAAGTTTAACGAAATTTTCAAGTATATTTTCAACATTTTAAGAGAATTTAAGGAATATCAACTAATTTTACGAAACCTAAAGGAATTTCATAGGATTTAAAATAATTTCAAGGGATATAAAGATATAGGTTGTGAAATTTTACGCCAAAGGTGCAGTGAAAAAACGAAAAATTAATCGGATCACACACATACTTGCTATTCAATTAAATATTTAATAAATACTTGAAAGTTCAAATTGAATTTCCAAATGATAATATAGCTTAAGTTATAGATAATAGCCTGTTTAAAATCTTTGAATTAGTTTACTTTACTTTACTTCACATACTTTTAAATGACGAAGTTTGTAATTTTGAAGATAGAAAACATGTTACTCATTCTATTCTTAGCTTGCTTTTCTCAGACAATGAAAACCCAATCATCCAAACAGAGATATAAATCTCCATAAGTTTATTTCTCTAGCTTATATTGTCGTCTCTTCACGTTTTCCTTTTACCGGAAACACCACCCTATATCTTGACCTTATTTTGCTTCGAAATGCACTGAAGCATCCAAAGAATTTTATTAGAGCAGGCACCTACAATATGCATTTTATAGGTATACGAATCAGGATTGCAGTCTGTTTGATTTTATAAAACAAAATATATTTGCCTCGTATTAAATCTGACAGAAGAATAAAATGCACATAAAAGAAGTTTCTGAAACTAAAGAGTTTTGGAAATTGAGTGGTTCATTTGTTCTTTATCATATGTTTGCATCAGGAAACGTAAAATTCAAGATGATAACACAAACATCTATAAATTTCTCGATCGTAAAATTTGACGATCAAATGAATATAGTTAGAAATTCTAAAATGTACACAATACCCGGGAAGGATAAATTGTCTAAATTGAGTCAATTTCAACAATTACTTAGGGAAAAGTAGACTTCAAAAAAGAAGTCTGAGTACAATGTTTTGGATGTGATTTGATTCATTTACGAGTTTTATAACAGGATCTACAACCATTATATATAATTTTAACGACGACGAAACAAAATATCAGGAGCATTAAAACAATACGACCTGTTATAAATCTAATACATATGTCTAGTCTGCATCAAAAGCACGATAAAGGCTTCTAAGGGAAAAAAAATATATATAACATATATATACATGCCTGAAATACGATTGGTGTAGTTAGTTAACGACAGTTCTTGCAACTGTCATAAAATTCCCAGACTAATTGCCTGAACACCTCATACTTGAGCCCCTAAAGCTCTCTTTATGATGCCCTACCGTTCTCAGATTCAAATTAATACTCTAATTTCACCTGCTGATGGCCTCGCTTTCTTTATTCTTACTTTTTTCCCTGCATTTTGCCCCGGGAATGAGGAATTAGAATTTGTATGGGATCAAGGAGGGGAAGATGAAATTTAATCATCTTGAAACCCGAGGAGGGTCGGAAATGTGTAAAAATGTTGTATAAGTTAATCGGGACGCTTTACTCGGCACATTTCATTAAAAAAACTTAAATTCCTTAACAATTTTCTATTATTTATTTTGTCGTCATAGCCTACTTCATGCCCTTAATTCTTCTGAAGTTTATTATCTTTTTAAGTCACTATATATATGCGATTTGCAAATGTAAATATATCTTCTGAGGTTTATATTAATCTTCGTTCGACGTTCAAGGTAC
>JAUESI010000038.1:7591554-7643102 GCA_032275145.1 Synergus laeviventris | reverse complement strand
ATATTTTTATTTGTAAAAAGATTATTTTTAAAGATTGAGTTATATATTAGCAATGATAGGGGTTGGTTTTTCGAATTCGGAATTTCGGTATTTCTCAAGAGCCCGAAAATTCTTAAAAAATCGGGTATGAATGGATTCAAAATTTCTTTAGTTTTTGTAAACTGGAGTCGCTAACAGTCAGTACCTCCATCTAAATTTTTTATTTTCTAGATAGGGGTTGATTTTCTGATCCGAATCTTTGCGTATGTTACGAGACAGAAAATATTCAAAAGTTATAAAAATAATTTTTAAATCAAAAAATTATTTTTTAAATTAAGTTATAGGTTTTTGATGAAAGGGGTTGTTTTTTAAAATTTGATTTTTCTGTATTTCAAGAGCCCGAAAATAGCCCAAAAATCCATAATAGTTTTAATTCTCAAAAAATTATTCTTTTAAATTGAGTTACAGGTTATAAATAATAGCGGTTGGTTTTTCGAATTTGGGTTTTCGGTATTTCAAGAGCGCGAAAATAGCCCGAAATTTTAATGTATTTTTATTTGTAAAAAGATTATTTTTAAAGATTGAGTTATATATTATATAGGGGCTGGTTTTTCGAATTTGGGTTTTCGGTATTTCAAGAGCCCGAAAAAAACCCGCAAATCAGGTATTAATGGATTTAAAATTATTTTAGCTTTTACATCCACCCAAATTTTTGTTTTTCTAGATAGGGGTTGCTTTTGGAATATTGATCTTTGCGTATTTTACGAGAAAGAAAATATTCCGAAATTATAAAAATAGTTTTTAAATCAAAAAATTATTTTTTAAATTAAGTTATAGGTTTTTGATGATAGGGGTTGTTTTTTAAATTTTGATTTTTCTATATTTCAAGTGCCCGATAATAGTCTAAAAATCCATAATAGTTTTATTTCTCAAAAAATTAGTGTATTAAATTGGGTTATAGGTTATCAATGATAGGGGTTGGGTTTTAGAATTTGCGTTTTCGGTATTTCAAAAGCGCGAAAATAGCCCGAAATTCCAAGGTAGTTGTATTTGTAAAAAAATCTTTTTTTTAAGATTGAGTTATAGGTTATCAATGATAGGGGTTGGTTTTTCGAATTTAGGTTTTCGGTATTTCAAGAGCCCAAAAGCAATCCGAAAATCAGGTATGAATGGATTTAAACATTTTTTAGTTATTAAATACTGAAGGGACTAACAGTCAGCACCTCCACCGTTTAAATTTTTTAAAATTATTATAATTATTGTTTTTTAATTTTTTTTTCTACAAAGCGGAAATTGTCTACTTTAAGCCTTTTAATATTTTTGAATAAATTGAAATGATTAAATTTTTAGTTTTTCATAAAAAAGTAAAATTAAATCTAACAGATGAGCATTTTCAATTCTAAATTCCTCAAAATCTAAAAGCTACATATTTGACAGAGAATATTTTCCAAGTAACTGAATACCAAGTGAGAAAACACTAGAATGTTGACTAATTAAAATTTAAGCATAAAAATAAAAATAAATTTATAAATAGTGTACAAAAAAATATTGACATTTCTTCAGAAAAGAGATCAGACGAACGAACCTGTTTCCTGGAAGCAACAGCCGCGATCCTTCTATGAAACGATCCATTCACAACGCGGTCACTACACAATTAAAATATCACTTTAAAATAAGTTTAGGAAAAAAAGAGAATAGTATTACGAACGAATTTTAAGAATATAAAAATCGCGAACGAACACATGAGCCTGAATAGAGGAGCGGAGACTAGCAAACAATAGTACGAGTTTCCAAAAAGTGTAATTCTTGGAAAACGTTTCCAAAACTTCAGGAAGTAAAAGCACAACACAATTAAAAAATCACTTTTTAAAACACTATCGGAAAAATTAAGAATAGTCTTTACTTTAATATGATTATGGGCATTCACGAATGTAAAATTAATGACGAACGCAGAAGCGCAGATTTTGAGTCATGCGAAGTGGACTCCACGCGAGTCGACATCCAACTGAGCTCCTCGGGTCTCCCGTACGCATGCTCCTCGCTTCACACTACCCTCTCTCCATCCAGCTTCCTGCATTCAGATACAGAGTCAGAATTTCATGTTGTGACGTAATAATCCAAAATGGCCGTACGCTGGTGTATAAAAATTTGCACCAAATGCATGGGACTGGACTTTATTTTTTTAATATCTTCATAAAAAAGAATTTCTTAACATTTTAGTATTTGGAAAATAGTTTTAATTTTTGAAAAGATATTTAATTAAATAATAAAATAGATACATTTTTTAATTTAGTTTTTAATATTTGATTGAATACTTTTTCAGAAACTAAAACTATTTTTTAGATACTAGCATTTAGAGGAATAATTGTTTAAGAAGAATTTTTTTTTTAAATTAAGTTTAGTCCCATGTATTTGGTACCAATGTTTATGCACCAGGGTACGGCTGTTTTAAATTATCACGCGACGGCGTGAAATACCTAATGAAGGAGCAGAGTAACGAACTCTGGCGCCAATTTGGAAGAAACATAATTCTTGGGAAATCGACAAACAGGAAACGAAAATGATTCCCAGAATAATTCTAATTCTAATATTTTCGTATTTCTTTTTCTTTTATTTATTTTGCTTCCTCATAAAGGAAGCTTTGTAGGAGTAAAAGAACTCTTAGCAGGTAGATTTTTGGATTTTGTGTTCATCCAAAAATGTTATAGGTCTTTTCGATAAAACTCTTTGGGGGAGGAACAGAACTCCTGAAACTTTTGAAGAAAAATTTTCTATGATATTATGATTTTCCCAAATGCTATAATTTTGAGGATTAAAAATTTTTCTAAATTTGTTTTTTGTAGAACTCTAGAAATCTGTGAAGAAGACAAAATGAAGCGAAGAAAATTTTATTTTTGAAAAAGGGAGGGGGGGGGCAGTTTTTTTTTCGAAAAATTTTTTTTGGCTAAATTCACCGGAAATATTTCCGTACATCAGTAGGAACTTTAGAACTATGCTAAATATACACAGAACTCCGATGAAAATTAAAATTTTTTAAAAGTGAGAGAGAGCGTAATTTTTTATTATATTAAATTGATAAATTGATTTTTTACTCTTTAAATTTTAAAAATATGTGTAAAACCTATCAGGAACTCTAGAACTATTTGAAGAGAAACTCGAAACTCTGAAGAAAGATTCGAAATTTTAATAGTAGGGTGGAACTTCGCAGGGATCGCGAAGCGGTCAGAGTTTTTAATTAAATAATTAAATTCTTGCTTGTTTTCGGTTTACCGATAAAATCGTCACCTTACAGAGAATCCCAGACCTGTTTTTATAAAAAAAAAATTTCTAAAAACTCAAAAGACTAATGATGCAACTATGTAAATGCTTTATGTTTAAAAATTCCGTTTTTACTTCTGGTCATTATAAATATGAATTGGAATCGTGAATACCTAATAGCTTAAGCAAAGGTAAAATTTTTTCGCCTCCTTTAGGTGAATTGAGTTCAATTAAAAGCCTCAAAATTCAATCTCGTAATTGTAGGTAATCATCGAATATTATAATTAATAATTATTTTAGTAGTCAGTTTTTCCCTCTGTACTTATTTTCAAACTATAAGTATCTGCACAAAACGAAAAATGTATACTTTTAGTATTTTTGAATGAAATTAAATGATTAAATTTTGAGGTTTTCATAAAAAAGTAAAATTAAATCTAAAAGATGAGCATTTTCAATTCTGAATTTCTCAAGATCTAAAAGCTGCATATTCGACAGAGAATATTGTCCAAGTTAACTAAAAGCCAAGTTAGAAAACACTAGAATGTCAACTAATTAAAATTCAAGCATAAAAATAATTAAATCACCGGATATTTATAAATACTGTACAGAAAAATATTTACATTTCTTGAGAAAAGAGATCAGACGCACGAACCTGTTTCCTGGAAGCATCAGCCGCGATCCTTCTAGGAAAGGATCCAGTCACAAAGCGGTCACTTCACAATTGAAAAATCACTTTAAAATAAGCTTAGAAGAAAAAAGACTTTTCACTACAATATTATTACGAAAGAAATTTAAGAATATAAAAATCGCGAGCGTGGAACACTTAGTTTTTAACTACCGTCACTGAACACATGAGCCTGAATAAAGGAGCGGAGACTAACAAACTATAGTACGAGTTTCCAAAACTTCAGGAAGTAAAAGCACAGCACAATTAAAAAAACAATTTTCAAAACACTACCGGAAAAATTCAGAATAGTGTTTACTTTAATATTATTACGGACATTCACGAATGTAAAATTAATCGCGAACGAAGAAGCGCAGGTTTTAACTCATACGAAGTGGACTCCACGCGAGTCGACATTCAACTGAGCTCCTCGGGTCTCCCGTACGCATGCTCCTCGCTTCACACTACCCCCTCTCCATCCAGCATCCTGCATTCAGCCAGAGAGTCAGAATTTCATGTTGTGACGTAATAATCCAAAATGGCCGTACGCTGGTGCATAAAAATTGGCACCAAATGCATGGGACTGGACTTTATTTTTTTAATATCTTCATAAAAAATAATTTCTTAACATTTTAGTATTTGGAAAATAGTTTTAATTTTTGAAAAGCTATTTAATAAAATAATAAAATAGATCAATTGTTTAATTTCGTTTTTAATATTTGATTGAATAGTTTTTCAGAAACTAAAACTATTTTTTAGATACTAGCATGTTGAGAAATGATTTTTTAAGAAGATATTAAAAACATTATTTCAGTCCAAAGTATTTGGTGCAAATGAAAGGATTTAACAAAATATTTTATTTTACAAGTTTTATGTATGTACCTTTATAATTTTTTTAAAACTTATTTTTTGACATATGGTAAATCTTGAAATTATCACAATTCGAAGCTGATATAATGAAAATAAAGATTCCTTGTGTCGAGACGAATCGATTGGCCTATATGATTAATGAATTTAATTTAAAATAGTGGAAACTATGGTTTTTTGTAATTTTGAAAAATTTTCGTTTTTATCTCTAAGCCTTTAAATTATCAAAACTCAAAGCTAATGTCAGAAATTAAAATGTTTCTTGTGTTGTAAAAAATTAAATAATATAATATTAATACATTTTACTTAAAAATATGAACGACGAGATAAAACTTTCTACTGAATTTTATTTTCTTATTTTTTGAGGTTGAATAATGGAAGTTTTATTTCAAAAAACAATAATAACAAAGATTAGTTTATAATAATTAAAAATGTATTTCAAACAGAAGTAAGAAAAAGGAAAAGAGGAAGTAGAGGGAGAGGGATTAAATGGAACGTGTTCAACGGGAAAAAATATTATTTACATTAAGCGTAATTAAATAAATATAAATTTTTAAATTAAAAAACCTATTGATTACTTAATGTTACCTCTATATGATGAAGAAAATCATGTTTACTTCCAGGAAGCAAAGTGCTCATCGAATGAGCTCAAAAGTTGAAACAACTTCACAAATAATTTCTTAAAATTGTGATTAATTGATTTATAGAATTTTGCACTATTTTCGAAGATGACTATTCAATTTCTTTTGTCAGGTTCTATAGTCTTTTTGTCGCCAGGTCATAAAGATTAAGAGTCGCGTCCAATTTTTATGCAATTCGTATGCAATCTTTGACTTTTTCTATTTGGGTCGCTGAAGGACAATGAAATGCTTTTTGACAATGGCCCGAAAATGGATGGAATGACCAAGGGCAATGTTTCACCCTTCCGCTTCTTTCGGTAGATTATATAAGGTCATCGTTTTTGTGGCTTCCACAAAGACAGGATGACGGACGACACTGGAACACAATTCTGTAAGGATGATCTCCTGCTTTTGGCGGAACACCTCATCATTTTCACCACCCTCGTGCAAAGTCCAAAAATTTTTCCTCTTCAGAAAAATGAATCCCCAACCCTTTTGACAACAAACACAATAATCGCGAAATATCAAGCATTATTCTTCTTTGTTTTTAGGATAAAGTTGAAAGATTACAGATACAAAAGTTACCACTAATATCATCACCTTCCAGGCCGAAAAATGATCAATATAGTAATGTATAGTGTTTATTTAGGGTCATGTATATATTTATGAATCATCTTTATACATAGCTTAGTGAATTTATTTTGTATCCTGATACTATTTGGAGAGACAGCAAATAATCTCCAAGCACCTGCGCTACTGCTTCCCGAAGCCCTCCAAGGTGTTGTACATTTTATTCAACAGGAACTGTTTAGCCAACTATTTTTTTGGTAAAACAAAATTCGTTGAGCCTGAGAAAATACTTTTCTCGTATAATTAAATATTTTTTAAACCAAATCAGATATAAGAAAGATCTGATTTGTATAATGTATAGTGTCGACAACAAAACATTTTATTGGCAAAAAAAATAATTTTGTAGAGGCAACCAAAACTGTATAACAAACCGTTATTTTTGCGATGACTACATTTTTTTTCTCAGTGTAGGCAAACTCAATACGTAAACACTCTTTACAGTTACAAATCAATAATTTTTTCGTCTGAATTCTAAAATTCTATAAACTAATTAGACGAGAGCCTGGGAGTTATTTTAAATCATTTATCGTCGTCTGTAGTGTGATCGTTAATTTCTGCAGGTACGAAGCGTGCTCCACCCGTTCCATCATTCTTTGTCGACAGAAGTTTTGGCTCATGGTCAACTAGGTTTGAATTTCTGCCAGTGAACTTGTTGCCACTTATCGGTGGTTAACGAACCGTACTTTACGCATTATTCCTATTTCAGTGCCCCTAACCTTCGAATTTATCGATCCCTTAGTTTTCATCAGAAAGAGTGACGTAATCAGCATATTTCAACTAATTTGCAACATTTTATATAAATAGCCACATGTAAAAAGGGACCTAAGTTCATTTTGGACTAAATCGAGATAACTATAGAATTCGGTATAAAAATCTCAACAAAAAAATAAAAATAAAAATAAAAAAACGATTTTTTTGTTTCACATCAGTAAAAACCTTTGTAGTATGGATTTATTTAATTCCATACTTTATTCTGTCATGAAACTAATCTGTAAATATATGATAAGAATACATTTATAATATCATAAATATTATATCATATAATAAACAACGCACGAAAAATGTTCCCTTAACATACCATATATATTGAAATATTTTTTTGCGCTTAAAAATAGAATGAAACATTGTGTTTATCAATCAATCAGAAAAACACCAAAGTAGGTAGGCCCCAGGAAGGCCCCAACGGGCCTTACAGATGTGCGATTTTACGAAAAAAATGTCTATAAGCTAGTAAATATGCACACGGGCATACAGAATAGTTAACAATAAATAAAATGCGGTTTTTCTTTTTCAGATGTTGTTCAGTTTCATGAGCCCATCTACGACATGTCCAATAGAGATTGGAAGAGGTCGGCCAGTTGACAAACAAGTGGTGAGTCACTGTTGTATTTCCATTTGTTTTGTATTTTTGTAGTAATTGAAAAATTACAATATTTGAATCACGGAATTTTTTGAAAAATGAAGCTTTCGTCATTCGACGGCCTTCTGTTCAGCGATAATGACGTCGGAGACGTCATCTGCAGCTGACAGTCCGGCGTTGCTGCATCGGCCTCTATTGACATCTTCCGAGAGTCGCTCCGCGAAACACAGAAGAGGATCCGCCGAAAAGAATCTCGCGCGATTTTCACCCCCCTGCGTGAGATTTCACAGTCTTGACATGGACCAGAAAATGTACGTTCCTTATTCAAACATTTTCTAAACCTTTTTACGTTGAAAATTTACAGTTTTCAGTTTTATTACTCTGGCATTACCAATTCTTATTCCTCCAATTAATCTCCTTGAGATCGAATTTCTGCAGACTCAAAAGTCTCACAGAAAATTTAAATAATGAATCGTATGATTACTCAGAGACGATGCCCAATCTAGAATGCACTTTGTAGATTAAAGAAGAGTATTTTCGGGAGTAGAGGATAGAGCCATATTTATTAATTGAAAAAATCATGCTGTAAACTGATTTCTGTGCACTTTTTTGTCTACTCACAATCAGACGAACTTTTTTTCTTCTTCAAATATTCTCACATCGCAACAGACAGCAAGGGAAATATTTTTTCAAACAATATTTGGAATTTCTGATGAGAAATCTTTGGTGAAAAAAAAATCGTCTGAGTAGATCTCTGAAACTTCAGCCTAATCAAATCAATAAATTATTCATTTTAAAATAATACAATACTGCTTTAAAAACTTCAGTACACTTAAAAAACGTTCTTAAAATCGAATACAAACATAATAATTATATAATTTCTTTCGAATTAATCACAAGAAGAGCAGTTGATCGACTTAGCGAGATGCTCCAAGACGATTCGAGTTTTTTCTCGGATTGATCGCTCGATATGCATCTCACAGAATGGAAAAGAGTGAAAATGGAAAAAAAAGAGTGAAGCAATTGTGGTTGTCACAATAAAAAGTGAGACAAACAAAGTGCTGAAGCGAAATGAAATGTTTAAGTAAAAATAAAAGGAAGCAGGAATAAAAGCTTGAAGCTTGAAGCTCGAATGGGAGTCTTCTTCTGTTATCGCATCAGTATGTCTCCCCTGAGAAAAATAAGTGCCCTGGCATTGAATTCCCTTTGAGTTTCTTACTCCCTTTTCCTGCTTTATGAATTTCTCCAGAAGAAACTTACCTGCATGAAGGAATATTTCAAGTTTTTTCCGGAAATGAAATACAGAGACTATGATCGTGTATTATCCTATTCGGGACTATTCCTTTTTCTCTCGTCTTTTCAGTTTGAATGAAAATGCAGAGAAAATACATATAGTATGAAGTAGATATATAACATAAAGCTCTTTGTCCAAAGCAGTTCAAAAATTATCATAATTTTCCTACATATATGATTAAATTTCAGAGGTTTTAATATCGAACTTTTTGTTCTACCCTGGTGAAAGTTTCGAATAGAAAATATTATATCCTTTTAAATTCATTTCAATCCGGAAATTGGGTCTGTAGAATCTGTAGAATTTACAGATTTTATCTGTAAATTAAAAATATTAGGCTAGCAAAATTATCTTGTATGAAATAATATGCTGTATCTATTCCAGAAGATCAAAACTGTAGATACTAAAATTATTTATCGAAACTTTCTTTTGAGCAGGACAACAATTTTTATTAGGCATATTTCATTTCATAGGACAGAAACTTTTGAATAGGGCAAGAGTTTTAATATATTTCATTAACATTTTTAAAATCTCAAGTACTTTTCACAGAAAAAACTGTGTAATATTTATCCCTATTTCAGGATACATATTACCTGCAACAAATTTTCCACTCTGTTCTTTCTGTGTTCAGAAAAGAATTCTAAAACAGTTTTGGAAATTTACCCTGACTTTCAAAAATCACTATGAGAGCCGAGGAAATTCGGAGAGGAAGAGATATTTAATTCTGTTATTCAACTATTAGACGACTATCTAGATATTTAGATGTAATATCTTGGATATTATTCTTTAATATCTAATTATATTCTTAATTTAAAATGAATGAATGTTACTATCTAAACAATGTAATTTCGATCAAAATGAATAAAATAAATAAATGACTAATTCAGATTAAGAGTACAATTTAAACTGAAATAATAAATGAATAAAAATAAATTTTATACAAAGTAATGAACAGTTAAAAATTTGTATTAAAATCTCAGGGTTTACAATTTTTTAGCGCAAATTATAATTTTAAACAGTAAAACTTACTAAATTCCAGGAATTCAGCAATTTTATTTTCTCCACATGCGTTGTTATGAAATTTATATAGATTCCTGAAATTTTCCTATTTAAATTGTCTAGAATCCTCTGAATCTTTTTAGCAAAAGGACAAAGGAGTGAAAAAGGAAAATTTCGATAACTAGCTTTTTTCTCGTACAGATTCTTGCTCTGCGTATAAAAAAACAATTACAGAACGAAATGGAAGCTTCTATTCCGAAAATACGTAGTGCTTTATACAAATATCTTAGATTGATAAGAATGGATAAAGTTTTTTTTTTCCGAAAGATGTTGAAGTAGAATTGAGATGGTGGAACCCTTAGTGAGTTATAAGGTCTGAGTGTATAAGTAAGGGGGATGTCTTTTCCTAAAGTGTGTCATTTTAGACACATTCCCACTACATACTTGGGCTATACCTAGAGGCTATAAGGATAGACGAACAATACTGGTGGTGGCGGTGGTGAGTGCGCGTGGTCGAGAAGCGAAAGGTGACGCGGTAAAGCGCGAGAGATAGCGTGCAAGGCAGCGTGTTCCCGGCATCCGTCGTGGGGACACGAGGATTCGAAATGTCCTGCCGCGTCCGGTTTCATCCCTTATACGATGCACGAAGAAACCCCGTTTGATTAGATTCAAAAATTTACTCAAAATCCACTTTTAGAGAAGCCTACTTCTATTTTTCTCTGTGATCGCGAAAGTCGGGGTATAATGGAAAGTGCGAGGAAAAATCGGTTGGGGAACATGAATGAGTGATGGAAATCGAAAAGTGTCTTCTGTCAAATAATCAGTGTCTTTTTAAATTGTAAATTGATAATTAAGAATTGCATTAAAAGTGGACCCATAGATGTGCCAAGTTGACGTTTATGCTGCTGAAAAGCAGAAGATACTTCGATGAAGTTTTAAGAAGTTTTATACTGGTATGTAGAATTTGAGACTTCAGATTTTAAGACTTGAAACTAGCGGTATACATGTCAGCTATACTTGGTCGTATCTTCGTTCCGGAACGTTAGTTAAAGTCGTTCTTTCGGAAATCTAGGTTTAAACTTAGAACTTGGCATGAAGGCAAGCGAAATTTTTGTCTACTCTTTAGAACAGTATTTAGAAGAGAGATTAATCAAAAGCATTGATTTATATCTGGTTAACACGCTGAATGAGAGATATAATAAGGTTTGTTATATGTCAAAAGTGCAATAACATAACAAATATTTATAACAATAGACGATAAATATTTATTCTCAATAAATGTGATTTTCAAATAAAGATAAATCAATTATCATGTTTTAGTGTCTCGTAAATATGTGGAACATAAATTAAGTATATTTAATGAATATTCATGTAGCGTGCTGTGCATATGAAGAGCCTAATCAACTCACGTGTAACATTTCTTTTTAGTCGGTGACTGGTGAGACAAAAATAGTTTAAAATGTATTCGCTGTCTTTGACTATATATCATTTTTGCACATCATTTTCTATACTATTGTTTTAAAAAATGCTGCTTTCCATCATCGAATGTTTATTTTAAAAAGTGTTATTATATTTTCAACGTTCATTTTTACGACCTACTTTACAAGTGAACAGAATATTTTTCTCTTCATCGTTCGGAACTACACTTATAACTTATACGACCTTTATTTTATTCAAAATTGAACTTTAGAATATTTTTATTAAATTCCACTAAAAGTCAGAGGTAAATCTAGAAAGACATGAAAGTAACAACAGCTCTCTTAAAGTTGCGCACCTCACTTAAAGTTTCAGTCACGAAACACTAGAAACTTTTTCCAACAGTCTTAGAATATCCGTCTGTTGACGATATACAATTGTTCCAAAAGGGTCAATCACTGTGAGCTTGGTTTAATTTGCTAGCCTCTTTTCTAAGTCCGCTTAATTAGGACCTGCATCTGCTATTCGTGATTGATTTCCTGCAAGGCTCGCGATACATTGATGCAGCGATGCAACCACCAACAGAGATCGATCGATCGCGGTTTTCTACAATACGAGCGATCCTTTTATAGATTTTTTTCAATTTTTCACCTCGTCCGCATTAACCGCAAACAAAATGTAACGTGTGGAAGATTTCGTGTCTCGCAGTATAGAACCTCGTGAGAAGGTACTACGAATGAATTATCGGTCCATTAGTCCTCGCTCGTTAAATAAATAAAAGATCCTTGATGAATATTTGAGCTTGGGCTGTGAATTTGCAAACAAGATTCTCTATCAATTAACTGATCCTGCCTCTCATTATTACTCGCAAATTATCTTGACATGAAAGAGAGAGAGAGATCTGTGGAAAAAATGCTTACAAAAGGGCCAAGTCATTATGATGGAGATTAACTCTACGTAATACTTTTATACTTCCGGGGTAGCGAAAAGATCTTCGAACAAATAGGAGGGTTGCGAACGCTGAAAGGCAAACTCAGATGTTTACTTATGTGTATATTAAGAATAAGAAATTGCTGGTTCATGGCAAGAAGCGATACCATTAGTAAATTCGTACATTTATTGTTGTTACATTTCTAGTTCAAATGATGCCACTAATGGCTCATATTTGCACCATCATTTATTTTAAATCGTCGTAATTAATCGTCTCTGATTTAACTTTACTAGGTGTCAATCATAATAATATTTTTAGGGCTCCACCTACAGATTAACGTATACGTCTTTTCTTTGTAAATTTTATTAAGAGTTGATTGAAACTATATTTCATGGAACAATGTATTATATTTCATAGACAGTGGGAATTGAATAACAAGGGAGGAAAGCTGAAACACTTTGGTAAATTGAAGCTCAGTTGAATTTTAATAAAATTATTCGAGATCAAAGGATTCCTTTTAAGGAAGACCGACGATACACGAAGGCGTGAGTTATGTCATTCCACGTTGGAAGGTGACATGCTACACTACTCGTCAAACTTCTATTGACCCAAATTTTTGCAGAGGCTAAAAAGTGATAGGATCATTTACGCTAAAAATGAAACTGCATCCACATGCGATGCGGCTTGTCGTCTTTGAAGTACTCACGTAAACTTTTGATGGCGTCTTTCTCCCATCAGGTTCTCTCTGTGAAAATATACAGAAGTTACTTGAAGTGAATATCTATTTTCGAGTGGCTCAATTGGTCTCAAGAACTTACACATATAATGAATCTGCCTTTTATTAACTGCCTGCATGCACTTCACATCAATCGTATTATGTCAAAAATCCTTACATCACAAAAATCTTATCAGCTGTTTCCATTTCCAATTCCACTTTTTCATTCTTTTCGTGGTGCTACGACTATAAGACATTTGCTCGTAAAAGATAGGATAAAAAATATTTCCCACAAATGTCATAAAAAAAATGTATAAGAACGCACGACATTCATATCACTTCGTGGGTCATGGAAAAGGCTTTTCAAGTTTTATGGTGTTTTTATCACTGAATTATTTCCATAAGAAAGCAACCTCTCTTTGGTATAATTTTTTTCTTATAGTTCCAAACTTAAAATGTTAAGCGAATTTACGTAGAATGTCACTTTACAGAAGCTAGATGGTAAAAATAAAAATTGTAAATAAGAAGAAGCCCTACAAGGACTCTTCACAGATTTCCGTTTCCCCTCTTTTTCCTACTTTTTTTTTATCCTACTTTCACGAGAATGATGTAAAAGTGGCAAAGAAAAGGAAACGATGTTATGTAGCTGGTAATGTATTGGTAAAAGAACGTTTTTCAACGAAAGAAGTCGCTCGAAACTTCCACCCTACTCTTTGTGCAGTACTCGTTCCTTCCTTCATAAAGTCTCGCATTTCTTAAGAAACTTCGATATCCACAAAGATACTTCTAGGGTCTTGGACATGTATCAAATGAAATAAAAATCTCAATATGCCAGCAGAAAAATAACTAATATTCATGTCATAAGTACAATTTATATTTATATATATACTATATATACTATACATATATAACATATTATATATGTGTGTATCCGGCGTTGAGAGAAACCAATGCATCTTGGACGAAATATTCAATTCAGATGCATGAAATGCACTAATTTGATTCGTCGATCCACAAATAAATGTCCTTCGATGATGTTGAATGAAAATTATTTTGAAGAATAATAAAAAGCTAAAGTTCTCTAAGAAAGTTGATTTTCAATCATTGCAAGACAATAGATATGAACCAAAAGGTCATGATATTCCAATCAGCTCCCACCCATTTCAGATTACACCTGGGGTGTGGCAAACGGAGACTATAATGTTGCTCGGATAAGAAACTAATGGAACTTCCGTTTAGGTAAATTGATTATCCACTTTTACGAAAGAGAAAATTAAATTTATGTACAGTGATTAAATTAAATATTTGCAATATAGATATAAAATAACTAATGTATATAAAAGGAAAAATCACCACAAACCCTCGAAACGTACACATTTTAAAGCGCTCCAATTTAGGAGTAACTAAAAATCCGCGCTCATTTTACAGTTTTCCGATCCATTTTCCCTATTTTCACATAAATCTGCATCTAATTTGATAATATACATAAATATAAAATCATAAACGGTCCAAATAAAACGCTTCAAGTTGAAAGTCTGTCGTAGCAGTGGTACAAATAAAAATGTCAGACAGTGGAAAAAACTCGCATCGTCAGACAAAAAGTTCCAATTTAGAAGGAAACGAAAATTCGCACTTATTTTACAGGTCTTCGATCCATTTTCACATTGAAATAAATCTACAAATAAATCTATTTTGATAATATACATAAATATAAAATCAGAAACGGGCGAAATTTTAAAGTGCTTCAAATTCAAAGCCTGTCGTAGCAGTAGTACAAATAAAAATGCCAGACAGTGGAAAAAACGTGCATTGTCAGACCAGAAGTTCCAATTCAGGAGTAAACGAAAATTCGCGCTCATTTTACAGTTCTTCGATCCACTTTCGCTTTAAAATAAAAATCTATATCTATTTTCATAACATAAATATAAACTCATAAACGTTCCAAATTTGAAAGCGCTTCAAATTGAAAGCCTCTCATAGCAGTGGTACAAAAATAATGCCAGGCAGTGGAAAACCCCTCGCATAGTCAGACGATTGGTTTCAAATGTTTTGGAATGATACAATACAATATTCAGAGAAGATTTGATTGTTCATTTAAAGGGCAGATTATAGAGATTAAAAGGATGGACACAAGAAATGAATAATTTGAAGTGGGATAGCATTGATCAGATATACCCTTAAATGTGAACTTTGACCCAAATCTAATCAGAGATTTATCTCGATATATGGAAATATAGTGGCCCCGCAAACTGAAGGACGGTAGATTGAATTCGTGAGTGCCATCAAGAGAACTGTTGTGTTAAAGATAGCACAAAATCGTGGTTTCTGGCATTGGACAGTGCAGTCAGGGCGCCCTTCGTCCATCACTCTTTACCTTTTTTTACTCTTCGTTGCCTTTTACTTTGCCCATTTTCCCAAACCGTTTTACTCACCGCAGACGTATATTCCTTGGCTCGTCTCGCCTCATTGCGGTCTCCGGCTATAAATACATATGGTATACATTCCGTACACTTGCTGCACCCCGTATCTCACCTTCACATTCTTATGCAAATCAGATCCTCTGAATACTCAAGAGAAACTAGGGGTAGTTTCTTATCTACTGCGAAAAAGGGACATATAGGAAGATAAAGGACGAGAAAGGTTGCTGAAATGGGGAAAAAACTGCTGAAACTTTCAATTTTTTACTGCTTCGGCTTCAGCTCACGAATTATATATCAGCGTGCAGGGCGCACATTAAAAATACTATTGAAAAATGAAAAAACAGCCTACATCTTTTTTCCAATCATAATTAATTATTCCCAAAATAGGCTGGAAGTAAAAAGTTACAAACAATTAATAAAATTGTATAATATAAGTTTTATTAAGCATCTGAGTTGAAGTTTCTCAGATTATTAAAATTGATTTAACCTACTGCTGCGAGCAATTTATTTTTAAAATATGGATTACTTTCCTATATTTTGAAAGTCTATATCAATTTGTAATACTGAATTACTGATGTAACTTTTTGCTGTCAGAGATGGGAAAAGATCAATGATTATAGGGTATAGGCTTAGCCGTTGACTGGGAAAAAATGATCAGGAATTATCGCGCTTCATAAAGAGAGATATGAACTACTATATAATGTACCTGAAATGGGGTCCATCATACTGCTAAATTCACTTCTAAAGAGGATTATATTGAATAATCTTTAGAAGCGAATATGCTCTGAGTTTCTAATATAAATTCTTTTTATTTTTTAAAATCGCGTACTTTATTTTAATAATTGGATAATGATTTATATTATTATACATTCAATGGGAGACTCTTTAATTCTGCAAAGTGCTTTAAGCTGCTGTAAGTTTTCAACTTTGATTATTCGTATTTGAAATGGAGTGAAACTTTTTTTCTCTTTTACAGAAGCGGCGGCGCAGGTGGACGACTGGCAGCCCCGCGGATGTCACTGCTGGGTTAGAAATAGAGTTTTATAATTTATGTGACGAAATTGTCGCATCAAGTTTATTGAAAAGTAAAATAATTTCGTTTTTATTCTTTATTATAGGACGCCCGGTGAATTATCGGGCGACTCGTCGCGATGCCCGCTACCGCCGACTTCAAGCCCGTGTTTATAATTTTCTCGAACGGCCCCGAGGCGTATACGCCGTTACATACCACATGATCGTGTAAGTATAACGATTTTTCTGATCTATTTCCAATTTTGTGCAATATTTATATTTATATTTTTATTCAGAAATTCACGAAAATGAAAATGGTTATATGCTATCAATCTGCTTATCAATTCAACAGAAGACTTTATATTTATGACATTTATTTAGCGTTACTATGCAACATCGCATCAAATTGACCCAAGCACTGAACCGATTTTAAATGTCCAATTTGCAGGTGCAGCAGTCATAAATTTCTACAGTTTCTCGAAATTAATTATATGCTATGACAAATCGTGCATTATAGGGATTAATTCCCAGTACTCTCAATCGATTAAAAACACTCGCATTTAATATTCGATTTATATTTTACAATTAAAAGTCCATTTTTGGATCTTAAATTACTCACTTCTCCTCCCTGCAACATTTATCACAACAATATTTCCATAACTTAAATTTAAAACAGACCATACAAATACCAATTGCAAATCTTTATACCTTTATCTTACACCCCTTATTTTTCTTTTTCATTTTTTCCGCTTCATCGTAATAAAGATATTATCTAATACACTATTTTTTCCTTTATCAGACCAAAGCATTGTTACACCAGCAATAAATTCCAAATCCGAGACAAGTTGTCACATTTAAATGAGATACGAACAATTTATCACCAAAAATCGGTTGACGTCGATTATTCCCCTGACTTTTTGAATGCCACCAGTCTCTGCATGAATTTTGCCTATACTTATTATTGCACGGGAAATAAAAAGGAAACAAGCTTCATAAAAATGTCCCCTAACTCGAGGGCAACTTGGGCAAAGTCTATTTGGGGTGGACATGTTCTATATTTTTCTTCATCATCCTAATTCCATACCTCAGGGAATATTTCCCAAGTTTCTTCTTAAAGTTTGTGGGTTCTTTTTTCTATATGCGTCGCGCCGTTCTTATCGTTCCTTCCATTCTACTTTTTCCTCTTTTTTTTTACCTCTTTTCGTTTGCACGGCCCACTTGTTTCCATTTGTTTTCGACCCCGTTCACAGTCTACTGTAACTGGTACACCTGTAGTGTACAAATGTCTGTATTAATCAGCTTAAAGTGGCTATGGCCGATTATACACCAAAATCCAAGACCCAATACGACCTAACGCATCGCATAATGACGATAAACTTACGAAAGAGAAAATTAAATTCATGTACAGTAATTAAATTAAAGATCCCAATATAGACACAAAAGAACAAATATGGTATATACCATATAAAAGGAAATATCCTCACAAACCCTCGAAACGTACAAAATTTAAAGCGCTTAATTAAAGCCTAGCAGTTGTACAAATAAAAATCTCAGACAGTGGAAAAAACTCATATTGTCAGACAAAAGGTTCCAATTTAGGAGTAAACGAACATTCGCGCTCACTTTATAGTTTTTCGATCTACTTTTACTTTTGAAATAAATCTGTAGTATATTGATAATATACATAAATATAAAATCATAAAAGGCCCAAATTTTAAAACAAAATTTAAAAGTTCAGTCTGTCGTAGCAGTGGTACAAATAAAAATGTCAGACAGTGGAAAACCCTCGAATAGTCAGACGAGCGATCTCAAATGTTTATAAAATAAAAATTCTTAAGTTCAAAGTCTGCTGCAGCAATAGTACAAAAAAAATCGCAGACAGGGGAAAGAATTTATATGGTGTTGAAATGTCTGTATATTCACCATTGTAAATAGTGGCTATGGCGCATTGTATACCAAAATCCAAAACCCAATACGACTCAACGCATCGTATAATAACGATAAACTTGATGAAATGTTGCTGCTCGCTACAGCACATTATCGAATAAAATGGCTTTAGCCCAGTGATGCGTGGATCAGATCAAGCGCGAAAGAATGCTTTCCGGTATTTCTATGGGTTTCTGCTTTAGGGACAAACTAAATCTAATTTAAGTAGGAATTTCAATTTGAGTAGAGCGATAAATAACAAGCAAATTAGAATTGGGTTCCTTCCGTGTCCAGATTTCACGTCAATTACGTCAAGAATCTGAGGAATTCTCAAAATTCACATTCCAGATGTGCGTGTTTGAAAAATAAATATTTTAAAACATTCGGCCGAGATTTGACATGAAAATAAGAATATTTTCTTGAAAATGGTATTCATGTCAAGAGTCTCGAGATGTCGAGTGACTTGAAGAAATTCTCGTAAAATTGTGTACGTTTTCTTAGAATTAGTAATATAGCTTTCCAGTAAATTAATTTTCTTCACCCTGCATCTATCATTATTTATAAAACATGACTTAGTAATAATCTAGCTCTTTCAAATGTATCACTATAACAATCGAGTATCTAGAAATTCGTGTTTTGTCACGCAGCGCTATTAAAAAATAATATATCTGGTACTTAAATGTATAATGTAGTAAAAATGAGCTCAATAAAAAGAAATATTTTATATTAATTTTCCCAAAGTTGCATGACCCGTAAATCTTCAAGGTCGACGTGCTGGACTTTAATGTTCTTGCCACACGAAAGAGATAGACTATTATTCCGTGCGGTGGCACAATTATAATAAAACATCCTTGCACGATCTGCGAGACAAAATAATGCACTTGTTGAATAGTTTATTACACTTTTGTAATTATTATACCTGTCACATTGTCACGTGTGTGCTTGTTTGTTTGTTTCAGATTTTGTATGGTTTTCACGTGCCTAGTTCTTTCCGTGTTCAGCACAATAGACGAGTATCAAGAAGACGCCGGAGTACTGCTTTTTTACATGGAAATGGTTGTCGTTGTCTGGTTCGCCCTCGAGTTTTTCTTTCGGTAAGAAAATAAGATAACTTTGAATATTAATTCATATCCAAACACTTTCCGTCCTCTTAAAGAATATCAACCCCTGGTTTCAGATTTAATAAACGATATTGAACGACGGGGATTTTATAAAATACCTAATATATATATTGAATACAATTCTTGGAAAATCTCATAAAATATATCACCTGATAGCTTAATTTTATTTCATCTTTCTAAAAATAATTTAATATCTACTCTGCAAGCGCTTATATAGTTTCTTTTTAATAATGCTTGTAACAATCTTCCCGCTTTTCAGATTATGGTCCTCAGGATGTCGTTCGAGATACCAAACGGCTATCGGCCGGCTCAAATTCTTGCGAAGGCCCTTTTGTATCATCGGTAAGTCGAGAATTTTTATTACTTAACCTGCTCTTAATTACATTCTCTTAAGTACTGTGCGACCTTTTTAAATCAATAAACAGCTTCCCATTAAAAGATGCTCGATGTAATATAGCTTGTAATATTTCTTTAATTAATGATCTTCATTCCCTTGGAGACCTTAACCGAAGATCCATCTCTCGCTGCAGTAATTTATTAATATGCAGCAGGTGATCTTGGAATAAAATACTCAACTTAGAGGTTCATTTTGACGAAATTTTTTCTCATTTTTCTGGCTTACATAAATAAGAAATATGAACTTATAACGTTTCTATACCGAACTAATATGTTTCGCAATTTAATCATCCAGTACACTCGTAAAAATACCAAACAATAAATTCTCCGCTGCCTGTCATAAATGTCACCTGGCAAAATATTGTAACTTTTTTCTGCAAAACAGCGTCTCTTTCGCTAAAACCATACTGTGTTTCTGTTACTGTTCGATTTACGACTTCTATTTGAGATCTAAAGCATATTACTCGAGATAATTAGTTTTAGTAATAGAGAATAAAATTCCACACTAATTGGTAGAATGAAAGAATAGATGCATTTAATTGCAATTTTCTGCGCTCATATGTGGTTCAAGCTGCTAATTAGGCAGAAACCTCTTATGCTAGCATTATTATCCAGGTCGTAAATTTGTAGCTAATTTTATCACTTTCTCTGCTTTTTAGTATGATCTCAAATGAATGAGCAAGATAAACTTTAACCTATTTTTGTCTGGATTCATGCAAACTACTGAAAAATGCACGCAATTCAAAAGTTATTATAAAAAATAGAGTTTTAATTAACAATTCAATTGTAACATTTTGATGGAATATGTTGGTGATAACTTTTTAGGAAAACCTAAAGCTCTGAGCATTCAATCAAATCGTTCTTCTAGACAAAGAACTTTGATATACAATCTGCGATAAAACTCCAGTAGAGAAACTTGGAACTTTCTCAACTTCTGAATGATTGTATTACCAAGTTTATAGATTTTCCTGACCAACTGTAACTAACTCAGTGAGGCTGTGAAATTCTGAAAGCATTACCAACAAATTTTGGACAGCTCTTGAAGTTGAAGCAATCTACATATATAAAACTGAATATATTTTTGTGTGTTTTGAATCGGCGTTCGCACCCTTCAAAATTTCAAAAAGAAATTTCGTAGGGCGTCATAAATTTGTTTGCTGAGTTTTCTTAAGACATTTTGAAAGTGTTTGACAAATTTTTACATTTTTAAACATTTTTTTTAAGGGCATGTTTATTCTGCCTATTTACTGGTATAAATAAATCTGGATTTAATCCTTCTGAATCCTTTTTAATACTCTCTTGAAATATCTTGAAATTCTGTAGAACCGTTTAAATTCTCCTGAGGGGCGATTATGGAACTTTTCACTTCCATTTTCATTTTCTCTTTTTGGTTTTCCACTTTTTGATTTCCAATTTTCCCAAAGGACACCAATGAATTTTATACAGTTCCTTCAGTGACGTTTAAAACATCAAAATTGACTTTCACGTGTATTTGGAAACACTGGAAAACCAAAAATTGAAAGTGACAGTGAAATTGAAAGTGAAAGTGGAAGTAACAAGTTACATAATCCCCAATCTGAAATCCTTTAAAGTTTCTACGAAATCTCACCAAATTCTTTTAAAGTTTCTTGAAATTCCTTAAAGCCACTTATTAAAGTCATTTTTTAGGGAAAATTCCCGAAACACTCCTTAAAGGGTGGGGGAGAAATAATGAATTAAAAGTTTCCCAACAGATTTTGACTGGAAATAAAAAACCTTTGAGACTAACTAATTTACATAGAAGATCAAAAATTCCACAATTTTTCTTACAAATTACCAACAAATTTAGGAAACTCCCCTAAATAATTGTAGGTATTGTTCAATTTCCTCAATTTTAGAAAATGTTTAGTAAATTTCTAGACGTTTTAGAGAGATTCCCTAAAATGTTGGTAAAAACCATTTTCCCAAAAAAATGTGAAATAATCCCTAACTGCCCTTAAAATGACTTAAAACACCGAGTGAATTTTTGCTAGTAGACCATAAAAACTAAATTGTTGGACGTTATCTTTTTTTAAGATTTTTATTAATTATTATTCCAGACGTCATAACTATCCTCGCGAGTGTGGTGGTCCTCGCGATGAGAAGCAGTGGAGTTTTTGCAGCGAGTGCCCTTCGAGGACTTCGTTTTTTTCAAATCCTGAGGATGGTGAGAATGGATCGACGTGGTGGCACGTGGAAACTCCTCGGTAGCGTAGTATATGCACATCGACAGGTGAGAAAATAATTCTGATAAAAAATGTTGAGCGATGACAACAGAATTCTAGACAAACATCTGATGTGTTAAATCGTAAAGCAATTAACGTAAAAGCATTTATCAAAAAAAAAGTAGAATTGCATTTATGAACCTATACGAAACTTGTTACCTATAGAGGAAGGGTCATCTTTTTTGAGTGATAGAATCGAGATTACAGTTCCGGAAATTGCGTTCTATATAATCGGTTTGAATCGCTTCTCTGACCAACAAAGGATCATCGAATCCAAAAAGATATTGTCGCCCCGTTTTGTCAACACGACTCTGTTCAAGTCTATTCTTAAAAGCATTCATAAGGCGACAGTTTCGAATATCCACCAATCTTATTTCTTCTGAGAAAAAAAATATTGCAAAGAAAAAATAAAATAGGACGATTGTATGACTGGTGGTTGCCATTGTATTTCAGGAACTTATCACAACCCTATACATCGGTTTCCTGGGGCTAATATTCGCCAGTTTTTTGGTCTTCCTCGCCGAGAAGGACGATGTTCACTTTGATAATTTCGCCAAGGCGCTCTGGTGGGGAGTGGTAAGCAATCATGTCAACTCATTTATCTCCCGTTTTTGCGACTCTTCCTAGTTTTTTAATAAAAAGGTATTTTTATTTTCCTGCTCTGGAAGCAAACTTTATTTTTAAAAGGAAATTATGAGGAAAGTATAAAAATTTTCATTTGGATAAATCTGACTATCTGACGGGAACATAATAACTTTCAGCAGAGCTTTCAAGAAAAAGAAACTTAATCAGGGTGGCCAAATGGTATAAGGGAAGCTGTAAGGGAAAGTAGAAATTGATTGATTAATAATAATAATAATAATAATAATAATTTTAAGAGATTTTAAGGGATTTCCAGAGGTGTTTCTAGGAAGTTTGTGAGATTTTTATATTTTTAAAAGATTCTGTAGAATCTTATAGGAGATTTCAAAAGATTTAAAGTATGATGTCAGGGAAATTTGTCTAAAAGTCATGGAAATTGAAAGATTGAATCTTGTGACCACTCTGTTAATATACAATGGAGTCATTCTAAATTTAGCAAAAATAACAGAAAAAGGAACAAAACTCTATGAAGAGCTTGTGTCAGACAATAAGCAAGGGGAAGAATTGCCCCGGGCAGTAACTTCTAGAGGTCTGACGTCAGTCAAAAAAACGTCATTATCCACATAAAAAATTAATTTATACATTTCTAGCCCTGTCCGACATTATTATTAATTTAGATTTCAAAATACATCCAATTTTCCAACAGATCACGCTTTGTACCGTCGGATATGGAGATGCCGTACCAAAAACCTGGCAGGGAAAGATCATCGCTTCCTTCTGTGCCCTCCTCGGAATATCATTCTTCGCCTTACCTGCCGTGAGTCTTAAAGTGGATAAAAAATATCCATGTTTCTCAAAAACTATTAACCACTAAGATAAATAAAATTGAATTCCGAACTATGTGGTAAGTTTTATAACTTCTGAAAAAGTTCTCTGAAAACGCAAACACGTGTACTCAATAACAAAAAGGCATTCAATCTTTCTGGAAAGCTGCCAAAGTGAGTAATGAAGCCATTTTCGGGCTGGGAATATCGGAATTAGATTAAAGTGGTAAAAAGGAGGAGAGATATTATTGTTTAATATTTTGCGATTAAAAATTCTTTCTTAATTCAATCAACAATCGTGATAATTCAATAAAGAGGTCCAATCAATAATGAAAAGGGATGCACGATATATTTGTCCTCGTTTTATCTTCGACTCTCGTCACTTTCGACCACAGTGCACACGTGTACACATTTACCGAACCACCCCTATTCAGTTTTATTGCAGAGGGAATTTCTGGGACATTTTCCAGTGACCCTCGTTTCTTTCTACCTTGAGCGTCCTTTGAGAATATGACAAAGAGATCAAGAGGCACAGTGGTCAAAAGCGAAACGAGAAAAGAAAGAAATCTAGAACTGAGAGATAACGAGGTTGTATTTCGTAGGGCATCTTGGGATCTGGATTCGCTCTAAAGGTCCAGCAACAACAACGACAGAAGCACATGATTCGCAGAAGGCAACCTGCCGCAAGTCTGATTCAGGCACTTTGGAGATGTTATGCTGCCGACGAGCAAAGTGCCAGCGTCGCCACTTGGAAAATTCATCAAATTCCACTACCCAGTCCACCCAGGTAAGCTTTCCTACTTGTTAAATAGAACTTCGCATTCCTTATTTAAAATTAACCTAGTCGTACAATAATCGTAAGTAATGGATACAAAATTAAACTTAAAGTGTTTTTTAAAGCAACAAATATTTTATACTAGGGGTCGTTTATATATTACGTAACACTTTTAAGGGTGAGGGAGAGTTAAAGAGGAGATGTTATGGCCCTTTTACTACGCTGTAAAAATATTTAACTAATATTTAACTCAGACGAGTTTTTTTTTCTTTTCATCAAAGATTTCTCATCAACAATTAAAAATATTGTTTGCAAAAATATTTCACTCTATAAATTCATGGATTTTCTTGGAATCTTTAATTTATTCAATAAATAGACACCATCCACAGTAGATGGAATTCTTTTTGAGTCAGATATGTAATTATCTCGCACTTTGAGTTAAAAAATAAGGATTTAGAGCTGGAATGTTGTCTTTCCATGTTTAGCAATCGAGTTTCTTCTAGTTTTAAGCAGAACGCATCATTCGTCAGTCGACTGCCTACTATTCGAAGGCATAAAAGTACATCATTACATAGTCCGAGTCTGCATAAATTAGTTCATCCAAGTTATCAGAGCAGAGGAAACGTTCCTAGGGGATTCACCGAATTCATAGCGTCAGCTGAAAATTTAGGTGAGATTTTATTTCGATCACGTTTAACTGAGTCAGATGTTTATATTCAAACCTTACAATATTTGTTGAGGATCAATGTTATTGGGTACGTTTATGGTACATTTTTATAGAAAAGACTTCATTTGACTTCACCGTTTGAATATAAACTGTCGATACATCTTAAAATGCTTAAAAATTTGTTAATTAAATTTGAATAAATTATCATTAAATTATACAGAGTAATGGAAGTAATTATATGTAGTACTATATATAGTTATGAAATAAATACAACAGTAACAGACAGATGATAGATCGTAGGATATATCCACCAAAAACTTGGAAGCTGATTGCAATCTCACGAGACGAGTCATTTTTGTCACTCATTCACAGGTGGCCCTACTATTAATAATAATAACGGTAACAATAACAACAGCAACGAAACGGGGTCCGGAATTAATAGTAGACAATTAAATGCAAGCTATTCTGAAGATTCCGTTACGGAGACAGCTTTGTTGAAAAAAAATTCTGACGGTAAGTAAGCCCTTATATTTCATTCAAAAATTAATTCATTTTTTTCCTCTGCGAACGATTAAAATCTAAATTTCATTTTATTTACTCCACATCAGTAATATACTAATTTAAATTTTTTATTTAAGCAGAAATTATATTTTCTAACACTCAAGTTCTCTGGCAGTCCTTAATATTTTAAATAAAAAATGTATTGGCTTCTCTATGTTACAGCTAGTATTATACTAACAGCTTTCTATTTAATTTCTAATCCGTATATTGCTGTTGACAATGCAACTATTCTGTAAAACCTATCTCTAAAAACACAAGCACTCGTAATAGACTTTCTTATATGTTTATTGCAACTTAATCTCACAGATGCTTTTTTTAATATCAATCGTACTTAGTTTAACTGCTCAAAAATTTAGATGTGTTAGAAGGATCGTTTTACGAATTAGTAAGTATGTATACGTTTTCATTTTTCGCCTCTTTTCGTAAACTCTTTTTCAAATTATTCGCTGTGCTTGTTTGCGACTTTGGTTTACAAAGCCTGTTTGAAAGATTCGATTTTTTTGAGGAAGATAGTTTCAATGGATAGATAATTTCAATGGATCACTAATTTCTGAAACAACGAACTCAGGTAAATTTACGTCTCTAGGTTACTTTATGTGTGACACACAATGCGCATAATATTTGAAAAATTACGAAATTAGCAGCTTCAGAATATTTGATCCGAGTCACCTTCTCTAGGAATCATTAAAAAATACTTTATACCAACCAATTATTCTTTAATTTATTTTCTCAGCTGAATTCGATGCCCATGTTTTATTAAAGTACCAGTCTGACTTTTTCGTGGAGAGAAATGACCCTAATAAGATTTAATAACTATTGATAAATGCTTATTTCCAGCAACACGGTGAAGGTTTTCTTTATTGTATACTAGCAGACATTTTTACCCGGCGTTTTCTGGGATTTAAGATTTTAAGGGATTTTATATAGAGGTAAAAAGGATTTCAAAAGATTTTCAGTAATTTTAAGGAATTTCAAAGAATACAAATTTTAATAACTATATAATGGATTTTGAAAACCGTTCAAAAGCTTTGTGAAAAGATTTTTTCGAGATTTCTATATAGATTTCACTAAATATCAAGGAATTTGAGTCATTTTAAGGGCAAATGGTTATTACACCATAAGCAAATTTAGTTTCCCCAACTTCACGCTGGCAATAATAAATATTTTTTGCTAAAATTAGACCATAGTATCTCTTATGGTAAAGTATCACAGGGTGTCCTATTTTAATTGTCCGATGGAAATATCTCTTAAAATACTCCAGATAAACAAAATATTCTGAGACAAAAATTGTACTGAACATAGGGGGTCATTTAACGGTACTATTAATTTTGACCGGATTTGAAAAGAGCGAAAAATTTCAAGTCTGAAATACTCTATGAGAAATTTGTTTTTTTTTCAAATCCAGAGTCAAAAATAGGGGTTTTATTTTAAAAAAGCGCCTTAATCGTTAAAGTACTGTTAAATGACCCCCTCTGTTCTGTATGATAAATTTTTGTCTCAACAATTTTTTTGTACATGGAGAATTTTAAGAGATATTTCCATCGGTCAATTAAAATGGGATATTTATTATAAATTTCTCTAAAACGTCTGGAAATTTACCAAAAATTGTCTAAAATTTAGGAAATTGACCAATAACTGCAATATTTCCAATAACATTTTTTACAGTGTGATTCTCTTCTTCAAGGCTATATAACAATGCCTTTAAAAATTGAAAAAAAATTCTATTTAAAGCATTTTTTGTATTTAATAAGATTTAGATGCACATAAAAGCAACGAGATTTTTCCTAGAGAATGGTGAGCTTGTAAATCGAGCTTTTTTCTTGGCACGCTTGGTTACTTGTAAATTTGATTCTGAGAATCGAGTTGGTAAAAAAAAGCCATACGCGTCGTAATTAGAGTCGAAGGACATCCTGAATTTGATTCGACTGACCAAGGCTTTCTTGGGGATGTTTCGTGGAGCAGTGAAGTGCCGGCTTGGAAGATCCTCGTCAACCCTTGAACTTCGTGAGCTGCGCGTCGACGGACTGATCGGTCGACTAGGGGAAACTTCTGCCCTGCCACTAGCCCTTGCTGGTCTAGTGGCCCCTCTACCCCCTCTGCCGGAACTTCTAGGGTCGCCGACCTCCCCGAACGCATCTCCGACCTCCGAAAAGAGTAGGCAACTCTGCTTTTTTGTCTTCTTTTAGTCTTTTTATTCCAGGACCTCCTATCGTTGAGTGTTACGACGTCTTCTGAATTCAGGTATTTTATTACGGAGTCTAGACTCTATTGCGTTTTTTGCAGAATTTCGCAGAAATATGGCATCGAACCCGGATCCAGTTTTTTAGTCTCATCATAGTAGACATTGAATTTATCGTAGATTTATTGTTTATTTAGCTATATATAAAATAAATTGATGGATGTTAAAAATGTTGGAAAGCAAAACTTTGTAATTAAAAAAATAGATTAGAGGTCCTTCATTACCTCGATCATTATTTGGAAATGAACATGAAAAGAGAATAGAAGATTTTTTTTACTAATTTATCAAAAATTCTCCCTGAAAGTTGATGACTCAATGGCTTTTAAAGGGGATGTAAAAGTAAAATTGCCTGTAAATTGTTAAATAAAGATTTATTAGCAGTGGAAAATATATACCTTGCTTACCAATTGGGGCAGTCGTTCATTCTATTTATCTTCAAGTCACGCACATTGAGTTTCCCCTAGAGTATTATATTATAGCCCCGGCTATATTGGAATTCTAAACAAATCTAAGCAGTATGAAATTAATCTCAGTGTAATTAGTGAAGTAATGAGAAAATTAACTACACTTACGTCTTTAGAATCCGTGAAGTTAAATTCGAAAACATTCCAAATTTTCAAACTATTATTATATTTCATTTACTTTTAATGATTAATTTATCTAGTATTTTTAAAGCTATAAAGGTTGCAGCGCTTTTTAGCTTCCGCCAGTTGAATTGCTCTAGAGCTTTCGCCATCTTTAATTTTACTTCTGTCTAACTTAATTTTCGTCTCATTAACTTCTTCTCCTGAAATCATGAACGAGCAAAAGTTATGATCTGAAAAGTGGGTTGCATATATTAACATTTGGTGATGTCGATTGACAGAAGTACATTTTTTAAACCGTAACTTTTGCTTAGCTTTGATCGTATAGCAAACTCTACATCAAACACAAAGCTCAACAAAGTCCAAACTGCTCTGACGTTCTGGAAGAGGTAATCTGCTCGTTTTCATGAGAATTGCAAAGCTGTAAAACATGGAATGTGTGTTTTGTAGATGAATATTAAACTATATATGTAGAAATGTTTGCTCATCCCTTAAAATATTGATAGTCAGGATTTTCTGCTGCAGATACTAAATTATCTTTTGTTTATATGCTTTTTTTGCTGCCGAAATACGTAATTAAATAATACTTTAAGGTCGGTATATTTTTATTCTTTAGGCGTTTGACATTTTCAGTTACATCACCTGATTTATTTTCAGCTTTCCATTTATCGGAAAGTGCGTCTTCGTTTAGTAGGGACTGCCACTTTTCGATATACATATATAATATTGCCAAGTCACTTTAGCTAAATAGACTAAAGTTATTTATATTTTAAATTGCACACTTCAAGCACTATAAGGGGAGTAATTTCATTAACAGAAAGTCTATATGTTAATTAAATTACATACCTACGAACTGAGATATTTTGTCTAACAAGCGATAAACAAGAGCGATATATTTTTGGATTTGTAATTTGTAAATGAGAAAATTAAGGACTGCCGATGTTTTCTTCAAAGCTAATTATTCACTTTTAGAATGTTGGTGTATTGAAATAATTTTATGCTTTTATCCAAAATGTCAATATTTAAAGGGATGTTCACTCAGCCTCCTTAAAATACACAAACTCGCAGAATTGCCTCTACGAAGAGCCCGAGGAGCAGATTAGATTGTGAAGGGGAAAATTTTGTTGAATCTCCATAACGAGAGTAATAATGAATGAAAATACAAGACAAATTATGTGCCGGCGAGAATTTTCACTAATTAAATTTGAGTTTCAATTTCAAAGTGTGCAAAATGAGAAATTCATAATCTAGAGAAATCTATAAAATAATTATCAAAGGTAAAGGCAATTCTGAAGTGATTTGGATAAAACAGATTTTGGTCACCACCTCATGCTATTCTCTATTTAAATAGGTAAATTCAAACCAAAGAGAGAACTTGGCCTACTTTTAGATGGTCTTTAATATTCTGGATTAATTTCAAAATATTAAAAAACGAATTTCAGCATTAAGTTAGTGGATGGAATTGCACGAGATTTTGAAAAGTAGCTGTATTTCTTTTTATTGTAACAAAATACGTTATGTTCTAACTTTATGCACAGATGAGGATGACGAACCTCGGCGGTGCGTTCAATTGACCAATCAACACAAAGGTGCTATTAGGGCTATTCGAAAGGTGAGTAAACTTGAAAAGAAAAAAGCATACTCCTAATTCTAACCATTACTTTTAGAACACAGACATAACATTTTAAATTAGGAACTCTTGTAGTCGACCATTGATCCAGCAGAAAATACATTTAGTTAAATAAAATAAAATTTTGAAACTGCTAAATGTGAAGCAAAGTTAAATGTAGACGACAAAAGACACTTTGAAAATTACCTACATTTGATACCTTGAATGCAGAATCTTGAGTGTTCTTATCACGAACAGATAGTGGAAATGAAGACTATGCATCATTCGGTGCAAAATAGGAAGCAGGTACCTTGGAGTGAAATTGCTGAACTAATTATAAAGAAAGCTCAAAGAGGTAACTTACAAAACTTTATCGTGATAAACTCGTTTCGACTTTACTATCGTCCTACCTTATAAGGTTGAGAAGTGCAAGCATCCGGGAAATTACAGAAATTTCAGTTTAGCTTCAAAATTTAACGTGCGTCTTTAAACTTGATATCTACTTTGCAAATCTTCTCTGCTGTAAAGAAGACATAGAAAGGAAATAATTCAGAATATAGATTTGTCTTAATTTCATTCATTCAATATATAGAAATATAATATAACAAATTAATTTCTCTGCGTGCGAAAAATGAAAAATTAGAGTGTTCTGTGAAATATAATGATGTGCAGGCTGTAAAACAGGTGGATCGATTGTCGACTACTTGAACGGGGTAGTTAAGCGTGAAGTATATAACAGGATAATGTGTGATTGTCGTACCAGATGAAGTACTTCGTGGCGAGGCGCAAATTCAAAGAGGCACTGAAACCATATGACGTTAAGGACGTGATAGAACAATACAGCGCAGGTCATGTCGATCTACTTGGCCGAGTGAAAAATATCCAAACTAGGTATCCTAAATCCTCTTTGTCCTACACTGTAACCAGTGTTTTGCCCTGCAATATTTCCTCTCACTCCTTCACACTCGAGGAAAATCTGAGGATTCAGTGCTTCTGCACGTTTCACCAAAAGCTCTCACAAACTCGATCCTAATTCTTCTGAGAAAAATGAGTCTCTTCCTCTAGCCATCAAAAACCTTCTCAAGATGAGGAAGGAAGAAAATAAAATTGATTTGAGTTATTCAAAGTACAAGAAGACTCACTTGACTCGTTCGTTCCCAGTCATTCCTTCACTTTTATCTGATTCTTAAGACTTGAAAATAATTCAAGTGTCTTCACCCTTCAAATAATAATTATCATCAGAAAATATCCTCAGCATTTTCCTTGACTTATTGAGAATGAGAGTTTGTGAATGTACTTCTGAAAATTATGGAACATTGAAATAAGGAAATGAAAAATGTATGCATGTCAGTGGATTTAATAAATAACAGATTGGATGCTTCAGTTTTTTAAAGTTGTTGTTTTGTAAAATCATTTGCAGAACTTTACATTTTTTTTAAATGGGGATGTGACCTCTATGACCAATGTTGCTCGTAATGATAGAAACGAAAAGTGAAGGACTATATTATATGTAAGATTACAGTTTATTAGAGGAAATCACATGAAATTAAAAGGGTTTAGAATGATTTCGTTATTTCAAGAGATTTTAAGGAATCGTAGAAAAAGATTCAATCTTAGAAGACTTACGAAAGATTCCAAAAGATTTCAGTAAGTTTCGTCATTTCATGCAAGAGTCGTCAACCCCCTTAATGAGGACAGTCCATTTCCAAAAAGTACTCTATAATAAGTCTTCCTTTTCAACTGAGTCCGAGGGGTTTACAACTCAACAGATCGATACAGGATATTACAGTGATTTCAGAAGATTTCACTGACTTCAGGAAATTTCAAGAGATTTAAAACAATAGTGAATGCAGTGAATTAAAGTCACCTGACGTGATTCGAATTCTCCTAAAGTCACTTCTTTCTTAAAGTCATTGAATTCTTCTGGAATATTTAATAATTTAAAAAAAATTAAGTTATTTTAAGTCATTTTAAGGGGTGTCCCGAAATTCCAAATGATTTCAAAGAATCTGAAGTGATTTAAAATGATTTTACAAATGTTTTAAGTGTTTTTAAAGAATTGTTATTAAAAGATATTAAGGGAATTCAGATATTTCCGAAGAATTCCGTGACTTCAAGATAATTTCATGAGTCGTCAACCCCTCGACTGATTCAGATCATAATAGCCCAAAATAAGAAATACAATGCCTTTCCTGAAAAAATGTACATATTTAGATAATCTGTTTTTGATTAGAAAGGAATGTTTGAGAGTATGCGGATTGCAGATAGTCTTGGCGTCCTTCTAGGAGTGAAATTAGTTGATAATCTGAAACTTTCGCAAAATCCCTGTGCTCATTTTCCTTCCCCTGAATTGACGGAGAGATCTCTGTGATCCCATCTTGCTATCTGCTGCAAGCTCTGTTCCACTATACACCCTGGTCCCTCCTTTTCATTTTCCTCCCTTCGCTTAATAAATTCTCAGGCTCATTAGGACAGTGTGACGAGCGAATAGATTTTCCATGGGGCATGGATAAAGTCTAATTTTCTTTCCTTCCATCCTCTCTCGTCTATCCTGTATCGATCCTTCCAATTCTATATATATATATACCTACGCTGCCTATTTGTTCGTCACGTTGACACAAGACGTGTGCATGTCTTCTTATCTTGTATCCTAACGTGCTCTATCTGTATGTAAATCTCAATCGTCACCTTTTCTATACAGCATCTTGTGAGAGTGTTAAAAACAAGTACTTCTGCATCTTTTCTGCAATTGTTTGCTGCAACTGAATTGTAAATCAAATTGGTTTTACGATTGCAAAATCAGTTTCGAAGGGGTCATTCCCTATTGAAAAATTACATGTAGTCAACTATATAGGAAACCATACGGGAAACTACAATTTTTCGTTATTTCAGCCCGGAGTCTATGTTTCCCATCTATCAATTAAATTAAATTAATATTGAAAGAAACTGAAATTATCTTTTTTTTATACTTGCTCGTGTTGTGTAACTAGAATTACGGATAATACAAGTTAGGAATAAGTAGAATATATTTTGATTAAATATTTAATATTGTTTTAATTTCCTTTTATATTAATATAGTATCGATCCCAAATTTATGATAAAATTTCCTTTATAGTGTCCTATGTGGGATTTTTCAATAGGGTCCATAAATTACGTAAGACTTTTTCCCTAATTTTTTTTTCATTTGAAATCATTTAAAATCTGTTAATTCAGATTTATTAATCGGATCAAATCCTCTGAGATCCGTAGTCACGTAGTTTATGGATGGCCCTTAAGCAAGAATCTCGAATTTGGTGTTAACTTGGATTTTTGTTTCTTCAAAGTTGACAAAAATCCAAATTAACGCCATATATGGTGCAATAATAAAAAAATGCAGTCTTAGTAGCACGACTGTTGGGATAAGATAAAAAAATGTTGAAAAATGAACATTGATCTTATCAAGGCATTAACACCAAAGATAATTTTTATCCAAAAGCTCGAACTTTATCGAACTTTGGATTAAAATGTCTCTTTGAGATTACAATATATATAAATTGTCATGAAAAAAGTTACAAAGAAAAGAACATTTATCCTCGAGTGTCTAAGAAGTTTGGAGTCTAAGAACTCTTAGAGGCAATCTAATCTCCTTTCGTCACGGTTTTTCAAACAGTATTTACTCCTTTTCGATTACGATATCTGCTTTTTTCTCGAGAACTGAGAAAACTACAGCTCAGTAAAAGTTGACGTTCGGGCGAGAATAAAACCTGATCACATTGATCTCACACAGAATCTATATCCTCATCAAAATGTTCTCACTCTGCAACACTGAACCTTATACATTTTAAAACATAAAACAATATTTTTATAACATTTACTCCACGTGGGTCTTTATAACGGTGCCCCTTTACAGCCTAATATCATATTTATTGTCTGATAGTGTCCTACTCGATGCATTAAATTGTTTATGTTCCTTTCACTTTTTCCATCCAAAAAGAAAAAAACAATTATATTTAGAACGATCATTTTGCAGAAAAGCCCAAGTTCACTTCTTCTTTATTGTCCATTATTATCCGCTATGTCTGCATAAAGATAAACAAATTCCCTTTCAAAGGCCCTCGTGGGGTAAATATAAACGTAAATATGTGCGTAATGCGTATGGCACGTGTCGCGATGTCAGCTGAGGTACTTCGTGGCTCGCAAGAAGTTCAGGGAAGCCCTGAAACCCTATGATGTGAAGGACGTGATAGAACAGTACAGCTCGGGACACGCGGACCTACTCAATCGCGTACGAAACCTTCAGTTCAGGTACATCCTTCGTCGAGTACCTAAGCCGAATCTCAAAATACGCTTTTTA
The DNA here is from genome assembly GCA_032275145.1 of Synergus laeviventris. Lineage (NCBI taxonomy): Eukaryota > Metazoa > Arthropoda > Insecta > Hymenoptera > Cynipidae > Synergus > Synergus laeviventris. Next base: position 7,609,081 of record JAUESI010000038.1, on the reverse strand, counting down.
TTCGACCCAATTCGCTTTTCTCTTCGTCTAATGCCATTATATGGTTATACTGTAGTTGGCACTTGCTGAGCTTCTTTACATTTTCTCATTCTATATTTAATTTTCCAAATTATCTAAAAAATAATCCACAATTTAAAGTAGTAAATTCACTCAAGAAAATTTTTGAATTCCTATTTAATCTAGGGCTACCTAAAGAGACGAAAAAATAAATACATACCGAATACACAATTTCACAAAAAATATCGAATTATCCCGACCCGTGTGGAAATTGCCCAACTTAGACATTTTTAAATGCAGGGGGCCTAACTACAATATGAATTTTTATTAACAATTAAAAGACTACTTTTTTAACTGCAATTTTTAAAATATTTTGTGGGAATTAAATTTGGATTTATTAATGTTTAAATACAAAATGAACAATTTAATTAGTATTTATGCACATATAAATCATCTTAGATAAAAAAATGTGTCCAACATTAAAGTATAATATAATATGTCAAAACTATGTTGGTCCTTCATATATTTTTCTATGTAGGGCCGTTCAGGGGCCAGCTAAAAATTTCCACGCGGGGAGTCGAAATTTTATATCTTTTAAAGCCCTGCAAAGTTCTAAATAGTACCTAATTTAGATCTCTTATAGAACCTCCTATAATTCACCCTTGCATATTTTTTAAATCTCTACATGACATGCATATTCGCAATGATTTCTATGTATTTAAATAAGACTCTTTAAGACCCACGTGACTCTGCATGTTCTCTTTTTGCCCTCCTAGGACCTATCTCTACTGTTCTCGTATTTATATAACTTAATTACGATTTTATAATAAAAATAGTTCAGCCTAATTAAATATATTGATACAGAAACTGATTTATAATCAATATTTTTCAAATGTAAGATATTCCAAGTTTTAATAAATTAATAATAATGATAATTCAATTCCATCTTCTCATGTTATGTAATTCTTTCATCAAGAGGATTTCCAGGCTACAGAAGGGACTAAAGAGAGCATAGAAGGTCTAAAAAAGGGTTTAAATTAAACCTTCTTTTAGCCCTACTAGGTTTTAAAAATGGATTTATGTGCTACCTTGCTAAAAGAAGGCCTAATTTTAATAGAAATGAAATCCTCTACAGGTTCTCCTTAGAGGTCTAAAAAAAGGCTAAAATTTCGACTCAGGATATGATTGGGCTCAAGGTTCAGACGTCCACTCAGACGAATTTTTTTTTTTATCAAAGATTTTGTTATCAACAACTAAAAATATTGTTTGCAAAAACATTTCTCATTCTTTCTGTTAAAATAGAAAAATTATTGTAAATAAAGGAAGTTTTTTAGTGAGAATCTTGGAAGAAAAAAAAATTCGACATAAATTCTCCGAAATTCAAATTCGCCAAAAATATGTTTTAATTTAAATAATTAATTAAATGATTAGGTAAATTAATTATTAAGGGCATGTGATACTCTGTCATAACAGCAATTTAGTTCCCCCAACTTTAAATTCGCAACAATAAATATTTTTCGCGAAAACTAGGTCGTCTACCTCCGTTTCGTGCAAACGGCCTGGGTCCAGGGCAAAACATTTATTATTGCGAATTTAAAGTTAGGGAAACTAAATTTGCTCTTATGGTAATTACTACATGCCCACCTTTTTCCAGTACGTCGGGTTCATTGAAATAATTGATCTAACTATTAATTAATACTCTCTAAAAAAAAGTGGTGTAATCAAATGTGTTTCAAACGATTGGCTTTTGAATAAGTTGAAGTTCGTGAAAAATTTTGAAATCTCTTCAAATTTCTCAAAATTCCACAACATTTAAAATAAATTTAAATTTCTAGAAATAGCATATTTTTAAATCTCTTAAAATTCCTAGAAACCTCATAAAATTTTTCAAAATTTCGCAACATTTAAAATTCCTTAAAAACCCTTAGAATTCTTAAAAATCGCTTAAAATACCACAAAACATCCTGTAATTCCTTAAAATTCTAAAAAATCTTTAGAATATTGTGTAAAAATCACCTTAAAATCTCTCCAAATACATACACTGTTGTTTCAAACCTTATTGGCTTTTTAAAACCATGAAAATGTAAAAAATAAATAAATTAAAATATATTTTTGGCAAATTTAAATTCCAAAAATTAAAAACTTAAGGGAATTAAATAATTAGTTAATTATAAATAGGAATTCTTTAATTTTCATTTGGTAATCTTCCAAATTCAGGCCTGATGTTATACATATATATATACCTATGCGAAAGTTTGACTATTTTTGCAAAAAAGTCTTATTTGCTAAAAACGAGAACTTATTCTACTGAATCAGATTCCTTTTTTTACTTCGAGCAAATTTTTTCTTTCTGAGCTGGAAACGAATATTGGTACTGTTTTATTGTAATATCCTCGATATTTTATCTTCTAATGAGATGCCTAACCTAATCTTTTTCTTTTGAGGAAGGAGCGTGTTTTGACGTAAAATCCTTCTTGCTTCTCCTGTATTTGCTATTCCGCGTTATCCTTTCTATGGCCATCATCGATGTTCCCATTCTACTTCTTCTTTCATAAGAAGTGAATTGAGGGCTTCAGCTTTCGCATCGATCCTCTGCAGGATAATACAGGGTTGTCTTTGTCGTGTTTTTAGTCCTAAAGAGTTTCATATTTAACGTTTAGCAAGATCCAATTTAATAAGGATAAACATAAAATTAAACCATTCAAATAAAAATAAAAATCTTAATAAAAAATCTCGAATTTAGAATCCTGAATTATGCTCAGTGCTGTACTCATTTTTGCGTTCGTGCTTCCCTCCACGTACCCTCGATGATTTAAAATGATTTAAAATAAATGTCGTTAATACAAAAAAAAAAATATCTAAAGCAAACCTCAACAGCTTCTCTCTTTTTGTTGTAAATTAGAATGTGCGTGAATTGAGCAAAACTTTTCCTTAAAATATGAGCACTTTTTGTTTAGTCATGCTGCACTTTCTTTCCTCTTGCATGCTACTTACATGCGCGTTGTTTGTTCATAGAAATTAGCGTTTTTATAATGAATATTTCTGAAATAACTCTATTCAAGGAATTTATTATCCTAATACTTTTTTCTTTTCCATACTTATAGATTAGATCAAATTTTGGGTAAACAAGGCTCGAAGGCGAAAGATGTCTACGCCTCGAAAACTAGTTTAGCTTCCAGGGTTGTCAATATTGAGCGGCAGGTAAGTCAAAAGGAATGTGTTTTATGAGTGTCTTCTGATTATTAAAAAAAAAGTCCGTTGCAACGTTTCATTCCTTTTTGTCTAGTCTTAAATTATATATATGTATATACATAGAAGTCAATAAATTTAGCTTTATTTGTGAGAGATGCGATGGAAATTGTTACTGATGTTCGTGAGTGCTTTACAGAGTATACTTCAAGTTCAATAAACATGTATTTGATTTGATTGATTTGATTGACCTTCTATGTCCCTCACAATAACTATAAAATGTTTTTAATTGTAAATTTTCACTGTTGAACGTTATAGTTATAAGTATGTTGTAATGATAATGTTTGTAATGAAGTTGTAATGTGATTTTGAACATTATTGGAAGAGCAGAGTGGTTTAATAATGTTTACCAACTGCTCTGTTTAGGTTGACGACATCGAGGTCAAGCTCGATCAGCTAATAGAGCTCTACATGGAGGATCGGAAACGACTTTTGGCCCTACCGATACCAGAACCCGACTACCAGCACATGACCTCAACTGTTAATGTGCAGGGCACCCCAACGATGTCCACTGCCTCCACTAATGTGGCGGTTCTGAAGCCGATTTTAGTAGATAAACAATTATCCGAGCCGAGCTCACCGACTACCGGATCTTTTACAGAATCCGAAAAACGAAAACCGAGACAAATGCATCGAGGTCACTCGGATCTTGCAAGTCGAGTGAAAAAACGAGTCACTTTAAGGTTCGCATCCTTTTTATAATTTAATTTGGTTTTCGATTATTAGAATCGGAAATTCATCAGTATTTACTATTAAATATGGAAATTACCGTATGAGTAAATTTTAAAAAATTCATTTTTTTCTCACAATTTTTCTTTTCTAAAAAAATAATATAGTGCAATTACGTAGTTTTTTACTTTATTTACATATGTGCACTATTATTTTTTTTCATAAAGTAAAAATTGTGTGAACCAAACCAGGTTATCTAAATTTAGTTTTTTATTTCGGTGTGCAAATTAAAATTTTATTGAGAAAATAGAGGAGCATTTTCCAAAATAGAGGAAATAGAGTTTTGTTTATGTTTCGGAAGGTCTGGCATTGATGTTATTATTTTTCTAATTTATTCGAGGTCGGACTTTATCACTCTTAGGATTTTCGTACCTGTCCTTACCTTTTACGACGCCGTCATTGTTTTGGATAGGGCGGTGTGTTTTGTTTATATCGGGCAAATAATATACAGCAATTCATTAATTCAGTTCTGCTTTGACTCTCGAGTAGAGAGGTCGTATAAAAGCCAAAGTGAAACGCCGCGATTCTTTCTAAGTCTAAAGTTATTATAACTTATATATGTAAGTGATTTAACTTCAGTGATTATTTTTTATGATACATTTTTTGTGACTAAATGAATTGCTTTCAATGTTATTATATAATGAATTTATTTATTAGCAACTTGAATTTGAATTTTAAATCAGAATCAATACAAGCTTCCCTAAACGACTTTTTAAAATTTCAAAAGAAATAAGAACAGAAAAGATTGAAGAAAGAAAATAAGGCTTTTTGAAAGACAGATTTAGGGAACTCTTCGAAAAACTGTTTAAACTGATATTGAGAAATGCTCGAGGCTGATGAGGTATGGTCTTGGTTTCGATGAGGGTGAACGACGATAAGATAAAAATCTCCCAAATTTTTTTCCCTTGTAAATGTTGGAAAAAGAGTTCACTTTCTGTCACTTTCAGGAGATCTACCCTTATCTTCTCACCAAAAAATCAAGTATAACACTCAGGATATAATCGAATGTTACAATTTATCAAAAAAATAACTCCTGTAATAAGGTTCAAAAGTATACAAAAAACTAAAAACCTCTCCGAGAAATTTAGAAAAAAAACATCAGTTGAACAAAAAATACATTTTTGAACTTCCTGCAATTTATAATGATTTATAATGATATTAGAATTTAAGATATTATGAAGACGAAAGAACAGATCTTTAGACTAAAAAAAAAATTTATATTACAGTTCCATTCCTTCGCATTTTGCACCTCCCCTTGATCCCAGAACCGTCAGAACAAGTCAAACGACATCGGACTATCCTCACCGGCTAGGTGAGGTAGTGATAACGGTACCTTCACACTCGGAAGCTGATTCCAAACACGAGGATTCTTGCGTCTTTGGGATTTCCGGTTTACCTCAAAGCTCAACCGAATCCGCTGGTGAGTATATCCGGCTTAGTTAAATCTGTACTGAAAAGTCCTAGACGTAGAATGATCACGAAATAGGAATTTCATCCTGATTTTTAGAGAATCCAAGAGGATTTTATTATTTTTAAAAGATTTAAAAAAATTTTTAAGGATTTATGAAATTTGATGAGATTTTTAATAATTTTAACGGATTTTAAAGGATATTCCTGAAATTTAAAAAGAATTCATGCAATTTTAAATATTGTACTGGAATTTCGAAGAATTTAAAGAGAATTACATTTTTCTAATAATTTAAAATGAATTTATAGAATTTTTAAGGGTTTTATGGATTTTGATGAGAGTTCTAATAATCTTAATGGAATTTAAACGATATAAAGGGATTTTTATTTTATCGTAGAATTTCAAGGGATTTTTCTGAGTTTTAAGATATTTATGATATTTTTAATGATTTTAAGGGATTTTAAATGTCATGAGAAATTTTAAAAGGTTTTTCTAAGAATTTCAATTTTTGTGGAAGTATTGTGGAATTTTGAGGTACTTCAAGAGGTTTAGAAGCTTTTTGGTGGAATTTTAAGATACGAACAAACAACCACAAGCGTAATTTTTTTTTTTCCTTACAATTTCTATTAATTTAAAAACGAATTAGGTTCTGAAAGAAAATTATAGAAACTAAAGAACAGCTCCCAACTTTATTGCGACTTTAAAAGTCTTCCAAATTGCAGTAATGTGTAATTTTAGTCATTTTAGATTGGGATAGAATTTTTATGCTTATTAAATGTTATAGATATGTAGAATTAGAGTTTTTAAGCATGTATTTATATTCAAGCCGAACGTCTCTGTGAATTTTCAGCCACTTTCAAGAATCGTTCTTCGTCCTCGTCGTTGTAGTGAAAAAAAAACTATCACAGTAAGTCGTGAAAATTCACTCCCTACGAATCATTCGTTCCTTAAACGTTTGAAAAGAAAAGAGATTCATTTAAAAATAGGACCACTTTAAGAAAATCGGCACTTTATTTAGTTCATTCATATACATTTAGCGTCTCGCTATATTTCTATGATTTTTCGAGAAGATCATTAATTTTGCTCTCCTCGCATCGTCTATTTTGATGTGGATATCTGAAATCTGACTTTTAAATTCTCTAGAAATTCAAGATATCGTACGTAGTCTATTCAAATAAATTCCAGAGCTTTAATAAATTATTCATCATGGTAAAAATTCGCCACAAAGGAGGAATTCAGGCAGACGATTGTTTACAAGTATCTCATAATCTGATAGCTTCTATGCTACGGACTTATAGAAAACCTCAGAAACTCGAGGAAACAGATTTATTTTCTACATAATAAATCAATGTACCGGGGGTTTTAAAATTGGAATGCTGTAGCTAGCCCATGATTATTCTCTCATTTAGAGCAGCACAAACTACACATACATGCCAGGAATGTTCACAGCTATAGTATTCATATAGTCTGCCCTTTTCCAAAAAAATGTATTTCAATCCCCGAGACAGGACGCAATATTGCAGACATTTTTCGGAAACTATAAGAAAGAATCAGTTTGCAATAATAATGCTTTTGAAATTTTAAAAAAAGCTCGTACATTGTCAATTTCAATCTTCTGAAACTCCATGCAATGTTTTCAATCTTTTGAAAAGAAACCTTTTGTAATCGTTGAAAAATTCAAGACAACCTAAGAAATCTCTTAAAATTTCTTTCTTTGTGTAATCTTTAAAAATTCTACAATGAATTTCAAAATCCTTTAAAATGCGTCAAAATCCCTTGAAATTATTGAAATCTCTTCAAATTTCTCGCAATTGCATAATATTTAAAATCCCTTAAAATTCTTAGAAGTATTTTTAAATCTCATCAAATTCCTCGTGAAATTTCTAGAAAAATATTAAAATTCCATATAACGAAACCCCTTTTTTGTTAATATTCAATGTAATCCCTTAAATTTTTCCTAATTCTTTAAAAAGAAACGGTTAAATATCCGCAATCAACAATTTTGGAGAAAAAAAAATAACTCTTCAGCAAAAAAATATAAGTGTGACATTTCCAATCTGTTTCTGTACCTCAGTTTCGATTTTTTGAACTTTAAAAACAAAAAAATCGAAATAAAAAAAATCCAATGCAATATTGCCTGCTGTTTGGTACTGCACTATTTCCAAAGAAGCATAATTAAAGTAACTTGAATTTTAAAATGCACAATATTTGGGGCTATCCAAGTAAGCACTTTTGATATCACTTTTACTCCCACCATGTAAGCAACAAAATATATTTTTTAGTCACGAAAAAAGAAAAAAACGTAAAGCTTGTATAAACTTTGCGAATCTCAGATCCAAGAACTTTTATTTTAAGATTTCAATTGATCCCACTAGCTGCTTAAGTATAACTTGGATAGCTTCTTTCAGAGAGTTCTGAATTTTCCATAGAATAGCCCTGCTATAATAATAAATAATGATGATGTAATGAAATTCTAGTAGATTAAGTTTTTATTTTAACGATACTTCCTGAAAAATATGAAGGGCTATTTTAGGTCAATAAGTATCAAATTTCTTTGCTGTAGGTAACGAGCCGGATTATTCGCCGCCGTCAGATGTCGAGGTTGAGTACGAGGATGAGGAAGAGGAAACATTTTGTGAAAATATGGCCTTGCTCGGAACCATAAGGACTCAAATTATAGTGACCCCGAGTATTAGCCCCGGTCAAAGTGCAAGCGACCTAACACTCGCTGAACAATCTAGGGATTTGGACTTTCACGACCCCCACTCACGTTCCTAGCCATAAATGCATTGAGCTCTTGACAAGCCCACTTGTCGTGTGTCAATGACTATCGCGAATAAATGCATGATGCATTGATTGCGCCCACATGCTGCGAACTGATGGTGATATCCACGCTTCCACAAATACAGCCTTTTCTGCACTTCGCTCATCACTGAAACTGACACGAAAACAAAAATCATCGGAACAAGAAAAAAGGATCATTAAGAAAACTTGGAAACACGTATACACCAATATTTATCTGCAAATTATTAACTTTCCCAAATGGAAATAATAGTTGGAAACTTAAGGGTTGAAGGGGTAAACAAAATGCACAATAGGGCGTATCGAAAAAAAAAGTTGTTTACGCGAAGTTCTAGTATCAATAAAAACTTTATTTAGGAAGTCAAAAAATATCAATATTCCTTATATATTATTGTTGTAACATATTGCAAATATATTCTCACTAACATATATATGTTAATATAATATGTCTTGAAACTTACCATGAATCTAAGAAAATAGCAAAAAAGTCGACTTTTTTCGATTTTTTTAAACTTCAAAGTCAATTAGAGATGATAGAAAATATTTTTATTAAATTATCGCTATACGCAGGTATAAATCGACCTGCTTCGTTTTTTTTTATATTTATTTTTAGCATATCTACTTTAGGGGAGTGTTTTTTACTCCCAAAGAAAGTTTTCATTGCTATTAGATCTTCGCATAAACAACTTTTTTTGTTCGATACGCCCTAATGCACAACATTTAGAATTCTTGATATATATATTTAGTTATTTATGGTTGATTATGTTGAAAGAATGAAGCCAAATAGTGAAGCTGTCATTAAACCAAAGATAAAACTTAAAATGAATTGATATAAATTCGAAAAAACATCAATTTTATTTTTAATCCAAGTGAATATTTAATTGTAAATATAGGTAATGTTTCAGTTCCACTTTTTCAGTTAAATTAACAGTTTCCCAAGTCAGCAACATTGAATTAATATACGAAAGTTTCCTTAAAATAAAAGTAAACTAATTTGCAACTTATCCAGAAGATACAGTTTTTCTCTGGAAGTAAGAAAATCGGATTCGAAAAACTAAGTCGATGATAAATATTAAATATCGACCGGTAGTATTTAACTATACGAATTACGAAAACACCAATTAAACTTACTGTTGCCTCGCTACTCGCGAGTCGTAGAAAATATCTTAAAATGAATTTAATTATTTTATTCTCCACTGATTTCCAAAACAAATGAACAGTTCTAGTCATTCATTTAATTATCACCCCATTCAAAAAAAAATCGGATGGCAATTACTAGCGAATCTTAGATACTCCACTTTTAATATTATTAGTAACGAATTTTAAAATAGCAGAAATATAAATAAGTAGCAAAAAATAAAATTGTACATAATTATATTAATATTAAGATTTTTGATTACTATTTCGCTTTTTTTATTTAATGGGGTGATACAACCGAACAAAAATTACACAATAAAACTTAACTTAGGGCACAAAAAAGACGCTTATACTCGTATTACATTTATATAACGTTGCGATAACGTACATAAAATACAGCATACTGTTCTTATAATATGTAATAAGTTATTCGTATATGTATATTATGCGATACGAGTCGAGTAGAGAGTACTATACTGTGCATGGCGCTTCCGTTTAAAACATGTCCTACCATATTTAGAATATTATTCTTCATTGTTGGTAGACCAAGACGTGTTTCATGTTTTCAAAATTAGGTCTCTCCTTCGATTTCAGAATTGAGGGGATTCCAAATTTCGAAGAGATGAAACGTTTTTATGTACCACATTCATAAAGACCTAAAAAGCGACCTATATTTCCAATGTACAGATATAACTTTCGTCGATCGTTCATTGTATAACATTCCATTCCTACGCATTATTATATTGTACGTTTGTAAAAATAATATATAATATATGCTACATATTTTCTTCTCAGGCAGTAGAGTTTCGAAATATATTTATAATAAAACAAAGTGAATGCTTTCTGAGATTGCAACTTGAGCGAAGGGAACTTAATATTATAGTCCTGATACTTTTTTATTCTAATTAATAGATTGACATTTTTTCTTGAAATTAAATTCTTTTACTTATTTAACACCGTAAAACATATGTACAATATATTATCAATATAGACCCGTAAATCTTTCGTTGATAAATTTATGTCGGAATGAGAAATAAATCAAGAAGATTCACTAAACATAAAATCGTATTCGTCCACAATAGTCCGGATTCGACTATATGATCCTAACACTAGTTAGTTCTTAATAATGCAAAAATTGTGACTGCGAAAACTATTACGGCGAAAAAAATCGACCTATAATCCGCACAATTAAAACCGAGATCAAAGATAACTAGGATAAAATAATTACAATAAGGCTTGATGTATTTATTAGTGAAGAACAATTTTCTTTCTCTTTTGTAAAGAGTCTGCTACACAAATTGAACAATGTAAAGAATCGATGATATTCAGCGGAGCTGTGAGATTAGACTTCTCTTCTTATACAATAAATAATAACAAAACATAATTGCGTTAATACGCGAATAAAGACAGTAGTGCAGTGCGCATGAAACGTAAAATGCGATCCGTTAATTTCTCTGCATTTAAATTAGCTTCAGAGGGACCAGGGAAAAGCGTGTAGAGCTTGTTTCGCATTAAGGAAATCTCAGCATAATATTAGTAATCTGAACGTCAAAGAACAGATTGGCATGATAAATAAGAATTTTCATGTGCGCGTAAAAATCACTTTGTACATCTTGCATCAACCGTTTTTCACCAGTCAGCTTGTAACTTTATTATTAGTTATTAACGAACGTATATGCATTAGCAACGAAAATTTTAATAACGTTTAATAACTTCTTTATTCAGTTAAAGATCGAAGACAAAAGAAACATTCAACGCTGGTGGAGAAAAACAATTAAATATGTATTATTGTTGGAGCAGAAATTTGTCACAGGGCCGAAAAACTACATTTTATAGAGTATGGAGTTTTATAGTTACTTTGAAACTTGTTCAATGTTAAATTTAATATTGACTTATCGAATTATCAACAAAGGGCGTATCGAATGTTGACATTAAAATAATTTTTATTGACTTTGAATTCCAAATAAATATTTAAAAGTGATATATTGCTCTTTATTTGACAATAAAATTAATTTTCGCTACATAAATTATCAGAAAAAATAATTCGAAACAAGTGGACTTGTACCTATAGCAAAAAATTATTCAAATTCTTTTTAACCTACCTAAGTGACCTTGATATTTCAAGATATCGAAAAAATTTGAATATTTTTTTGCTATGTAGGTACAAATCCACTTTGCTACGAACTATTTTTTCTGATAATTTATATACCGATACGCCCTAATGAACATTCCATTAAAAATGTTTTCTTGTGTCCCTTAAATTTGAGAAATCCTCGCATAACATACTCCGAACACTCGATCCACACATAGTTCGTCGGCCTCTACTTCTCCAAATTTGAATAATCAGTGAAAAGTGCTGAGTACAATTTTACTAATTTTTCATTGGATTTTCACTGAGTGACCAGTGAGACCCGATTATTCAAATTTAGACAGTAATACGTCAAAGCCTCCTTCGAGGAATAAGAGATTTAGATTGAAGCGATCTGTGTAACTTTGTCAAATGAAACGAAGGATTTGAAAATTTGAAATAAATATATACATTTATTTTATAAATATTATGAATTAATATAGTTCTGTCTCACTCCCTTTAAAAATGATTCTACTTCAATAACATCTGCTTCAGAGAGTTAATTAACAAACTCGTAAAAAAGGAATGAACATTCTTCTTTAAAATCGTCGAATTTTCTCCTTCATTCTTCATCAACTTTTTTGGTGCTTGCTTCACCACAATATTGATTCCTTTTTTAGGGGCACTGAGTACAGCTCCACAGTAAGTGCGCAGGGTGAAATAATACCACAATTCAAAGGTGGTCAAGACTGAAAAACCGAGAAAAAAACCAGCAATGCCTCCAAAGGAAACCGCAAGATCCACCCATCCAAAAGTTGTTTCGCGTTTATAAAAAAAATGTGGCCATTGGCTTAAAGTTACATTTGTCTGTACTTTACTCCAGTTTCGGTCAATTTTTTTCACAATATAAGAAGTATGATCACATGTTAGATAACAATCGCAATTGAATGAAGACCACGTTTTTCGAGCTGCGACTAAACAGGAATACTGTGCTGGTTGACATTCTTGGTCTGGAAAAAGTGTCAAAAACCAAGGCAAACAGGAACAGACTGATTTCATTTCATCAATCAAGCACCTTCGCTCACATTCCGAATAAGAATCGCTTTCATCGTCTAAAGTACATTGACGTTGATTGAGTGATAAAAATCTTATGTCCTTGTTGGTTGTTGTTACAATTGGATTAAATTGGATTGAAGACCCATTTATAAGGTCAAAAGTTGGCTGGTCAAACACTGGAACTGAGTCTGTGTGCTCCTCCGTTATGTACAATCTGTATTATTTCTCAATTCAATTATTTCTGTGATTGGTAATAATTAACAGTTTATTAATTTAATTTATCATTTATTCTTATATACCTTATGGGAAAGTTTTGCGTCTCAAAGTGCAATATTCTTTCACTAATATCCCTCCGTTGTATTCGTTTTCCTGTAAATTTGCAACAGACTCCAGCTGGCGTGACAATTTTTTTGAACAAATAATCACAACCCCTTATTCTGTTAAAAAACAACTATGATAAATATCTTATGTTAATTATGTATAATAGAGGCTGTTCCAGTATTACGTCTAAAAAAATCTGTTTTAAATCAGTTTTAAGAATTAAAAAATGATTTACTTATAGGAACAATTCGAAAACAAGTCACTGCAATTAGGAGCTAGATCGTAAAAAAAAGCTGCATAACCACTTTCCATCCAATCCAATTCTATTTCTCTTTCCCAATCCCATTCGTATAATTCTCTAAAATGTGGTTCTTGATCCTGCAAAAATAATTTTTAAATATTCTATCATTTTTTTTATTACTAGGAATTATTTTTTTGAAAACAATTCTAATTACCGGATCCAATTTTGAATTATTCACCCCTTGGAATGAATTCCAATTCAAGCAAAGATAGACATTTGGGTAATAAATTTCGATATTATCAGGAGAAATATCCAATCCCATCATTGTTGGTGATGTCTGAAACTTATCCCAAATCGTGATAATCGTAGTAATGGCAGCGCCCAGAGAAGCAAGAACGATAATAAACCAACCCACCCTGAAAGAAAATAAATTATTGATCTCAAAAGTTTTAACCGACGTATTATAATTATTATTATTGTCTTGCCTTGAATAAGTACGTTTTGAAGGGTCCATGAAGTAAGGAAATCCATGAAGAGAATTTTCCCGAAGATATTCCTTGGATCTAAATTTCAAACTTGTGCGTAATTCTGCTAGCGCAGGAAAATATTTAAAAGACATATTTAATTATAATTAATGTTCATAAACCACTCTCGCTTCGTTTCATAACAGAGAATAATATACAGAAATTTTTTAAATCCACTTTTATTTCATATCTCCCTTATCAAGAAAACATCAATAATGAAAGCTTACTCAGTTTTATTAAAAATTCAAAGTATTCCAAAACACGCGAGTGTGACAAGCTTCATAAATTTTGCAACCGATGCAAATCGGATCTATTTTGTTAAGGAATTTTACATGCAGATTATGAAAGTACCTATTATTCTGTAAAGGCATATATATATATATATATATATATATATATATATACTTGTATTTGACATATGTGCTTAAAATATTTACTTATAACATTATACGTATTTAGAAACAAAATACAAATATATTTTGTTCCTTTCGGATATATATGAACGGAACAGAACCAGGTGTGTTTCGTCATTTTGGGATGATATATAGTGTATGTGTGTGTGTAATATGTGTGAGTACCGGTTGTCTCTAGAAACACAAACACTTCCGATCTCTGTGTTCTACCGCTTTATTATTTTAGACTACCCCTTACTTAACCATAAGCACATTTTACATATGTTTCTCTGGACCCGCGAACCACCCATAACAGTTTCCCGACACAATTAGATTTTTTATGGCCCACTTCTAATATCAAATTCCAACTTCAAGTGCTTCAATTGGACGTCTAAAACTGTAGCGTTTTAACTGACAAGCATTCCTTACCCATTTTTCGCTATAAATCTCGCTGATTTTCAAGTATATTCGTTTTTGTTGCTATAAATGCTCTCATATTTAATTAGAAAAACGAAAATTATGAAAAGTTGAAGTTTCTGGATTAGGAATATCGAAAGAAGTTCATAAAACTATTTTATTTGTGTTTATTTACTAGCAGAAATTTATCCGAATTTTTGTGGGATTTTAAGAGCTTTCATAGAGATTTCATCTGATTTTAAATGACTGTAGGAAATTTTAATATAATTTAATATGTATTAAGGAAATCAAATAAAATCTGAAACTTTAATGTAATAAGAAGACGTCGATAAAAAATGTGCCCTTAAATTTTCAGGATGGTATTTTTAAGCCTATTTTTTGTTGTTTTAAGCAATCAAAGGATCACTTCAAGATATTTACGGAAGCATAAATGGTATACGTCATACTTTGAAATGCAAAAAGATAAGGAAATAAATAAGCGCGTTTTATCTTAGTAGACATTCAATTTTGTTAAGGAATCTTAGCGTTTGAACATAAATTATGATATATCATTGTTTATTGAAGGATGGGGGATTTGGCTCTGTGTTAAAACATATTTACAAGAAATGAGCGATCTCAATACAGAGTTGAAAGATCGGCGAGAGATTTTTTTTTTTTCAGCGTCTGTAGTTATTTTCGTGCCCAGGTGTGAGCCTGTAACGTAACATAAACATGCCAACTTCTCTTAATGTATTAACGCATCCCTCTTCTTCCCACTTACTTGTTTTTCTCCCTCCATTCATTCCTCTATAGATCTCTTATTTACGCAAGGCTTTTACAGAACAATCCCCACTTGAAAATCTTAGAAAGAACTTCACGTTAAGAGAGTCTTCAATTTTTCCAGCCAAGTTTAAAAATAATCTGGATTTTGCTATTATATGTCATTTAACAAGTCAGAGAAATAATTTGTGTTATCGTTTCAACTGATTTCAACGAATTCTGTCATTTCAGACTCAATGATTTCTTAGTCTCAAAGGTCACCGTATCTGCATTATCTTTGCGATTGACTTCTTGTGAAATATATTATTTAGATCAAATTCAATAGAAGTTAGTCCTGAAGGACAATATATATTATTCCTTTATACGCCAAACATGCAAGCAAAATTCACAGTAACAGGAAGAAAACTCAACAATTTTTAAGCCCAGTAACATTTAAAATAACAAATGAGTTGTGACGAAAATATGTGTCCTTTACTTTCAAAATTTGGTAATTTAGTATTTAAAATTTGTACTGCACTATTAATAATACACTAATTTTGTCACCTGCTCTCTAAATAATCTGAATTAATAAACTTTTACTAATTAATAGTAGTTTCTTACTAATTCAAATAGTGCAAAGTCGTTTACTATAAATTATTTTTAAAATCACTAATTCATACTAATTCACTTTAGTAATAAGTGGCTTACAATCTCATATAGTACTAAGTACAGAAATTACTAATTCACTGAATGAAATCTTGAAAAGAGAGTCACTGAAATTCAGTAAACTTCAACTGATTCAATTTTAGAGAGTAATAAATTGGAACAAAAAAGCGAATGCGAAGCGAAGAGACACACGGACTAAATCTCATAATAAATAAGGGATTTGTGTAAGAATTAAATGAGCCAATCGAAATACACCTTGCTAAATAATTTGCTGTCTTGTAATCAACGTGATGAAATCCACGTTAGCATAACGTGCTTGTGATATAGTATAAAGTGTTTACTGTTATTAATGAATAGATGCACCAGCACGTGTTAGTGGCACGAGCTACCCCTCAAATCACAACTATTACATGAAACTGCACCACTCTTCTCCCTCTTTCTGTGTATTGGTGGCCATTGGAGTGTATGGTTAAGATAACACACGCACTAAACAGCTACCAACAAGAGAGAAGGAACAAGTATGAGGTATCAGATGTGCGAGGGAGTTCTCGTCGAAGGCAGTCAGTCAGTGGTGCAAGAGTTCGGTCAAGAGAGTAGTCACCATTCTCTCTCCTCCTGCCCTTTTTCTTTCTCTTAACCTTTCTTTCGTTTCTCCACGGATCATCCCTTAAGTTTCATTAAAAACAGACAATTATCGAAAATGTGTCATTATTACAGTGATAAATACCAAATTGATTCTAAAGAATTTAAAACTGAAGCTCTAGAGTCTAAACTGCACCTTGTAGAATCAAACAAAGGTGAAAAAAGGTGAACAAGATTGTTTGATGATACCGGATCATACTACCGCAGATCTCAAGAAATTGAGAAGCAACTCTCCCCTTCAAGAAAGACAATAATCATCTCTAAACTGCGTACAAAGAAGTGATATAAGTACTAAAAAAAGTGATCAAGAGCATAATATTAATAATTAATGAAACAAGCGGTGGAATAAGAAGATATTAACAAGAGTATTATTAACAAACATTGACTTGAATGTGCAATCTGAGTGCAGTGTTGCTCCCTATCGCTAGACTAGTAGGAATTTGCACAAATATCATAAGAATGCTGAGTGTTCATGAACTCATGAGACCGAAGGGGAAATTCCGGCGCTATTTTTCCTGATTTTTAATCGATCGTTGCAACTAGGTCTGCAAGGATAACAATTTATTGGCCCAAAAGAGATTGCAATGCAGAGTGAAGCAGAGGTAGCTTTTCTCCAGGCACTTAAATTAACACTAGGATGGTAATGAGCACTGCAACGAATGTGGTGGCGGTAACAAAGTGAGTGAGAAGTGAAAAAGTGCTAAGCGATTGGAGATTTAACACGGTTTTTACCCAGAAGGCTTCAAGATGATTAACACTAATCGAAATCAAAGGAAAATTAGCCGAAGAAGATCTCCTAGAAGAAGGGGCATCTCCTCCGCAGAAATTCACTCAGGTATTTATTTAATTCATTCAATTTATCATTTTAACACTATCTTCATTTTCCCCTCCCAAATATAACATAAATACTACAATATTCAAAAGTGTATAATATACTGTTGAAGAATTCTAATAAAGAATCGCAGACAAAAGCCTCCTGACCACACACATTAAACATCCTGGAGAGAAGTTTATTTTTTTTTATTCCTCTCATTCTCCGATTGTTTATGTAAGATTAAGGTTCTCCATATTTCCCAAAAATTTTCAATTATTATCCCGTCTTTTACAGCTTAATATCCTCTGTTTTTCTTTCGTGGAAAC